>CAWUFW010007920.1:600000-948775 GCA_963921515.1 Calotriton arnoldi
CTAACACCTTGTCCCAGAAGTCTGTAGTTGGGGGCAGCTCCAGGTCGTATGACAAAAGTCCGCACCTGGGAGCATACATCTGGGACATCTGCGAGGCTCGCCTCCATAGATGACCCACAATCTGTGAGGTGTCAGATATGTTGTGTGTGTAACTGAGTTCTATATATTTCAGGCATGCATTCCAGGAAACCCCCCCCCGAGGATACGCCAGCATTCTGCACCACTCTGGGTCTGTGATTTTGTGTCCCATCATCCTCTCCCACCTGACCTTAAGCGCTGCAACAGGCTTCCGGACCATTCCATTCAACGTATTGTAGAACCTCGCCACACAATATCATGCCAAACCCATTGACACGAGTAGTTGGAGCAGAGCGTGGGTTGGAGGCTATTCTCTGCTCCTTCCTCATAGCTCTCTGTAGGTTCTCATCAGGGCTTCATAGTTAAGAAACTAGCCTGGGTAGTAGGCCATGCCGAGTCATCATTTTCCTCCATGGGGAGCAACGTGACCATGTGGAAGCAGCCTCCTACTGTTTCAAGCCCTGCATCAGTACAGTCGGATAATTGCACAGCCATAAAGAAGGAAATGGGATCACCGTGGGGTATTCCCACCAGTGACAGGGCAGGGGCGTAAAGGGGTATTTCTCTAGCCTTCCCAATGCACCACCACCAGCATTTAAGGGCAGCCGACAACAGGAGTCCGGGGTGGGGGACCGCCACCACTGGCTGGAGCAGCTTTGCCAGTAATGCTCCTTGGTTGGGCTCCAGGTCTATGAGGCCAACGTCCTCCTGATTCGTGCATCGAGCCACCTAGTGACCCACTGGAGCTGTGCAGCTAAGAAGTATAATTCAAAGTCGGGGACCCCCAGTCCTTCCTCACACAGCGGCTATTGAAGGATTTCAAGAGACACACTGTGGCTGCTCCGCTCCGTGAGAAGGGAGTCTAACTGCCAGAACCAAGAAACTGGCACCCCAACCAGGAGATTAATGAAATAGTAGAGCAATCGCAGGATTATCCCCATCTTGGAAATTGTCATGTGTGCCATGATAGGTAATTTGAGTGATCTCCAGAAGGGAACGCTTGATTGAGCATAGCCCCTGGCCACAAAGATTGTTCTCCTGTAGGTCCTCCGACGTGTGGTATATCTGGATACCAAGATACCTGAAAGTAAGATGCGCAGGTCAGCCCTGGTGAGAGGTCTGGCGGCAACCACCCCCAAAAGCTATTTTCACTGTGGAAGGTGCTCACTGTCCTATAGAGAAAACTTGCGTACATACTAAAGTATTAATTATGCATCTCAAGTTTTGAACCAGCTACATCAATAATTCAACCATTCTTTTTAATAACAGCCGAATTTAATGGTGAAGTTCGATTTTAATAAATATTTAGGGAAAGTAACTTTTATAGAAAGTTAGCTTTTCCCTGCCTAAAGCTACTGAGGCTGATTTGCATTAGCTTTACAGCAGCTGTCAATCCATGTGACCATAATGAGGTCACATTAAAAAACCATAAAAAACTGCTCCCAAAAGCAGGGACAATGGCCAGGGAGTGAGGAGAAAGACCAGTTGCCGTGGCCCAGAAACTTAATTAATTCAATTGGGTCTGCCCTGACACAAGCCAATGTCAGGTGACACTTGGTAAGGCCTAGCCTGTGTCCCCATAGTCAGCCAGCCACCAAACCAAGTGGGAGGAAAGCTACCCCAAAATCAGGTTTTGATAGACCACAGAGGGGGCTGCTCATTACCGTGACTACACCTCTTGGTGGGCACACAGGCTTTGCACAAGGGGAAGAACGGTTTTCCCATCTTGGGTTTTAGGAATAAAGTGCACTGTGGGATAACTTGCAGTAGAGCAATCAATAACTGCTGAAAAAGTGGGTAGGATTGTCCCTGGGAACTTTTACCCCATTGGTTAGGAAAGAGCCAGGAGTGAGTTACCCAATAGCTGGTGCTAGGCATAAATGTGACACCCTAACACACCATCCTCAGAACACTTTCTGGACTGTGGAAGAACAGAAGAAGGACTGCACCTGCTGTTTAAGACATGTGAGGAAACCTGAGGGCTGGACCTGCTCCCACTTGCACCCAGGACAAAGAAGTAGACTCCAAGGGTAAGTTGTCTCATCTCCTGTGTAGCTACATGGACACAACAAGCTGCAAGAGGCCTTCTTCCTGAAGTGCCCAGCTGACCAGTAGCAAATTGACCTGGACTTCACTTTGCTGTTTGCCTCAGCCTGTCACCCTGAGGACCTTTAAGTGCCTCCCCTGAGGCCCTGTGGGCCTTAGAATTGCACTGTTGAGGTTGTTGGGGTACCAGAAGAATGTTTGGAACTTTTGAAAACTTTCACCCAGAGCTCAAGCGGGACTCGCTGGAAAAACTATCCAACCAGCAGTTTCAAGGCATTGAATTGGATTTCATCTTTGTCCCACTCTAATGTCCTTGCATCTCTGAAAGAACTACTAAGTCCCTTTCTGTGTGTTGACTTAAACATTCAGCAAGAAAACAACAATCAATCAATCAATCAATCATGTCACCTATAAAGCGCACTACATACCCGCGAGGGTCTCAAGGCGCTGGGGGAAGAGGGGGGTGGTGCTGCTACTGATCGAAGAGCCAGGTCTTGAGGAGTCTTCTGAAGGCCAGTAGGTCTTGGGTCTGTCGGAGGTTGGTGGGGAGGGTGTTCCAGGTCTTGGCGGCGAGGTGGGAGAAGCCCCACATCATAAGTAGGACCAACCTGCTTCGGGTATCCTGCCTTCTATTGTACTGCGGCAGCTACAGTTTCTGTGGCGACCCAAGTGGGGAGGATTTTTCTTCTAAAAGAGTACCCGATTTAGATCTTGGTGTAGAGAGAACTTCATTGCAACAGCAACAGAGTTCCCTTCCCGCCAAGACTATGGTCCGCTTACCCGATTTAAATGCGGACGGACCATAGTTTGACAACAGCGGAGACTACTCTGTCTCCGCCATGGTCAAACTTCTCTGATGGCCCAAATAAGTAAGGGCCGTCGGAGGTTTAGCTCTATGTCCACCCACGTAATTTAGATGAGTAGACATATAGCCGTTTTTCAAAGCCTGTCACCATTAGGAAAAACCTGGTGGTAAGGGGTGTTGAAAAGTGCTTTATGCCCACCTCACCATGGGAGTAAACCCTGATGGCGAGTGAAGGGAATTGGTTTTTTAATTTTTAAAATGCAAATCCCATTTTGGGATTTTTTTATAAAAAAGAAAAAAAAAAATCTAACTTTGATGTACGTCTCCGTCATGTTGGACGGAGCTGTTTGACACAGTTAAAATGCATTGGCAGGAATTGTCTTGATGGCTAGTCCTGTCAATGCTTGAAATGACCACCCACAATTTGGCGAGCTGCACCTCGATCAGGAGAACGGAGCAATTTACTCCATCGCCCTGGTGGAGGAAGCGCCGTCCTCTAAATAATAAATCAGGCCCAAAGTTCCTTTTGTGCGTTGGCACTTTGAAGAAATTTCTACACTTTTTTTCAAAAAGTGACAAAGTCCCGTTTGAAATAGTACTTAGAAACATTGTTAACCTTTTTGAATTTCAAACTTTCACCAGGACTGATAGAAATGGAGTTTCTGGTTGACTAAGGTATGCACCCAAGCCAGGCAGAACCCACCACTCTAGTCAGGGTAAGTCAGATACACACCAAAGATAAGCTGTGCTCACCCTCTGGTAGCTTGGCACGGAGCAGGCAGGCTTATCTACAGAGGCAATGTGTAAAGCATTTGTGCAACACACACAGTAACAGAATAAATACACCACAAAAACAGACTACACACAGGATTCTGAAAATAAAGCAGGTTTATCTGATTTAAAAAAAAGACAAAAATCATATGTATAGTTATTGAACTATTTCGAGAATTGCCTGGGTTCTTCACAGTGCTACCAAAAGACCTTTCTCTTCTACTACACCATATACAGTACTGCAAAGAAATGGATCTTCTGAGCCTACTCCGATGCGAATATAATCAGCTAGGGTCAATTATCCTTCACCTTAAGCAGCACTGAGGACATCTGAACATTTAGAATTACACCAGAAACCATTCAGAGGGAAATTTAAGGCACAAAATTGAGGACACTTGTTCTGGGTCATGAAGACAGATTAAAAACGGAAACTCCAATATGGAGAAGATCACATCTGTCATGTTGGTGCATGGCTCCCACCTATGCTCCTCTCCTGAGAGATGACTGAAGCATCTACCTTCACGCTGAGGAAGCCTTCAAGATGAAGCACTACTGGGAAGATTTACCAATGCTGCACCCACTTTCACAGGTGAACTGATTTCTCAACATAGGGTGCTTGACCCAAAAACGCTCTTTTTGATCATATGATGGACAGTGGCTGAGTAGCTTTGTCTGACAGAACTTTTAAGTTGCCCAATGAAATGGAAGTGAGAAGTGTCCTCAGGGCAAAATGGACGACCTACAGCTCGAGCAAATTTATATGCAGATGCTGCCCCAATATGGACCATAGGCGGAGTGCTGTCATGTCCGCCCAGATGAGCATGTAGGCCCAGCAAGTAGGCATCTGTGACCATAATAGCCTGAGTCTGCAGCTGGTTATATGGGCAACCTCTCCGAAGGTTTAAGGGGGTTCATCCACCAGCGCAGAAGCACTGCCTGGAAAATGTGCACATGTGTCAAGAGATTTTCTTAGTGTTGCAGTCACTGCCTCCTCGGACACCAATATAGGTCTCTCATCCACCACATAGTGTGAGGCTCCAACATGCTGCACAAGGCCATAAGGATTCATAAGCAGAAGACCTGCATAACCAAGTCTGGAGCTCGACACAGACAGCAGAATTCCCTTGAATATCTGGAATCATCTGAGGAGAGAAGCCCATCAATAAGGTTTGTGTTGAGCATGACCCTGCTAAAAGTCAGTCTCTTTATAAGAGAGAGCTGTAATTTCTGGGCGTTGATGGTAAAGCACAGGTCATGGAGTAGAGTCAGCATCTCCTAGAGGTGTTCCTGGACCAGCAGCAGGGGCTCTTACTTAACCAGATAGTATGAAAATTCATGGACTCCCGACCCCCACAACAAAGCTGCCATGACCTCCAGCATCTTCATAGAGACACGGGGTGTTGACAGTTCAAATGAGAGGACTGCAAACTTATAGTGTTGGGAACCCACTCTGAACCTCGTGTCGCCTGACGGTGAGGGGGAGTCAGAATGGTTTGAAGGAGGCAGTGGGTACTGGATCTGTCGCTGCTCGTGAAGTCTTCTAGATCTACTCCTGCCTTGAAAGGAGCAATACACGTGCGGCAGTGTCTGGATGGGTTGAGACAGCTTCTGTTGTCAAGACTACATAGCCCTTGAATAACCACAGTAATGCCAATATTTTTGTGAAATTGTTGGCAGGAGAGACAAGCTGTATCCCAGCTGTTCTTGAAACATTTCAAGGAAGTGTTGTGTCTTTCTTTCTCTCTCTCTCTCTCTCTCTCTCTCTCTCTCTCTCTCTGAATAGCCACTCTTCATTAAAGGCCAAGTCCATGAGCATAGACTGGACAAATAATGAAAAAGTAGTAGAACACATTCAAGCATGTTGATATAGTGTGTCAGCCGTACCCAAAGACTGAGCAACAGTGTCTGCGGAGTCAAAATCACATTTAAGGATGTTTTGCTGCATTAAGGCCACCATTCACCAGATCACATATTCATGTGTTCTGGCAGGCTGATAATCTTAAGAGGCGTGGCATCAGGAGTCGTCAGGTTGGAGACTCTAGCCCAAATATGAACCACCCCTTGGGAAGTACTTCAGAGAGCTGCAGAGTTGTCCTGAAAGGATGCAGCATCGCTAGCGACAAAGCTTCAACCTGGGAAGGGGGCTAATTTTTCTTAGGTGCCAATGCATTGCCCGATATCGAAGAACAGTATGACACCAGGGAACAGTGTCCAAATTCTGAAAAGTATCAGACACGGGAACACTTTCTTAGCACAAAAAAATCTTCTTTCTTTCTATGGTGCTCTTAGTGGAGTATCTCTTCGGATACCATTCTCTTTGGTACTTACCTTTGGGTGAGGGAAGTCTGCTTTGGGGTCACTGTACAGGCTTTAGCCAAACTTTTTGGCTCAAACTTCCAGATGGCCTTCAGCATGCATGCATGCAAGCTGCATGGAGGCGTATGAGTCACAGGTCGCTGTGACATAACTCTACCCTGGACACCACATAAAGTGGCCTTGAATGCCCAAGAGGGACATCTTAGAGCACTATCTGCAACGTTTGAAGCCTTAAGTCCTTTGAGAAGACATCTGATCTAGTCCCTGTAGAACAGCTGCGGAATCTGTGGATGAGATACAGAGAGAGCGCTCTGAATCGTGTCGATGAGGCAAGGAAAAGAAGAAATGCTGCAGGCTTTCTGGTTGCCACATAAATTACTCCAATGACATTCTGTTGGGTGGTGGAGTAGCAGTTGGAGCTGTAGGATCTGTTTATTAATTTGTGGTGGATAAAGTATGAGAAATTAAGCTTTCACTAATTTAGGTCAACTTTGTTCTGTCATCCATCTTGGATGCGGCTCCGTAGTATAAACCATGATCATTGCTGTTGCTATTAATCTGCTGCAATAAAGGATTTTAACCTTTGCTATGAAGAGACTAATACTTTCCCATCTACACTGAACGAAATGTACTTTCCCAAGACCATCCTAACTGTTTAAGACTAGACAACATACTATGTAACAAGTCATGTCACATTTACAGTCTCTGGGAACACCAGAGTCTAATGTAGTAGAATGGTGAGAGAATCTCTGAAAGTATTCTGCAGTAAATGTTTCCTCTTTCTTGCTTGATGAGAAGCCTGTGAGCTATGGACTCTGTAAATGAATGTATGAAATCCTTTGTTTAAAGTCCTATAAAAGGATTAGATTCCTGTCACTGTCCCTAACGCACTAAGCCCTTCATGATAGGGGACCTATGTACCTGAAGGAACAGATTAGAAAATACATCTCATGGAGACATCTTAGCTTCAGGAATGCCAAACTTACTGCGACCCCTTGTTTACAAAAGCAAAGGAGGGGAGGTTCCTCCTTTTACGTCAAAGCAGTGAGAATGTGGAATCAGTTGCCGGTATACCTGAGGTAAATATCGGAGGAAAACAAATTTAAAAAGGAGCTGAAAACATTCCTTTTCAGATTGTCGTTAGTGTCAGCATTGTGTTGGTTCTCTGGTTCCATCCTGACTTTTACCTAAAGCACCGGGACACTCTTTGTGAGTAGCTCTGCGCTATAGAAGTCATTTCATTCATTCATTCATATTGGAGACAAATTCTTCCCCATTCTTAAAAAGCAAATTTATGCTGGATTTCCAACTGAACTTTACTGAGCTCTTTGCTTTACTCCTTATGATTTGTATACATAGTGACCTAATTGATTGATCCTATGCATTGCTCAAACTGATATTTTTAAGTAAATCTTTAAATTTTAGTCATTGTCCATCGTTAAGCAGAATTGCCTTCTATTCAATATCAAATTTGTAAGACTTGACTAATAGAGAGACAGATCTAGCAGAGAGCACCAAAGTCCAATCGGGACTACACTAGTCCCGGTCCAGCTGTTAGCGCATAACAAAGAGTAAATGAGACACAGGTTTGCCCGCCGACAGATCCATGTGGCACTAGCGGAAGGTGCTGGAGAGTTTATGCTGGGGAAACGTTTTTTTTCGCACCAGTCTAAAGCCAGGAAGGAGTATTTCTAAGGTGAGTAAAATGTAAAAAAAAAAAGTATACATCAAAATTAAGGTGTGCCGCAATATAAACAAGATGTGCATTAGGCAGTCAAGACAATGAGTACTGAGTTGGAAATTTGGCTTATGAAAATGTGTGCGCGAAAGAGTAAGCCATAGAGTAAGATTTGTGTAGCTAATAGTTATCCCTCTTCCTAGAATATACAGTACATAATATGCTTCAGATAAACAATACTGGCACTTTGAGGTTCGTGTCGAACCAGTAGGGTAATATAAAAGAATATCTTGCGTATTAAAGACTCGTCCTAGCAAGCGCCATGGCTTTTTTGGCTTTATTTTGTGCTGTATTAAGATACTGCTACCTGTTTGTGTTGCATCTTTATAAATGCGACCAAACAAAACTCGCTCTTTCAAATACATGGGATAATGTTTATCACCTGGAAAGGGAAGGAAAAGGGTGCAGTAAAAAAACTCTACATTTTACTTAGTTATTTCATGGAATGTTAAAACACGTGCACACACAGTGCAAGAATAACAAGGGCTTCTGAAGCTGGAAAGATCAAAAACTCAAAATCGGAGACGTTTCAGTAGTGCACTGTGACATTTTGGAAACAATCTTTATGGCTTTATTTTCATCTCTACAAAAGTTACAAGAACTGCTCGCCGAGTTTTACAAATGAAATCATTATTAAAGCAGTTGGAGATTTTTTTTTTTAACAGAGCTTTTTGTCCTCAATTCAAACTGGCCATCTGAGGAAGTCATGAAGCAATAAAGCCAGAAGCGAAACGCTACTTAGCATCTGTTAGGAGCGTTTATTTTTGACCTACATGTAATATTTTAGTGCTTAATGAAATGCACATTTGCGTTCAATTACCAAAGATGTATTACAGTTAATAATGCCATTTATTTTTAGTGGAACAATAAACCCTCTGAAGAGATATTATCAAGAAGCGCAGTTTCCACAAAGCTACAATCTCTTTCCACATCCTGAAGTGGTCATCATGGGACCACTGCTACACCTCATGAGATAGCTTTCAAGTGCTCCATTTAAAATTATCCAACTGGATCTTACGTGGAAAGTGCATTATACCAACTTACCTGCACATGATTTTTCGTTTAAATCTGGATCATCAGTTGCAATATTTTGTCCTTTTTGTCCTCCAGACCGGAAATACTGACAGAATATTCCACCAGTTGTCTGCTAGAAACAAACTGCAATTCAGCCAGTGAAGATCTATGCTGCACAGCAATGGATTGAAAGGTCAGCTTCAGAGCCTAGTATCAGGACTAGCAGACTCCGCCAAAACGTGACACACATCCCATCCGTATACTACAAGTGCCACAGGCTATAATGCACTTGTAATACCGCTCGCAAAACTATAAATAAGGTCCTAGGTGTTAAACTTATGAACCTGCAGTGCCGGGGACCCCAACATTCAGGTGGTAGTCTAACCCCGCTCAAGGCCTTTGTAATCTCTGGCAATTGGCAGTGACACGCTGCTGATGTAACAAATCTAAGGGAGGATGGGGGAGTGGCACCACCACATTTTGTAATGGTGGCCAATAATTCTGATTTACACAATTGATTAGTAATGTGAAAATTATACCTGTAACTGCAAACTTTTGTGATCTATAACTACCAGATGTGGCAGTAAACAAAAGCCACATGTACCCGTAAAGTAATTTAGTTTTATATAATACAGAAATAGGAGACATCAAGATATAGTCACACTTTTTTGAATACATATGAATGAATATCCTTTGTCATGTTGTGCAATTGGTGAAGGGAAAAAGAGAGAAAAATAGGTAAGTTAGGCACTTGCAAAGCCAATAGCTTTCACCTAGGCAAGAGCTATTTGCTTTGTCAATGAATTTTAGCCATGTTGTACAACAGCATGATTGTGCAGCACGAGTAAAAGTCAGAAAACAAACGCTTTAATTTAGCCAGGGTTGGAGCTGTGCCATAGTTTTTTTTTGGGGGGGGGGAGGGACAGGTAAGCAAGGGTGGAGAGACAGGGAAGCAACGACGATGGGGTGGAGTTGTGGCAGGTCCCAGCAACACAAACAAGGGGTGGGTAGTAGAGTAAAAGAAAAAGCACTGAGAAGCGGTGGGTGGGAGGGGAAAGAAGCAACACGGAGAAGGGGCGAGTGGGAGGGGAAAGAAGCAACACGGAAAAGGGGCGGGTGGGAGGGGAAAGAAGCAACACGGAAAAGGGGTGGGTGGGAGGGGAAAGAAGCAACACGGAAAAGGGGTGGGTGGGAGGGGAAAGAAGCAACACGGAAAAGGGGTGGGTGGGAGGGGAAAGAAGCAACACGGAAAAGGGGTGGGTGGGAGGGGAAAGAAGCAACACGGAGAAGGGGTGGGTGGGAGGGGAAAGAAGCAACACGGAAAAGGGGTGGGTGGGAGGGGAAAGAAGCAACACGGAAAAGGGGTGGGTGGGAGGGAAAGAAGCAACACGGAAAAGGGGTGGGTGGGAGGGGAAAGAAGCAACACGGAAAAGGGGTGGGTGGGAGGGGAAAGAAGCAACACGGAAAAGGGGTGGGTGGGAGGGGAAAGAAGCAACACGGAAAAGGGGTGGGTGGGAGGGGAAAGAAGCAACACGGAAAAGGGGTGGGTGGGAGGGGAAAGAAGCAACACGGAAAAGGGGTGGGTGGGAGGGGAAAGAAGCAACACGGAAAAGGGGTGGGTGGGAGGGGAAAGAAGCAACACGGAAGAGGGGTGAGTGGGAGGGGAAAGTAGCAACATGGAAAAGGGGTGGGTGGGAGGGGAAGAAACAACGCGGAGAAGGGGCGGGTGGGAGGGGAAAGAAGTAACGCGAAGAAGGGCGGGTGGGAGGGGAAGAAGCAACAGGAAGAAGGGGCGGGTGGGAGGGGGAAGAAGCAACGCGAAGAAGGGGCGGGTGGGAGATGAAAGAAGCAACACGGAGAAGGAAAGAAGCAACACAGATAAGGGGTGGGAAGGAGGGGAAAGAAGCAACATGGAGAAGGGGCGGGTGGGAGGGGAAAGAAGCAACACGGAGAAGGGGGGGTTGGGAGGGGAAAGAAGCAACACGGAGAAGGGGCGGGTGGGAGGGGAAAGAAGCAACACGGAGAAGGGGCAGATGGGAGGGGAAAGAAGCAACACGGAGAAGGGGCGGATGGGAGGGGAAAGAAGCAACACGGAGAAGGGGCGGGTGGGAGGGGAAAGAAGCAACACGGAGAAGGGGCGGGTGGGAGGGGAAAGAAGCAACACGGAGAAAGGGCGAGTGGGAGGGGAAAGAAGCAACACGGAGAAGGGGCGAGTGGGAGAGGAAAGAAGCAACGCGAAGAAGGGGCAAGTGGGATAGGAAAGAAGCAACGCGAAGAAGGGGCAAGTGGGATAGGAAAGAAGCAACGCGAAGAAGGGGCGAGTGGGAGGGGAAAGAAGCAACGCGAAGAAGGGGCGAGTGGGAGGGGAAAGAAGTAACACGAAGAAGGGGCGAGTGGGAGGGGAAAGAAGCAACGCGAAGAAGGGGCGAGTGGGAGGGGAAAGAAGCAACGCGAAGAAGGGGCGAGTGGGAGGGGAAAGAAGCAACGCGAAGAAGGGGCAAGTGGGAGGGGAAAGAAGCAACACAGAGAAGGAAAGAAGCAACACAGAGAAGGGCGGGTGGGAGCGGAAAGAAGCAACACGGAGAAGGGGCGGGAAGGAGGGGAAAGAAGCAACACGGAGAAGGGGCGGGTGGGAGGGGAAAGAAGCAACACAGTGAAGGGGCGGGTGGGAGGGGAAAGAAGCAACACGGAGAAGGGGCGGGTGGGAAAAGAAGCAACACAGAGAAGGGGCGGGTGGGAGGGAAAAGAAGCAACACAGAGAAGGGGCGGGTGGGAGGGAAAAGAAGCAACACGGAGAAGGGGCGGGTGGGAGGGAAAAGAAGCAACACGGAGAAGGGGCGGGTGGGAGGGAAAAGAAGCAACACGGAGAAGGGGCGGGTGGGAGGGAAAAGAAGCAACACAGAGAAGGGGCGGGTGGGAGGGAAAAGAAGCAACACAGAGAAGGGGCGGGTGGGATAAGAAGCAACACAGAGAAGGGGCGGGTGGGAAAAGAAGCAACACAGAGAAGGGGCGGGTGGGAGGAAAAAGAAGCAACACAGAGAAGGGGCGGGTGGGAGGGAAAAGAAGCAACGCGGAGAAGGGGCGGGTGGGAGGGGAAAGAAGCAAGACGGAGAAGGAGAGGGTGGGAGGGGAAAGAATCAACGCGAAGAAGGTGCGGGTGGGAGGGGAAAGACGCAACGCGAAGAAGGGGCAAGTGGGAGGGGGAAGAAGCAACGCGAAGAAGGGGCGAGTGGGAGTGGAAAGAAGCAACACGAAGAATGGGCAAGTGGGGGGGAGAAGCAACGCGGAGAAGGAAAGAAGCAACACGGAGAAGGGGCGGGTGGGAGAGGAAAGAAGCAACACGGAGAAGGGGCGGGTGGGAGGGGAAAGAAGCAACACGGAGAAGGGGCGGGTGGGAGGGGAAAGAAGCAACACGGAGAAGGGGCGGGTGGGAGGGGAAAGAAGCAACACGGAGAAGGGGCGGGTGGGAGGGGAAAGAAGCAACACGGAGAAGGGGCGGGTGGGAGGGGAAAGAAGCAACACGGAGAAGGGGCGGGTGGGAGGGGAAAGAAGCAACACGGAGAAGGGGCGGGTGGGAGGGGAAAGAAGCAACACGGAGAAGGGGCGGGTGGGAGGGAAAGAAGCAACACGGAGAAGGGGCGTGTGGGAGGGGAAAGAAGCAACACGGAAAAGGGGCGGTGGGAGGGAAAAAGCAACACGGAAAAGGGGCGGGTGGGAGGGAAAAAAGCAACACGGAAAAGGGGCGGGTGGGAGGGAAAAAGCAACACGGAAAAGGGGCGGGTGGGAGGGAAAAAAGCAACACGGAAAAGGGGCGGGTGGGAGGGAAAAGATGCAACACGGAAAAGGGGCGGGTGGGAGGGTAAAGATGCAACACGGAAAAGGGGCGGGTGGGAGGGTAAAGATGCAACACGGAAAAGGGGCGGGTGGGAGGGTAAAGATGCAACACGGAAAAGGGGCGGGTGGGAGGGTAAAGATGCAACACGGAAAAGGGGCGGGTGGGAGGGTAAAGATGCAACACGGAAAAGGGGCGGGTGGGAGGGGAAAGAAGCAACACGGAAAAGGGGCGGGTGGGAGGGGAAAGAAGCAACACGGAAAAGGGGCGGGTGGGAGGGGAAAGAAGCCACACATTGAGTAGGGGCGAGTAGGAGGGGAAAGAAGCAACACAAAGAAGGGGCAGGAAGGAGAGGAAAGAAGCAACACGGAGAAGGGGTGGGTGGGAGGGGAAAGAAGCAACACGGAGAAGGGGTGGGTGGGAGGGGAAGAAGCAACACGGAGAAGGGGTGGGTGGGAGGGGAAAGAAGCAACACGGAGAAGGGGTGGGTGGGAGGGGAAAGAAGCAACACGGAGAAGGGGTGGGTGGGAGGGGAAAGAAGCAACACGGAGAAGGGGCGGGTGGGAGGGGAAAGAAGCAACACGGAGAAGGGGCGGGTGGGAGGGGAAAGATGCAACACGGAAAAGGTGCGGGTGGGAGGGGGAAGATGCAACACGGAAAAGGGGTGAGTGGGAGGCTGGCGCAGTATATGGTGCAACCCTTATGGTGATTTTAGTGGTCTTTGACAACCATAGAAAGATCTCCAAGTGGTAGCTGTGGAGAGCAGCCTACAGGCTTAGTCCAGAAGGATTGTTAAGCAGCTTGTTTTACGAGATCTAATCATGTAGTGCAGGTTAAATGAAAAAGAGCCACACAGTGTAGGTCTTTTTATTACACAACACTCACTAACACATTGGTATATCTCCTACCCGGAGATATCAACACAAATATACAAGCATACTTCAATTGCAAGAGGTAAGTAAGAACAATACACAGTGGTCTCCAGGGGGAGACCAAACCAGATACTAAGAAAGTGGAATGCGAACTGCGACCGAAGTCGGGACTTGGACCAGGAGGCTCAGAAAAGCTGGGAATACAAGGAACCAACTGAGGTAAGTACCCAGGAACCCCACGGAGGCTGTGTGCAGAGTGGAAACACAGCTGCATACTCAATACAAGTCAATACGAAAGTCGAGATTGCAGTTTTAAAGAAGGACCCTTCCCAGTGGCCCTGAAGAAACACTGTGGAAGACAGAAGGTTGGAGAGTCACCCCACCGTGGATACCCCAGGAACCAGGATACCTAAACCAGGGAAGCCGGGTGCATAGGTGCGAAGTGACATCGGAAACCGCCTTAGACCACAATGGAGGACTTCAGGAAAGAAGCCGCTGGCAAAGAAGGTGAAAGATGACGGTGGAATCCAAGGGTGGATTCTTGAAGAGAAGAACCTGCAAGCAGAGGGGACAGAGTCTATGCCACTCTGAGATGACCAGGAGGCACGGAAGAGCAATGATTACCGATGACAGAAGATGCAGGAGAGACGACGGTGACCTTGTCGCTGCAGCTGTGAGGACCGGATGACGCTGTGGAAGACGAGAAACTGTTCACGAGCTGTCCCACGTCGCAAGTCGAGAACCAGGTGGTCGATGTCTTGTGGGATCACCAACAAGCCTTGGCAATGGCAAAAGACATGGTAAACGATAAAGGAGCAATGTTGGGACCAGCAAGGTCCAAGAGACTCACCAATTGCACAAGAGTCAGAGCAGACCCCGAGCAAGCAGGGGAGCCCCATTGAAGCCAAAGAAGACCCTCAAAGTGGACCCACAAGCCGAAGGCACAGGAGTCGCAAGAGGACCTGGAGCAGCTCACCAATGATGCAGGCCCAAGGTGCAGAGGATGCAGTGAGGACGAAGATCTAGGCAGGAAGAGATGCTGTAGGCTGGAGCTTCTTGTAGTCCGAAGATCTTTGGAGTATAGAGCCAACAAGCCTTAGCAACAGCAAGTCGACGCGGTGCACAGGGGTTCTGTTCCAGCGGTTCCGCCAATGTATCCTGTCCACAAACTTGCTGAGAGGACAGGTCAGGCTTCGAGGGAGTTGCAGAACCACCACCTGTGTTGCTGAGCCTTTCGAAGTCTGTGGGACATCAGGAGCAGCAGACCGTTCAGCTTTTGTGCAGTGCCTACAGTTGCTGGAGAGGGACTCCTTCACTCCAAGGGAGATTACTACGGCCGTCCTTAATGGCCACAGGTCTGTTGAAGGCGACGAAGAAGACTTGCAAAACAGCGAGACCAAGAGCAGGAGTCTTCCTTGATGCAGTCTCGGTTCCAGGCGAAGTCCAGCCAAGTCCAAGTGTCCAGACAGCCGAAGAGTGACGTGGTTTAAGGCTTGAGTCTTGTCCCACGACGAATCGGAGGAGCCACCCAGAGGTAAGCCCTTTTATACACTAAGAAAGTTGTTAGGACAACTCAGGTGTCCCTCCCAGAGGAGGGGCTGGACAGAGGGGAGGATACTCCCATGTCCTTTGTCCAGTTTAACGCCAGAGCAGGAGCCAAGGGTTTCCTGAACTGGCTCAAACCGGAGTATGCAAGGAGGGCACCTAATGTGCCCTTCAAAGCAGTCTGGTGACGCTGGCAAGCGCCCCTACCCCAGCCTAATACACTAAGTCATGTCTGGGAGGCGGTCACACCTGATGCACAAACAATAGAAGCTACCCTGAAGAACAAGTTACTTACCTTCTGTAACGATATATCTGTAAGAGACATATATTAGTAATGGATTCCTCACTTTAGAATTACCCCCAGGCGTCAGACTGGAGCCGGAGAATTTTTCTTCAGCAGTACCCCTACACGTCGATAGGTGGCATCGGTCGACACCGCGTTCGTCGTTGGCGTCGTGGTCGCCGGAATGACATTGCGGTATCTACTTACACACCGCCCTCGCGCTCTGACGTCAGTTCTTTACACGACATTCCACGTCAGAAGCGCAGAGCCATGCAAAACACTGACCACTGGTGCACAAAACTAGGGCCCTAAAAAGGGAGTCCCTTACCCTAGAAGTCGGTTCGCAGAACGGGGAGGATGGGTGGGGCAGTGAGGAATCCATAACTAATCTATGTCTCTTACAGAAATATCGTTACCGAAGGTAAGTAACTTGTTCATCTGAAAGAGACAATTAGTTATGGATTCCTCACCTTAGAATAGATACCCCAGCAATACCAAACCCCGGAGGTGGGTCTGTGAACCAAGTTCACACCAGAAAGTCATGGAGAACTGAACGGCCAAAGAAGCCGTCTCTCCGGACTTGGTTGTCCAGGCAGTAGTGTTTAGTAAACGTGTGCAAGGAGGCCCACGTAGCTGCCTGGCAGATGTCATGAAGAGGCACTCCACGTCCCAAAGCAGTAGTGGCTGCCGTCGCCCTGGTGGAATGGGCGCGCAACCCCACTGGAGGTTCCTTTTTCGCTAAGGAATAGCAGATTTTGATGCAAAGAACGACCCATCGGGAGATGGTCCATTTTTGCACGGCCCGACCTTTCTTGGCGCCTACATAGCCAACAAAGAGCTGGCCATCCATCCAGCTAGAACGAAAGCGCACGTTTTGGATCCAGACGGTGGAGCCTCTCTTCCTCTTTAGAAGGATGCGGAGGCGGAAAGAAGGTGGGCAAAGTGATGGTCTGTCCTATGTGGAAAGAGGTAACCACTTTGGGGAGAAAAGAAGGCCTAGTGCGAAGGACAACTTTGTCCGGATGAACAGCCAGGAAAGGAAGTTTAGAAGAAAGGGCTTGAAGCTCACTCACCCTGCAAGCAGAGGTAATAGGCAACCAGAAAGGCAGTTTTAAGAGTCAGGAGTCTGAGAGGACAGTTATGTAGCGGCTCAAAAGGAGCACACATAAGATAAGTGAGAACCAGGTTCAAGTCCCACTGGGGCATTACGAAAGGGGTCGGAGGAAACAAGTGAGTAATGCCCTTAAGGAAGCGATTTACCATAGGGTACTTGAAAAGAGAAGGCTGGTCAGGCAGCCGAAGGGAGGCCGAAATGGCCAAAAGATAGCCTTTGAGAGTGCCCAAAGCAGAGCCCTGCTGGGCCAAAGAAAGAATGAAGAGGAGAACCTCTGAAAGGGGAGCAGAAAGGGGATCCCCAGCCTTTGCTGCGCACCATGCCACAAACTTGTTCCATCTACAGGCGAATACCGTTTTGGTGGAGGGACGCCTGGCTGCCAAGATAACATTACAGACTCAGTAGCCTCAGGGTCATTCTGACCGAAACCCGGGAAAGAGGCTGAAAAAATCAGAATCATAGCCGGAATATCCTGGACTCGATGCTCGGGAGGATAAGTCCGAAACTGCGCTGTGTCCAGAACCGCTCCGATGAAAAGGAGCTTCTGAGAGGGGATCAGGTGTGACTTCGGCATATTGATGGTGAACCCCAGCGAATGCAGGAGGTCGGCCGTAGTCTGGAGGTGGGAGACGACAGCCTGGGGTGAGCCCGCCTTCAACAGCCAGTCGTCGAGATAGGGGAAGACCGCCATTACTTTCGTGAACACCCTAGGGGCGCTGGTAAGGCCAAAGGGGAGCACGGTAAACTAAAAGTGCTCATGGCCAACCGTGAACCGTAGGTAACGCCAATGGGCTGGCAGGACGGGGATGTGAAAATAAGCGTCCTGCAAGTCCAACGCTACCATCCAGTCTCCAGGGTCGAGAGCAGACAGGACCTGAGCCAGTGTCAACATTTTTAACTTCTCCTTCCGGAGTAAGCGATTGACGTTCCTGAGATCTAAGACAGGACGCAGGCCCTTGTCCTTCTTGGGCACCAGAAAGTAGTGGGAATAACAGCCACGACCTACTTCTGGGGCAGGAACTCGCTCGATGGTTCGCTTGGCCAAGAGAGCCGTAACTTCCTGTTGGAGAAGGGCCAAGTGATCCTCCGACTTGCGATGTGTCTGAGGTGGCATGGATGGAGGGGTAGTCTCAAAGGAGAGGGAGTAGCCCCTTTGGACTATCTGCAAAACCCACCTGTACGACGTGATGTTGAGCCAGTGGGGGAGGTGATGGCGAATCCTGCCGCCCACTGGCAAATGGTGAACCTGAAAGGTCGGACTAGGAGGGCTTGGAGGATGCTGCAGAGGGGGCGCTGGTGGACTGGCCCGCCCGCTGGCCCACAGACCCACGACGGTGGGTCCCACGTCCCCGGCCGCGCAGAGGCTGGACAGCTTGCGCAGGCCTGTGGCTCTGGGTGAAATGTGGTGGGGCACCCCTTTCGTAGCCACGAAAGGGGCAAAAGGCAGACTGCGCTGCGCGGGAGGTGGATGTGAGGCCCAAGGACCTGGCCGTAGCCCTGGAGTCCTTAAAGCGCTCCAGCGCGTTGTTCGCCTTGTCGCCAAACAAGCGACGGCCATCAAAGGGCATGTCCAAAAGCATAGCTTGGACATCACCCGAGAAGCCAGTAGACCTCAACCAGGCATAGCGTCTAAGGGCTGCCAATGTGGAAATCCTCCTGCCTAGTGAGTCGGTGGTGTCCAGCCCACATCGGATGGCGAACTTCGCTGCGTCTCTCCCTTCGGCAACTGCACTGGAGAGCACGGCCCGGGCCTCCTCCGGACACTGTGGGAGCACCTGCGCAACCGTGTCCCACACCAAGTGGGAGTAACGGCCCAAGAGACATGCGGTTTTCTCCGACCGCAGTCCTAAGCTGGAGGAAGAAAACATCTTCTGCCCAAGGTGGTCTAGCTTCTTAGATTCCTTATCTTGTGGTGCGTTAGGGAATGCGCCCCTGGAAGTCGAGACTTGGACCACCAAGCTCTCTGGGGTGGGGTGTTGGGAGAAGAAAATGGGGTTGCCCGGGGCCAGACATTGGCGTCGGGCAATCATCCTATCCACAGGAGTCCCTGTGTTGGGCTTAGACCAAGTGCCCAAAAGGATGTCTGTGAGGGCCTCATTGAACGGCAGTAGGGGCTCCGAAGAGGCCACCGCCGGCTGAAGCACCTCGGTCAGGAGTTTAGTCCTGACTGCCACCGTAGGCTCGAGGTTTAAGGCCTCGGCCGCCCTACGCAACACCACTGCGCAAGATGCACCCTCCTCCGGAGCCACGGTAGGGGGAGAAAGCATGTCAAGGTCTGGGGAGGTGTCCAGACCACTGGCATCACCCAACTCCTCTCTCCAGTCCGGTTCATCTTACTGGTCTGCCAGAGGGTCCACAGACCCCTCCCAGTCCTCCTCACCCTCCTCTGGTAGCCACTCAGGGCGATAGGAAACACCAGAGGATTACAGGGGTATAAAAGTACCAGTCGGCACCAGTCCCGACGTCGGCCCGGCTCCATGTCTACATCGAGGGGGAGGCTGGGGTCGACGTCGGCTGGGGACACAACCGGCGTCGGAGGGGGCAGAGGTGTCGTCACTGGATTCTGCACCAGAGGAGGTGTCACGAGGTCAACCGGCGCCGATCCGGATCCAGGCCTGGATCCTTGGGGGCCCTGCGGCGCCAGAGCCGAAGCCGCCGGCATCGAAGGGCTAGAGCCCCCAGCCGAGTCCGCGGGACCCGAGGGCGCGCCGGCGTAGTCGGGCTGCACAAAGATGGAAAGTACGTCTTCGTAAAAGTTGCGAAGCTGGGCAGGGGTCGCTCTGGCTCCCGGAAAGCGAGGGAAGGCCGGAGTCCACCCAACAGGCTCCGCGGGCGGAGCCGGACGACTACCTTCCGCTTCCCGCGTCGGCCGACGGATGGGGAGAACGCGAAGAGCGACGATGCTTCTTCGCCTTCTTCTTGTGCTTCGACTTACCCGAAGAAGACTTCGATGATGAGTGGTGGTGGTGGCTCCACGACCGGTCCCGTGACCTCCCTCTCGACTGAGACCTCGAATGGCGCGGAGCGGAGTGCCGGGCCTCGAGAAGCTTTCGGGACCTCTCCTGCAAAGACTTCCGGTTCATGGCCCGGCAGTCTGAGCACGACTTGGGGTTGTGGTCGCGCTCCAAGCACCAAAGGCACACGAGGTGCCGGTCCGTGACCGACATCAATTTGCGACAGGAGTCACAAGCCTTGAAGCCGGTCCGACGTGACATCCCTCCGTGCACCAGGAGTCGAACGACTCAAAAAAGGTGTTGACAAAAGTCGCAAAAAGCAGAGTTGAAAAATGACTCGAGGTACGGCTCTCTCTGGATCTGCGCTTGTTGGCGCAGAAAAAGAAAGAACTGACATCAGCGCGCGAGGGCGGCGTCTAAGTAGATACTGCGATGTCATTCCGGCGACCATGATGCCAACGACGAACGCTGAAGAAAAATTCTCCGGATCCAGTCTGGCGCCTGGGGGTAATTCTAAGGTGAGGAATCCATAACTCATTGTCTCTTTCAGATATAATGGTCACTTACATAATGTGACTGTATCCCTGCAAAGCACTAAATAGGTTGAGTGCTGGGCATCTCAAAAAATGTTAAGGACTGTCATCACACACCACCAGGTGTCATGCTTCATCATAGGCAGTCATCGCTCTCTAAAAACAGTGTTTGATCGAGAGCAGGCCTACACCTGGAGACAGGGAGGCACTTCTAATAATATAAGTGTGGGCACGTGCAATAGGGACATAAAAACCAATATATTTCCCCAAATTGCATTTAATCGTAGGGTATTACTTGGTGTTGAAAACTAGAATGTGGGGATTAGGGGAACTATTACCCCATCACCACTCTTGTCGTCAACATTTTTCTGCCGTCGGCTCGAGTGAGTCCGCGTCATTTATCAGGATGGGATTCGGGCGCCTATCTTACCAGATTGGTTCCAGATATTGCCACTATGTTAGGGGGACCTGTGTCATCCTCTAACTAAAACTGGTGATCTTGTATACCCCAATATAGGGTCATAATTGCCCCATGAGAGGAGGGTAAATGAACCCCTGTAATCACACTTGCCGTACACCTAAAGATGTCCTCTCTTCTTCCCCGACGGTGGTCACACCTCCCTATGCCAGGAAACCTATTGTTCTACCTTTCCCTGCTTGAGGTTAGCTCAGCAGCAGGAGGGCAGAATCGCCAACAAGAACAATCTCCCTATTTAGAACTTTCAAAAGGGTGGTATATCCATAGATTCACATGTCCCAAAGACAAGTAGTTATAATTATATAAAGTTTATTAAATTTTCTAATACATATAAGACATTAATATAAATAACACATAAGGATCACATAAAAAGTGAAAATTATCCTAAAAGCCACAATAGTGGGCATCAATAATTATGGAGCCCCATAATCATGATCAGTAGACCAATGGACAGGGTGCAATTACAAACTTCAAAACAGTACACAAACATAAAATAACAAATCAAGTACATAAAAAAAAACACGAAACAACAATAATAATGTCATACACAAAATATACAATACAAATGTTTACAAGAACACAATCGCGTCTGTGGTCGGCAGCAGCACTAGCTTGCTAGCAGACCCTGAACGGATGTTACCAGGAGTACTGGGGCTTCATGGAAGAGCCCCCCAGTGCATGGAATCACACCTCCAACACCGGTAACGGTGTTGGGGTATTATTCTAACATGTTTGATACTAAACATACCCATGTTCGGCACAGCCACTATATAGTTAGCCATCGCGTAATGAAGTATGGCCACTATATGTATCAAAATGGCTGGCCACACTTAAAGCCTGGAGAATCGACTCTGGAGTTTGTAGAGGTGCCCTGCTCTTGCAGGGTCACCCGCACACTTATAACCCAGCACCCTGCCTTTAGGATTGAAAGGCCTGCTATGTTCGCCCTAAGAGTCCAAGGGTATGCCCAGACATGGGTCCCTTGCTCGCTGTGCCACTGGATTCAAGCTAGCCTGGCTGATGAGGGATGAAATCCCGGAACTAGTCCCAGGATGCTTGTTTCTAGTCCAGAGAGGATCTGGCCTGGCAGTTCGGGCTGGACTGTTCCCAGGAGGAACAGGGTCAAGACTGATTTGCATACGGCTGGGCCCAAACTGGGGTGGCATAGTGAGCACAAGAAAGATGGATTAAACCCAGTTCTCTTGACTGGGGGTGAGTGGTTGAAAAGTTTCAGCACTCTGTCCCTCATCTTGTTGTGTTTGCTACATTAAGACCAGCACATATTTAATATAATTATGAATGTAGTATGTCATCACAGCAGCATTTCTACTGTTTAAGAGATGGGAGGATGACATCAGCATGCAAAAGTGCTCAATACTAATGAGGCCCTGCTTGGGGCCGAGAATGACTGGTGGGGGCTACAGTTAGCAAGCGCATCCGGTCTGGCAGGCCCCTCTATTTTACAAAAAACACAACTGAGACAAGACTTCTATGCCACAGTGACCACGGCTGCATCACAATACCTTGACGCAGATATCATACTAGCCGATGACTGTAATTGAGTCTTTGAGGAGATGCTTGATAGAGACCCACCCAGACACCACACTAAGCCCAACATCTCAGAACACTTCCTGGTGCTGGTGAGCTTTGCGGGCGATTGGGGAAGGTTTGCAATCCCTTAGTGGACACTAATAGTGGAGGCATTGTCAGGCCCCACATTCGATGCCACTATTCATGAGTCGTTATCTGACCATTATACAGAAAACTGGGGCAGTGAAAACACCTGAGCTGTAGACTGGGAGGCAATAAAAGTTGCACTTTGTGGAATATGTTTAAAAACGACATATGGAGTATGACAACAACTAGAAAGGGACATCCAACAACATGAAGGTGATCTTGAGGTCACTGATAACGAACTGCCTACTTACCCAGAAAGACTAGACATTTAGCGGGAGAGCAGCAGCATAGTCCTCGATGACTGGAGCCTTCCTGAGAAACCTGTTTATATGGCTCATCGTCAGAGGCTCTATGTGGAGGGTGACAAGACTGAGGCGATGCTAGCGAGACTTACTATATAAGAAGCCCAAATGAGTCCAACACTGTCCATCCTAACAGCTCAGGGCTCCATGGTGTGCTCTCAAAGTGTCATAAAAGAAGTATTTACGCCAGACAGGGAGGGGAGTCAGCGGCATGCCTTGAGGAATACCTAGCAGAAATACCACTTCCATTGTTAAACCCTGCCGATTCTACCCACCTAGATAGTCACATTACTGGGGAAGAGACCCTCTTGGCAATTAGGACCATGAATTCTGCAAAGACCCTAGGCAGTGATGGGCTACCCGCAGAATGTTACCATCGATATGCAGACTAAATGGCCGATAAATTATTAGAGGTATACCAAGAGGATCTCCGGATCAGGACCATCCCACAAACAATGCGTGAGGCCCTAATAATAATGATACAAAAAAACAAGTAAGGGCCCCATGGAGACTTCCTTCTATTGCCCAATATCGTTGTTGAACGTAGATGTCAAACCCCTTAGTAATATACTGGCAGCGCACCTGCTCCCTCATCTTCCAGCCCTAATTCACCCATATCAGTCAGGGTTTATTCTTCAACGGAGTACTCTCCATAATCTACGGCGACTCTCGCTATTGTTTCATGTCCACAGGAGCGATTCGACCCCAGTGCTTTAGCTCTTTTAGATATTGAACAAGCATTCGATTCACTAGGCTGGTCCTACTTGTGGCAGGTGCTCTGGGGGATGGGCATGGGCCCTGAATATATCCAATGGGTCCAACTATTATACAAGGCCCCTTGTGCCAGGGTGAGACCCAGGAGGGAGATATCGGAAGCCTTTCTGCTACTAAGAGGAACAAGGCAGGGTTATCCATTGCCACCACTCCTCTTCGCACTCGCAATGGAACCGATGGCAGAGAGGCTGTGCAAGACCCTGCACACCTGGGGTATCATGACGGGAGGGATCACACATGAGGTTTCCATCTATGCTGACGATGCCCTAGTTTACTTGACACAACCAGAATACTCAGTCCAGATACTCCTAAATGCGATGCGGGAATTTGATGAATTGTTATGCTTCTGTGTTAATACCACAAAATCCACTCTGTTTCCATTGGGGGTCATGGTAGACTTCCCTGGGAGTCTGAGGGTGTGAAATACTTGGGGATTAAGCTAGCCCATACTGCCCAAACCTTCCTAGATTATTCTTGAGAGGGTAATTTAAGGACTACGGTCCTCAATTTGTTTCTGGAAAGAACTACCCCTCTCCTTAATGGGTAGGGTTGCTATTACTAAAATGATTTTTCTACCTAGACGCCTATATGTCCTCCAGGGAACCCTCTACCCGACTCGTCAGCATTACCTTAAAACCCAAGACAGCCTAATGGAGGAGCTACTTTGGGCCAATAAATAGAAACATGTTGGCTTCTCAACTCAAACAAACCTGGGGACAGGGGGGTTTGAGGTCCCCCAGATGGATCTGTGTTACATGGCCACATATTTGAGAATGCAGTCCATTGGTTGGACCCAGAAGATAATGGGAGAAGAAACTCCTACGTGGCTCATGAGGGGATAAAACTCTCCCTGTCCTATTGAGGGGAGTTATGAGAGTGCCACCGGACACTCCTTACCTGATATGCTTGGTCAGTGACTTATGGGTGGGGGTCATGCAAGTACTGCGTAGAGCACTATATGCCCCGAACATGTCTATATGGCCCCTTCACCCCTTTTTAAAAATATCAGACTCCAAGTTCATCCAGAAATTGAAAGACAGGTGTTGTAACACCTTAGGAGATCATTATTCTGCTAGACGGTTTATCACACAAAATGATGCTATGGACTCCTCCGCACTAGGAACGGGCCAATACCTGCAATACGCAAAGATCTCGGCGACTGCTTGGGACCTATGGCCATCATTCCCAGACGCACCACGCCTTTCCGATGCACTGGTGACACTGTTGGGAATGGCAGGGGGACACAGATTGATTTGCAACTTTTACAAGGCCCTGCATGCTGACATGCAACTGAGACACTTCGAATTCAAACCAAATAGGAGAGATAGAGCTACAAGAGGAGGAAACACTAGACGACCCCATAACCACGAAAGACTGGACAAAGGTGCATGAGGGTGTGAAGATGGTTAGCTCCAATGCCAGATTTAAATAATTGCAATACAATTACATACACCAAACTTATTTTTCTCCCAAGACACTACATGCCATTTACACATAGTGATAACTGCCCACGTTGCGAAAGGACAGAGGCAAATTTTATACACATAGTATGGTCCTGCCCCGCACTGACACCCTATTGGTAAACAGTAGTGAGAGACGTCAATAGGGCCACTGGGTGGAATATTCAGCTCACGATGAAACAGATACTATTAGAACTGATCCCCTCTCCCTCCTGGAAGAAACTTGGCAGAAAATTCATCCTACTCCATCATTGGCAAAACACCAAATAGCTTTTAGATGGCTAGGTTCTGACCCCCCAAAGCAATTGGACTGGCTCAGAAAGGTTACTGAATGGGAGACTGCAAAAGAGAATCGCATGCAACACGTATACAGAGATGACAAACTAGAAGACAATCTAAGGGCATGGCGGCCATGCTACCTGATTTGAAAGAACCCCCAGATAATGAATAGTTTGCTGCGATGTTCCCTGGGACCTCATTAGCACCACCGCAGAGGAGGAGTGTATAACCTTGGGGCCAGTTGCCTTTTTGCCTAATACAAGCTCACGATCAATCCACAACCAATTATCCCTTTTTAATTACTATGTGACCTAACATGAGAGCAGTGAGGGGGTGGGGGGCTTGCTGATCTGTTGGTATCTAAAACACCATTCTGCAGATGGTCTGCACCTTATTGTTGCTTATACTGTCATATTGTATGCAAAGAAACCTCAATAAAGATCATTAAAAAAAGAGCTTATAACTTGGAAAATAAACCTGTACACAATGTTTTGACCAATAAACGGAAATGATTTAGTAGTAGAAATTTGTTAACATTTTTACCTTCATGTGAAAACAAATGCCATTTTATATTTGATCATATAAATAAGTTGAAGACTTGTGTCAGGGATTGGCGTGGTGCACAGACTGCACCACAAATAGTAGGATGCATGGCCTACTGCCTGGGAATAAATACGCCTGACTATTATGTAAATTAGGGCGCAAGGGGCTGGAAAACAAAATACATTCCCTATGAAAATGTTAGAAATTGTTTATTTATATATTTATTTATTAGAGTTCTAGACGGGGCACATTAGGACCGTGGACACAGCATGGAAAATGTCTCAGTGATTCAAACTGCAGGCGAGGATGAGGCAATTTACATGGTCAGCGGGCTTTGACAGAAATGTAGTAGAAGTTGGAGGGGTATTGTGAATGTTATTTGGGGAGCACAGATTCAGTAATTTAGTGTAGGTTACATGAGGGTTTTAAGAAAGTGCTTTTTAAGGTCTCTATTTGAAGTAGAGATTGACTTATTCTGTTTGATGTGCATCAGATCATTCCATATCTTTGGCACATTTCCATAGAAAGATTGCTTGAGAGTGAAAGTCTTTTTACATCTGAGAGCGTCCAGCTCGAGCACAGATTGTGATCGCTGGATCGCCTCATATTACAGGCGGCTTTATACACAAATGATCTTCCAGGGAAAGCCAACCTAAAGATGTAAGTTAAGGTGTGATGTGCTTAAATATTTTTCTATTCAAGACTAAAATGGTTGCCGGATGAAGGATTGCTTTAAGGGGACCAAGGCAAGATATGGGCCGGCCAATCAATAGAGTATTTCGAGAATCTACACGTGAACTGACTAAAAATTGAGCATCATGCAAGTAAAAGATTTCAGCCCCGGGGAAGTTTTAATAATAATCTGACTTTGACATGAACATCAAGTTGGAGTAGTGTATCATATTTAAGGTCAAGGTACTTTGCTGAAGTTAGTTTTTGGTAAAAGTCATATATCCTTTATCTGATTTTCCCAGACACTGACTAGGGAGTTGTTCAGGGAGAGAAGTTTGTCTGTTGATTCATTCATTTCTGAAATTCCTTAGGGAGGTCCTTTCGTCTGCCGTCGCTGCGACTTCACATGCCACACCTCCAAAACCACACCGACAACCACCGAACCCCAGAACGGGCTATACTGCATGCTAATCAACGCGCGATCCCTGGGCAAGCATTCCTGGAAATCTGGGACACCATCACCACTGCCAAACCAGACGCAGTCTTCATCACCAAAACCTGGCTCAAGCAAGCCTCTGCCCTGGACATAGCCACCGCAAACCCCAACGCCTACAAAATGGTCCACAAAGACCGCCCACTCAAACCTGGAGGAGGGATAGCAATCAATCATAAAGACACCATCAGACTCACCACCACATAGGACGCCTCAACCCCCATTATGGAACACCTCAACTTCAAAATGTACATGAGCGCCAACACAACGGTCAGGGACACTCTCCCCTACAGACCCTCAGGCCCCTGCTCAGCATTCTGCAATGCTGTCGCCTAAATCATCGCCCCC
Source organism: Calotriton arnoldi (assembly GCA_963921515.1). Classification (NCBI taxonomy): domain Eukaryota; kingdom Metazoa; phylum Chordata; class Amphibia; order Caudata; family Salamandridae; genus Calotriton; species Calotriton arnoldi. Next base: position 626,928 of record CAWUFW010007920.1, read on the forward strand.
CTGGCCATCGAATCCAATCAATACCTCTTCCTGGGGGACCTCAACATCCAAACATGCCGCCAACTTCCTGGAAAACACGCACAACATTGGCCTGACTCAAATCATTACAAAGCCCCACCCACAGTGCCGGACACACCCTCAACCTCATCTTCATCACCAGCGACAGAATCCGTTTCAGCCGCACCTCAGAAGTCACCTGGTCAGACCACAGCATCGTCCATTTCAACATCGCAGAAACACTCCAACACACAGCCACACCACACACCCCTGCACAACACAGCTGGAAGAAAGTCTTGCAAACCCAATGGACAAACGCCCTCTGAGCCACAACTCTCCACACCATGAACAACGGGAACCAAGCCACCTAAACTTTCTCTGGCTGGATCACATCCAGAGCAGACAGAATCGCCCCCACCAAACCACCCAACACCAAGAGGTCCAACAAACAAGCCACATGGTTCTCCCCAGAACTCCTGGTATAAAAAAGGAGAATGCAAACTACTAGAAAGACGACGGTGCTCCAGCAGAAACCTTACAGACTACTCTGTACTACAGTCTGCTCTCCGGCAGCATCACCACTCCCTCAAAGAAGCCCAAAAAATCACCCTGACCACACGCCTCGAGAACAACAGCAACCACGAACAAGTGGACACCCCTCAACACCGACACCACCGCGACTATCATGACCTCCAAACACTCTGGTGCCCCGACGTACCCCTGGCCACACCACACCATTCAACCTAGGACGAGAGAAGATTTGCCCTCCACTCGCGCACATCCTCAACTCGGCCATCAGCTCTGCCAACTTCCCGGAAACACGCAGAAACAAGACCCCTACTAAAAAAACTCACCGCAGACCCCAATAAAATCAAGAACGACTGCCCCAGGAGAGCTCCTCCCATTCCGGGTGCAGGTCCTTTAGAAAGCCATCAACCACCAGCTCCCAGATCATCTTGAGAGAAAAAAACGACATCAGGGCCATCCTCGACCTTGGAGAATCAGCTGCCCTCATCCTCCTCGACCTCTCCGCAGCCTTCGACACTGTATCCCATCACATCCTGGTCAACAGACTACATCACATCTGTATCAGCGGCAACGCAATCAAACTCATCACTTGTTTCATGCACTCAAAGAATACATCTCCCACCATTCACCTCCGAACCCAAAATCACCATCTGCGGCATCCCCCAAGGCTCCTTGCTCAGCCCCACCCTCTTCAACATCTACAACATCTACATGACTCCATTGGCCAACATCATCCGCAATCAGGGACTCAACATCATCCCATACGCCGACGACACCCAACTCATCTTCTCTCTCATCGAAGACCCTTCCACCACCAGAACACACTTCCAGAACGCTATGACCAACATCTCCAACTGGATGAAGTACAACTGCATAAAATTGAACAAGGACAAGACAGAAGTGCTCATCTTCGGCAGAAACCCCCTCCCCCTGGAACGACTCCTGGTGGCCCTTACACCGGCTCCAACCCCCACCACTCACGCCAGGAACCTAGGCATCATACTGGACAGCAATTTCCCCATGAGGAGCCAGGTGAACACAGTCACCTCCTCAAGTTTCCACATCCTCCAAATGCTAAGTAAGATTTTCAGGTGGCTCTCATCCAGCACCAGGAAAACAGTAACACAGGCCCTCATCACCAGCCGACTGGATTCCGGCACAGCACTCTACGCTGGAATCACACACCAACTACTAACATGACTCCAGACCTTCCAAAACACAGCAGCAAGACTCATACTGGATCTCCCAATCCAGTCTAGCATAACCCCCCACCGGCTCCCAATCAAGAAGAGATGCCACTTCAGACTACTCACCCACGCGTCCAAGGCCCTCCACAACATAGGACCAGCCTACATCAACCACCGAATGCCCTTCCACCAGCCAACTCTGTTCAGCCCATCTAGCCCTTGCACACGTCCCACGCATCTGTCGAGCCCAAGGAGGGCGCTAATCCTTCTCCTACCTCGCTGCCAAGTCCTGGAACAACCTGCCCCTCTATCTCCGGACCTTCAACACTCTTGCAGACTTCAGAAGAGCACTCAACTACCTGTCTGTTCTACCAACTGGCCCATCCCCAGTGCCTGCATACCCACTAGGATGATAAGCTGCGTGATACAAATCCAAATTGATTGATTGAGGTTAAGATTTTCAAGGGGTTTGAGAATTTCATCCTAATAGGCTATGAGGGTTAGCATCATCTGCAAACTCTATTTGTTAAGACCGCACCTAATGAAATCACAAAGAAGGAAAAGTAAGAAGTTAAGCATGGAACCTTGTGTAGCACCTTGTGGGACTTTCAAATGATTAAAGAAAGATTTTACTGTTCTAATGCATTGTGATCTGCTAGAAAGCTAGGACCTGTACCAACTGCCCCTTTGACATGCACTGGGTCACTCAGAGTTTTCAGGAAGGTTTCATGATCAATGTAATCAAAGGAAACTAATAGGTTGAGATGGTCATGTGTTTCCTTCATCCAACAGACGAAGAGCTTTGACTGCAGTTGTAAGGCTGGAGGTTGGGTACTGTGATAAGAGCAGAAACCAGACTGGAAATCTCCTAAAACATTTTTACTGGTGTAATCTTGCTGGTTCGCAACAAGGCTTCTGATAAGCCTGCAGCTGGTACGCACTTGTGGGTCAGCATCAGTTTTCTTGATAAGACAACAAAGATTACACATCTTAAGGGAATCCAGGAGCTAGTCCTAGTTTAAAGGGAAGGTATTGGAGTGTCTCACAGCTACACAGGGTGAGATCGGATATGAAGAGAAATGTGATGTCTAAGTGTTTGGGTTTGCCTTCTTCATGAGATCGGAGGGAAGGTGAGGTAGCAGAGGGATTTTCTTGCTGAAATTTAAATATCCTGAGTCAGAAAGAGAGATGTACTTGCTTATGTCCCACTAATTGCAATAAGTTTGTTGGAGAAGAGAGAGGATAGGCTGTTATATTAACAGTGTGGCAGTAGGGCAGGCTCTATATACTGCATAAGTATGTTTTGGAAAAGTTTCTCAGGAAAGATATAGTGCTGGTGCAAGTTTCAGTTTCAGTATAGATTTAAAAAGCTATAAAGTTTGTAAGATGTTCTGAAAGTTTTGAGATTTAGGAGCTGAGGTGGGTGAATATGGGGGATTTTCTCCATCTCCTTTCAGTTGGTTGTATGTTTTTCATAGCTTGTTTTTTTCATAATTTTACTAGTCAAGTGTTTTTCTTGGCATTTTTCAGTTTTGAGGTGGTGGCACCTTTTTTTAATTTGTTTTTATTAATTTCAGGCAGATATATCATACATTCGACACTTTAAGCATGCAACAGCAATACCTCTATTATAGTTCACATGTAACATGTCAAATACTTGTTAATTCATATTGAGATAATCATTGACAAAACTAACAACTCAACCTTAATAAAGTGACAATCCTGCACTACTCTCACCTTTTATTACTCCCTACCTCACACTTAGTTTTCTAAGTCCTAGGATATTCACTCCTGGTTAATACACAGTTGAACACTGTTTAGAAGATTGGTTGTGCGAGCCCACCTCTCCATCCACGCTGCACTCCCTGTATCTTGCAAGCACCAAATGATAATGTTCCCATTTAACACTGTTTACACCTAATGGTGTGTTGAACCCACTATCTTGTGTTCATGGTGGTCTACTGCCGAGAGGGTCAGTTAACAATCTGATCGTAATTGCCCATACCATTAGATCGTCGACTAAACATTTGTGCCAGGACACTCCTTGCATTAACAATCCAGCTCCCACCACAAAGACTTATACATACAGGTATACATGGAAGAATTTGAAAACTGAATGCTACCTGAAACAGTAGGAGAAGCACTGATAGTTTTAATACCAACACCATATAAAGACTTACTTGGAGGTATCTGTTTCCCGTCCAAGGTCGATGCTAAATGTGGATGAGAAAATCCTTAATGAAATACTTACTGCCAGGTTGAAGGAGATTATTCCAGACCTAGTACACAAAGATCAGTGTGGTTTTATGGTAAACAGAAACAATTTATGCAGGTTGTTGCATGTGTTTCACACACCACAGTTGGAAGAAGACGAACACGGTCTAGCATTGCTAGATATAGAGCAAACCTTTATGTGTGAATCTGGCGTATTTATAGGAGGGGCTGCATTGTGCAGGACTGGGAAGAAACTATGTAAGATGCGTTAAATTGTCATACACTAGGCCCATGGCAAGGCTGTTCATGGGGCCGGTGGTTTCCGAACACCTTGAAGAGGAACTAGGTAGGGCTGCTGTAGGAAAGTAAGATCTGCTTTCATGGTTACCCTCACTTTTTGCTGGCGTTATTGTTTTATGAATAGTCTGGCTTTGTAGTGTGGTCAGCCATTTTGATACATATAATGGCCATGCGTCATTACGCAATGGCTAACTATACATTGGCTGTGCCGAACTTGGGCATGTTTGGCATCAAACATGTTGGAATCATACCCCAACACTGTTAACGGTGTTGGAGGTATGATTCCATTCACCAGGGGGCTCCTCCGAGAAGCCCTCAGTGCTCCCGGTAACAGCCTTCCAGGGTCTGCCAGCAAGCTAGTGCTGCTGCTGACCCCAGACACAATTCTGCCCTCCTGCTGCTGAGCTCCTCGAGCAGGGGAAGGTAGGTAGGTTTCCTGTCACAGGGAGGTGTGACCACCTCCCAGGCAGGGCTTAGTGTATTGGGCTGGGGTGGGGGCGCTTGCAAGTGCCACCAGACTGCTTTGAAGGGCACATTTGGAGCCCTCCTTGCATACTCCAGTTTGAGCCAGTTCAGGGAGCCCTCGGCTCCTGCTCTGACGTGAAACTGGACACAGGACATAGGAGTATCCTCCCCTCTGTCCAGCTCCTTCTCTGGGAGGGACCCTTGACTCATCCCAACCCTTTAAGGGCTTACCTGTGGGTGGCTCTTCAGATTCATCGTGGGACAAGATTCAAATCCGAAACCACTTCAATTTCGACCGTCTGCGCACCTTTAACTTCGCAGGACTTCGCCTGGAACCAAGACTGCACCAAGGAAGACTCCTGCTGCTCCTGTTCTCGCTGTTCCTCCAGTCTTCTTCGTCGTCTGTGCCTGTGCTTCATCCAGGTTCCTCTACAGGTCTGTGGGCATCAAGGACACCTGAAGTAATCTCCCTTGGAGTGAAAGTCACTCCCTTGCTTCTGCAGGCACCTCAACAAAGCTAACCGGTCTGCTGCTCCTGAAGTCCCACGGACTTTGAAAGGCTAAGCAACACAGGTGGTGGTTCTGAAACTGTCTCGAGGCCTGCCCTGTCCTCTTATCAAGTTTGAGGCCAGTATCCCCCGTTGGAACCGCAGGAACAGAACCCTTGTGCACCTTGTCAACTTGCCGTTGCCAAGGCTTTTTGACTTTGTCCGTCAGAGATCTTTGGGCTACAAGAAGCTCCAGCCTCCCTTCCTGCCAAGATCTTCATTCTCACCGCATCCTCGGCACAGTGTGCCTGCATCATTGGTGAGCTGCTCCAGGTCCTCTTGAGACTCCTGTGCCATCGGCCTGTGGGCCCTCTTGAGGATCTTCTTTGTTTTCAGTGTGCTCCCCTGCTTGCTCGGGGCCTGCTCTGACTCTCGTGCAATAGGCAGATCTTTTGGACCTTGCTGGTCCCAATGTTGCTCGTTTATCGTTTACCACGTCTGTTGCCAAGGCTTGTTGGTGCTCCCACCAGACTCCGACCCCCTGGTTCTTGACTTCCGACGTGGGACCGCTCGCGAACAGTTTCTGGTCTTCCACAACATCACCTGGTCCTCACAGCTGCAGTGGCAAGGTAATCGTCATCAATCCTGCATCTTCCGTCATCGGTGGTCACTGGTCTTTCGTGCCTCCTGGTCACCCCTGAGCGGCATAGACTCTGTCCCCTCTGCTTGCAGGTTCTTCTCAGGGGGGGAGGGGGTGCTGCTACTGCTCAAACAGCCAGGTCTTGAGGAGTCTCCTGAATGTCAGTAGGTCCTGGGTCTGCCATAGGTCGATGGGGAGGGTGTTCCAGGTCTTGGCGGCGAGGTGGGAGAATGATCTGCCGCCGCCGGCCGTTCTTCGGTTGCATGGGACGGCGGCGAGGGCGAGATCAGCAGAGCGGAGCTGACGGTTCGGGGTGTAGAAGGTGAGTCGTGTGTTGAGGTATGCTGGTCCGGTGTTGTGGAGTGCCTTGTGAGTGTGGGTGAGCTTGAAGGTAATCCTCTTGTTGACGGGGAGCCAGTGCAGGTCTCTCAGGTGTTCTGTGATGTGGCTGTGGTGAGGGATGTTGAGGATGAGACGTGCAGAGGCGTTCTGTATGCGTTGGAGTCGCTTCTGGAGTTTGGCCGTGGTTCCTGCGTAGAGGGTGTTGCCGTAGTCCAGTCTGCTGCTGACGAGGGCCTGGGTGACCGTCTTTCTGGTTTCGGTGAGGATCCATCTGTAGATCTTGCGGAGCATGCGGAGGGTGTTGAAGCAGGAGGATGAGACGGCGTTGACTTGCTGGGTCATTGATAGCGATGAGTCTAGGATGACTCCCAGGTTGCGTGCGTGGTCGGTGGGTGTCGGTGCGGCTCCCAGTGTGGCCGGCCACCAGGAGTCATCCCAGGCGGAGGGGGTGGGTCCGAGGATGAGGACCTCCGTCTTGTCAGAGTTCAGCTTCAGGCGGCTGTTCTTCATCCATTCGGCGACGGCCTTCATTCCTTCGTGGAGGTTGGTTTTGGCGGTGGTGGGGTCCTTGGTGATGGAGAGGATCAATTGGGTGTCGTCGGCGTATGAGATGATGTTGAGGTCGTGCGATCGGACGATGTTGGCGAGCGGTGCCATGTAGACGTTGAAGAGTGTCGGGCTGAGTGATGAACCTTGGGGTATACTGCAGATGATCTTGGTGGCTTCCGAGCAGAAGGGGGGAGGCGGACACTCTGTGTTCTGCCGGTGAGGAAGGAGGTGGTCCAGTCCAGGGCTTTGTCGCTGATCCCTGCATTGTGGAGGCGTGTGCGTAGGGTGTGGTGGCAGACGGTGTCGAAGGCGGCCGACAGGTCCAGGAGGATAAGGGCCACGGTTTCTCCGGTGTCTAGCAGGGTCCTGATGTCGTCGGTGGCGGCGATGAGGGCGGTTCGGGGCTGTGGTTGCTGCGGAATCCCGATTGGGACGAGTCTAGAGCATTGTTCTCTTCGAGGAAGCGTGTCAGTTGCCTGTTGACAATCTTCTCTATGACTTTCGCCGGGAACGGGAGCAGGGAGATGGGCCTGAAGTTCTTGAGGTCCTTAGGGTCCGCCTTGGGTTTCTTGAGTAAGGCGTTGATCTCGGCGTGCTTCCAGCTCTCCGGGAAGGTGGCAGTCTCGAAGGAGGTGTTGATGATCTTCCGGAGGTGGGGTGCGATGATGGTGCTTGCTTTGTTGAAGACGTGGTGCGAGCAGGGGTCGGACGGTGAGCCGGAGTGGATGGTGCTCATGGTTTTGATGGTGTCGTCGTCGTGGGTCCAGGAGAGCAGGAGGTCGGTGTGGCTGGGGGGCGGTGATTCTGAGGTGTTGGTGGCTGTCGGGGGGGTCTGGTTGTTGAAGCTGTCGTGAATGTCTGCGATCTTGTGGTGGAAGAAGGTGGCTAGGGAGTTGCAGAGGTCTTGCGACGGCGGGATGTCGTTGGAGTTGGGGTTGGAGAGTTCCTTCACGATGTTGAAGAGCTCTTTGCTGTTGTGTGCGTTGTTGTCGATGTGTTCCTTGAGGGAGGTCCTTTTGGCGATTCGAATGAGTTGGTGGTTCCTGCGGATGGCGTTCTTGTGGGCTGTGTTGTTATCTGGTGTCTGTTCATGGTGCCACTTCTTCTCGAGTCTTCGGCAGGTCTGTTTGGATGCCTGGAGGTTGGCGGTGAACCAGGTGGCTTTTCTGTTGGTGCGTCTGTTGGAGGGTTTTTTGATCGGGGCGAGGGTGTTTGCGCAGTCGTCGATCCATTGCCTGAGGTTGCGGGCGGCGGTATTGGTGTCGGCGGAGTCGGTTGGTGGGTTTCGGGCGAGGGTGGAGTTTAGCTGGTCTTCGGTGACCTTGGTCCAGCTGCGGTGGGGGGTCCGTGGATGGTGGTGATGTGTGGTGGGTTTCTCGAAGGTGAAGTGGACGCAGCGATGGTCGGTCCAGTGGAGTTTGGTGGTGTGGCTGAAGAAGACGTTGTTGCTGGCGGAGAAGATGGGGTCGAGCGTGTGTCCGGTGGAGTGGGTGGGCGTCGTGACGAGCTGTTTGAGTCCGATGTTGGCGAGGTTGTCGAGCAGGGTGGCGGAGTTGCTGTCGTTCATGTTCTCGAGGTGGAAGTTCAGGTCTCCGAGGAGAATGTAGTCCGTGGATGTGAGGGCGTGCGTGCTGACTAGGTCGGCGATGGCGTCGCTGAACTGTGGCCTGGGTCCGGGGGGTCTGTAGATGAGGGTTCCTCGGAGGGTGGTGTTTGGATCGATGTGGATCTGGAAGTGCAGGCGTTCGGCGGCGATGAGGGTGTCATCAGTGCTGGTCGAGATTCTGAGGGTGTTCCTGTGGACGATGGCGATTCCTCCTCCTACTCCGTTGGTGTGGTCCCTGCGGGTGATTTTGTAGCCGTCCGGGATGGCGATAGCAATGTCGGGCGCCGAGGAGGGGTTCATCCAGGTCTCCGTCAGGAAGGCGATGTCCGGGGAGGATGTGTCGAGTAGGTCCCAGAGTTCGATGGCGTGCTTGTGTGCAGAGCGGGTGTTGAGTAGTATGCAACTGAGGTTTTTTTGTCCTGCTCTGGTGGGTGCGGCGGTGGCTTGGTGGCCGGTGAAGCTGCAGTTCCGTCAGGAGAAGGGTCCGTGGGTGCGCTTCGGGGTGGCCTGGAAGCAGGTGGATGAGCGGTCGGCGTTTGCGTGGAGGAAGTTGGTGTCGTAGCGGTGTCGGGTGTCGCGGGGGCCAGGGGGTATGGCGCTGGGCGCGGTCCAGGCGTGGACGGGCGCAGACTGGCTTGCCTTTGGCGCGCCCGTTGCGCGGCCGCACAGCGGCTGCCATAATAAGGGTAGGTGGGAGGGAGGAACAGCTGGGAGGCGGGGAGCGATTGACGAATGGGCGAGCGAGGGGGGCGGGGCCGCAAGGGACGCAGCGGCGGGGAAGGAAGTCTGGATGCTGGAAGGGGTTACGGCGCAAAAACAGGCGGAACCAGAAACCAACAGTACAATAACAGAATACAGCCACAGAATCTAAGACAGAGTACAGAAACGAAATAAAACAGCAGTGGGGCAGAATACAGTAACAGGAGATACAACAAGATTAAAGTGCAAGCGGGGCAGGGCGAGCAACAGATACCTACGGGGGGCCTCGAACTCGCGACAGCCTCGAGGTCAGGGACACGGGCACAGGCAGGAGGAGCTGTGCGGCGTTGGGAGTGACCTGCCTGGAATTTCACATTAATCGCTCTAAATTTAAACTGTTTCTGTTAGGGCAATTTATATGTACAATGGAACACCTGCTAACTGAGGTGGGTTTTACATGAGTAATCACAAATATTCAATATCTCGGCATCTGTATCACACATGATGAAGTGGCGGGTCATAAGTTGAATATGGGAAGGGTGGTGGACTTCTTTGATCCTTTATAAAATTGTGTAATAGCCTTAAAATGTCCATGGTGGGGGAAAGTCGCCCTGACTGAAATGTTTGTTTTGTTTTGCCATGCTACCTTTACATGCTGCAAAGTAGTTGCTACTAAATCCTGTTGAGTTTGATAAACTATTAGTTGAACTATTCTGGGATGGAAAAAAAGCAGGGTCAAACTCCCACACTAAAACAGGAATGGGACACTGAAGGGCTGTAAATTCTCGATATGGAACTCTATATTTTATGGCTGCCCATTTATAATACGCAGTGTATTGGCTTGATGAAGGCGAGAACTGGGAAAATGTTTTACTTAAAGGGATACACATGAACTTCCCACTGTTAAAACTGCTAATGAGGAGAAGAGGGCTCCCACCCTCTATGCCGTTTATAGTGAGACAAGTTTGAGGTATCTGGGATTGGGCAGTCAAAAATAATTCTAAGAGCGCCCTTTGTACCTGCCTTGCTTATCTGGAGCATATATCCCTTTGCGTAGATGGCCCAGACCATGACCATAGATAGGAGATTTTGATTTGATTTTAGATTTGTTAAGCATACAAATCATACCCAAGGGGATCAGTCAATACAGGTCATAATTCCATAAGATGATTAAAGTTCAAACAGCCATGTTTTCAGGGATTTCTTAAAAGAGAGTAAGTCTGAGCAAGAACGTAGAGGTAAGGGTAACTGATTCCAGTGTTTGGGAGCTTAAAAGGAAAAGGAATGGCCACCATATGTGGCTGTACGAATACGTTTGGGGCGTAGCAATAGTAGCTCACTGGCTGTGAGCTGGCGTACCGGGATATATGGTTGCAACTTGTTTTTAAGATAGCATGGCCCCTTTCCATGCAATGATTTAAAAGCCAAACACATAAGTTTAAAAGTGCACGCTTATTTATGGGAAGCCAGTGAAAAGAATCTAATAAAGGTGCAGAGGGAGATTGCGGGGGAAGATTACAAAGGCGTACTGCTGTGTTCTGTACCACCTGAAGTCTAGAAAAAAGGCCTTCATTCATTGCGACCATAAGGGAATTCCTATAGTCCAGGCGGTTTACTATCAACGCCTGGACCAGGGTTTTCCTTGACTGCAAAGGAGCCCGTTGAAAGGCTTTCCTAAGCATGCACATCAAGCCGAAATATGTCCCAGAGATAGATTTAACATGCTCACTCATGGAGAGATTATCGTCCAAGAGGACACCTAAATTTTTTACCGTTTTTTGGGGGGTTGGGGACAATCCCAGTTCGGATGGCCACCAACCGCAGACCAGACTGAGTTAGCCTTCCCACAGAGTAGGACTTCCGTCTTACTAGTGTTGAGCTGGAGAAAATGAGCCTTCATCCAGGAGGCAATTTTAAAATTTGAATTTGGTAAATTCCGGATTAGAATCCATAGTGATGACAAGTTGCGTGTCATCAGCGTATAAAATCGTATCAAAGCTTCATGACCTGATAAGCTTCGCCAGGGGAGCCACATTAATGTTAAAGAGAGTAGGGCTCAGAATCGATCAATAGGGCACCCCTTTATCCAAGACCATAGTTTTAGAGTTGCAAGCATTAATTTTTCAATGTATGAGTTCGCTTTGATAAAACGTTTTCCACCCATTTCAGAGCTTTACCACTGAGACCAATCTCACCCAATCTCTGGATTAGGATTGAGTGGAAAATGGTATCAAACGCAGCTGACAGATCAAAGAGAATCAGCATGGCCCAATTCCCCTGATCTAAGGCAAGTCTGATTGTGTCAGTGGCCTCCACTAAAGTGGACGCCGTGCTATAAGAGGCACGGAAGCCTGACTGGGAGGAATCTAACAAGGAGTTGGATTCTAAAAAAATATACCAATTGTTGATTTACCAATGACTCTGTAACTTTCGCGAGAAAAGGGAGCAATAATATTGGTCTGTAGTTCTGCAGTCCTGTAGGGTCAGCCAAAGGTTTTTGAGAACGGGTCTGACCCGAGCAGCTTTCCATTTAATGGGAAGGGTTGCCAAATTAAATTAAAGGTTACATAGGTCTGTGATAGGAGCAAGAAGTATTGGAGCCAAGGTGACGATAATGTAGGGTGGGGGATCCACAGGAGATCCCGATTTGATCCTATTAAGCAGATCCAATACTTGATCAGGGGTAGCAGGATTAGAAAACTCCCAGGTGGTAGGGTGAGTACTAGTTAAGATTTCCAGTTAGCTAGTTTTGTCAATGCCACATTATTTGAAAGAAATTGGTAGATGTTATTGATCCTTTGTTCAAAATGAACTGTAAGATCATCACAGAACGCCTGGGCTGCTGGGATAGTGGAGATGCACATCGTCGGATTGGTGAACTCTTTTTAAATTTTATCAAGCTCTTTTGAAAAATTCCTTGCAGAGTTTATTCTATCAACTATGTAGGTCCTTCTTGCAGTATTTGTGTTTTTAAAAATGTTCTTAATGCAGATTTAAAAATGAGTTTATCCTCATCTGATCTGGACTTTCTATATTTGCACTCATATTTCCAACATACGTTTTTTTCCTTCTTTAGGGATACAGTGTACCAAGGAGCAAGAAGGTTTTTGTTTTAATTTTACTGAATTTCAGGGGGGCGATAATGTCTAACGCCTGCACAAACGAGTCCTCAAAATGCTTTAGTGCAAGATTCAGATTTCCATAGTCCCTCAAGAAAGGGGGGGGGTGGTAAAGACAGGGGAGAAGGCAGAAGGAACTAACTTCCTTCGAGGTCTAGTGGATTTAGGTGCCATAGGAGAGGCTGCAAGACAGTAGCAGATCTTTATTCAGATGATAGATTTTTGACCACTGAAGGAGAGTGAGAGGCATAAGAGATTGGAGATGGGCAATTCTTTCAATATGCAAATATTTCAGCTACAGCTAGAGAAATATAGCTAAAGACACACAATTGATGGACGGAATGCATAACAAATCAAAACATTCACCCCCAGTCAAGAGATCTGGGTTAAATCCATCATTCTTTTGCTCACCAGGCCACCCCAGTTTAGACCTGGCCATATGCAAATCAGTCTTGACCCTGTGCCTCATGGGAACAGTCCAGCCCGAACTGCCAAGCCAGGTCCTCCCTGGACCGGAAACAAGCATCCTAGGACCGGTTTCGGGGTTTCACCCCTCTTCAGCCAGGATAGCTTGATTCCAGTGGCACAGTGAGCCCAGGACCCACGTCTGGGCATACCTGGCGCACTTAGGGCGAGAAAGCTAAAGACACACAATTGAATAGAGAAATATAGCTGACATTTCCAGGAGATTCCGCTCCCACACAAATAATGGTACTGTCTGGTTATAAGAAACTATAACCAACTTATATAGGAGAAGCAGTTCGGATGGGGTTACTACCGGCTGAAGCACCTAAGTCAAGATGCTCATCTTGACAGCCACAGAGGGCAGCTTAAGGTCCAGGAACTCAGCTGCCCTCTTCACTACAATAGCAAATGAGGCTCTCTCCTCCGTAGCCACGGTAGGAGGACAGGACAAACCAGTATCTGGGGAGGTGTCCAGACCACTCACATCTGCCGAATCCACGCACCAGGTGCCCTCGGTGAAATCTAGGGGATGGTATTCAGAGGCAGTGATTCCTCCCAATCTTACCCACGTCCTAGCCCATAGGACTAGGGCACAGGTTCTGGCCTGGAAGGAATGCCTCCCATCGGCGCCAGAGTCAGCATCAGAAGACATTCATCCGACTCTGTGTGAAAGACATTGTAGGAAGCTGGCTTTTTATGCGGTGGGCAAATGTAAGGGCACACCATGCAAAAATTCGAGACGCCACTTATTGGTTTACAGGGCTTACTTATATAATCCCAAGTGCTCTATTTGTGGTAGTGTGGTTGAGCAGTTTAGGCTTATCAGAGGTGAGTGTTAAGCATTTGTTGCACACACCGAGTCATTAAATGGTCGATCCATCGGTGGACCTACCCCAAACACTCCCCAGTCCCGACAGTGTTTGGGGTAGGTCCACCGATGGATTGCGGTGAAAGCACGACACTACATTCCAGTGTCTCTTTCCTTGCCGGGAGTGGATGACATGAGCCAGCTACCCGAGTAGGGTTGGCTGATCCGATTTACAGGTACTACACATAGGGTACTGTCTGTGGTTTATCTGTTCTACCCACTTAGACAACCACTAATAGTGTAGATCACACTGTTGTATTTGGTCCTGAAGAATTGCCGTCTACCTTGACACGAGGGCAAGAAACATGTTGACCACGAGATAATGCGCAATATCCTGTAACATTGAGGCAGGGGTGCGCTACATTCTCCTTTTTAATCAGGATAGGAGCCAGGTTCATTAAAATTGTTTTGAGTGGACTCCTACTTCCTGTTTTAATCTACACATAGTCTAGTGACCCACTTAACACACATCTACACTCTTTTTTAGGCCCCTCACACCCACTGCACCAATACGCCATGGAATAAAAGATCTCCACTAAAGAGCCCCTCATAGGGTGCCCGTCGGGTATTGCAGCGCCGACCTGACGAAGAGCACGCCCTATGATGAAGCATGACACCTAGCTGGCTGGGTGTGTGAGGGCACTTATTCCGAAAGGAGGAATTCCCCCTTTTCCTCCCTACGTTCAGTGTACATTGTTTGACACTTAATCAACCTAGTATCCCTTCCCCTGTCAGTAACTGCATACCCATCGTGTCGGCACCTATTCTAGTTAACAAGGCTAAGAACCTTGGCGTGATTATTGATAATAAACTGAACTTCGAGGCACAGGCTAATGCCTTCTCCCCATCGAGCTTTTTTCTGCTTAAAACAATCAAAAAAATACTACCTTTTATTCCCACGGATAGTAGGAAAACTGTGATTTCCTCTTTGATTCTTGCAAAACTAGACTACTGTAATAGTCTCTATCTTGACATGCCTGAGAAGCAACTCAACAAGTTGCAAATGATACTAAATGCGGCTGCAAGGCTTCTGTTGGGAATCCCTAGGCACCTTTGCATAAGCTGCATTGGCTCCCAGTTAAGAACCGTATCATCTTTAAGGCCCTCTGCATTACCTACAGAGCACTTCACGATTCCGGCCCCAAGTTCCTGAGACGCCTACTTTATTGGTATGTCCCAAAAAGGCATCTGCGCTCTGAAGGAGCTAAACTGCTAGCAATTCCGAGATTTTTCAAATCTAGCTGAGGTGACAGAAGCTTTAGGGCGGCAGCCCCCAAGCTCTGGAATGCACTCCCTTTCTCCATTAGAACACTTCCAACCTTATTTGCTTTTAGGAAGGCCTTGAAAACTTGGCTGTTTAAGAAATAGAGACCCATACCTTACATGAATCTGCCTACTCCAACCCTTAGCGCCAAGACACCTTCGGGTATTCATGCGCTTAATAAATGTATTAACATAACATTTACCTCCTTTGTAATGAGGTTTGGGGACTAATGCCACAGGGCTGGCCCAGGGGCTCTCTGGGGGTTCAATAACCCCTGAATCCAGCATTATGCTGACCTCAGCTTTGATGCTTTCCTTAACTTGGTCAGATTGCCTGTACATTTTGTTTTTGACGGGAAGACAGCTCCCAGTGTCCACATCATGTGTCCATAAGGTTGTCTGACAAGGGGTTAAGGAAAAGAGCTTAGCATACTGCCCCAGGACTTGCCTGCAGTCAGTTTGCTGTTGGGCAGTGAGGGTGTCTGACAACTCCTTCAACAGACCCATCTTTAGGGTTGTTAGAGAGGAGGTGAGGGAGAGGTTCATTCTCTTCTTCCTGATCCACATCAGTGACCATGAGCATGGTCACATCAGTCATGAAAGGGTTTAAGGCGATTCACACAGATGACCATCTGGGGGCTCCTGGAAGTGCCAAGGTCCACCAAGTAGGAGACCTCCCCTTTTAGTAGTGGTAGGGTCCACTCGATTTGTCCTGGAGGGCCCTAGGTGCCACAGGCGTCAATACCCATACCTTTTTCCTTGGTTGAAATTCAACGAGTGCAGCCTTTTGGTCAAACCATTGTTTCTGGAGCTCTTGGCTTGCCTCAAGGTAGTGGTTTGCTTTTTCCATGTATTCAGACATCCTTGAACAAAGGCCAAGTACATAGTACACTATGTGCAGCTTTGACTCTTTGAGAGGCTTCTCCTAGCCTTTCCTCACCAGACAGAGGACCTCTAGCAAAATGGCCAAACAGAAGCTCAAAGGGACTAAAGCCCACTCCTTTCTGTGGCACCTCTTTGTAGGCAAAAAGCAGGATTGGTAATAGGACATCCCATCTCCTTATGAATTTGTCAGGGAGTCCTGTAATCATGCCTTTCATGGTGTTGTTAATACTTTCAACAAGGCCATTTGTTTATGCATGATCGGGAGTGGTGAACTTATGAGTCACCCTACACTCAGTCCACATTGCTTTCAAGTAAACAGATGCACAAGTTACTAACTTGTGTAACGATATATCTGTAAGAGACAGTAGTTAGTGACAGATTCCTTACCTTAGAATATCCCCAGGCGTCAGGCTGGATCCGGAAAGTTTTTTGCGTAGCAGTACCCATGCGCGTCGGTAGGCGGCGTCGTGCGGCTCCGCGTCCGTCGTCGGCGTCGTGATCGCCGGGATGACGTCGCGGGCAGTACTTAGACGCCGCCCCTGCGCGCTGACGTTAGTTCTGTACACGACTTTCCGCGCCAGGAACGCAGAGCCATGCAAGAAGCTGACATAGGTGTCTGAAAAATACTAGGGCCCTGAAAGGGATGTCCTTAACCCTAGAAATCAGTTCGCAGAATGGGGAGGATGGGTGGGCGGTAAGGAATCTGTCACTAACTACTGTCTCTTACAGATATATCGTTACACAAGTTAGTAACTTGTGCATCTGAAAGAGACACGTTAGTGACAGATTCCTTACCTTAGAATAGATACCCCAGCAATACCAACCCCGGTGGTGGGTCTGCGAACAAAGATCAGACAAGGAAGTCCTGGAGGACAGAACGGCCAAAGAAGCCGTCCCTCCGGACCTGACTGTCAAGGCAGTAATGTTTTGTAAACGTGTGCAGCGAGGCCCACGTAGCTGCCTGACAGATAACCGGCAGCGGAACACCGCGGCCCAAGGCCGTGGTAGCAGCCGTTGCCCTGGTGGAATGGGCACGCAGCCCAACAGGAGGCTCCTTCTTAGCCAAAGAATAGCAGGACTTGATGCACAAGGTAACCCAGCGGGAGATGGTTCGTTTGTGCACCGCCCGACCTTTTTGGCGCCCACGTAGCCAACAAAGAGCTGGTCATCCACCCGGAAGTGTTTCGTGCGGTCGAGATAGAAGGAGAGCGCACGTTTTGGGTCCAGACGGTGGAGCCTCTCTTCCTCTCTGGAAGGATGCGGAGGCGGAAAGAAGGTAGGCAAAGTGATGGTCTGCCCAATGTGGAAGGCAGTAACCACCTTTGGCAAGAAGGACGGACGCGTCCGAAGAACAACCTTGTCTGGATGAACAGACAGAAAGGGAGGTTTGCAAGATAGAGCCTGGAGCTCACTCACCCGCCGAGCGGAGGTGATGGCCACCAGAAAGGCTGTCTTTAGAGTCAGAAGACGAAGAGGACAGTTATGCAGAGGCTCAAAGGGAGCGCACATTAAAAGGTAAGAACCAAGTTCAAGTCCCACTGAGGCATCACAAATGGAACCGGAGGAAAGAGGTGTGTAATGCCTTTTAAGAACCTGTTAACAACAGGGGACTTGAAAAGGGAGGGCTGATCAGGGAGCCTGAGGAAGGCCGAGATAGCACAAAGATAACCCTTGATGGTACCCAGGGCAGAACCCTGTTGGGCCAGAGAAAGAAGGAACAGAAGGACCTCAGAGAGAGGGGCAGAAAGGGGATTCACAGCCTTTGCTGTGCACCATGCCACAAATTTGTTCCACCTGCAGGCGTATACCACCTTAGTGGAGGGACGCCTGGCTGCCAGAATCACATCACAAACTTCAGGAGGCAAGTCGAAAGGAATCAACTGCCGCCGCTCAATCTCCACGCAAGCAGGTGTAGACTGGACAGGTTCGGGTGGAGGACCGTCCCCTGCTGCTGCGACAGAAGATCCTCCCGAAGAGGCAGACGGATCGGGGGATCGACGCTCATAATGAGTAGCTCGGGATACCAAACTCTTCGAGCCCAGTCCGGAGCCACAAGAATGACTTGGGCCCGGTCGTGCCGAATCTTCTTCAACACTCTGGGTAGAAGTGGTATAGGCGGAAAGGCGTACAACAGACCGCAACTCCACTCGCGACGAAAAGCGTCGCCGAGCGAGTGCCGCCTTGGAAATTCCAACGCGCAGAACTGATGACATTGCGCGTTCTCTTCGGTGGCGAATAGATCTAACCAAGGCTCTCCCCATTGTAGAAAGAGTCCTTGCGCCACTTCCGAGTGAAGACGCCATTCGTGATCCATCATGCACCTGCGGCTGAGTTCGTCCGCCCTGGCGTTCAGGGAACCTGCCAGGTGTTGAACCATCAGGAACATGCCCTGATGTTCCAGCCATGTCCAGAGGCGCAGAGCCTCCCGACAGAGGGTCCACGACCCCACCCCGCCCTGTTTGTTGCAGTACCACATGGCGGTGGTGTTGTCTGTGAACACCTGCACTACCTTCCCTTTGACAGAGGGAAGGAATGCCTTGAGTGCAAGTCGGATCGCCCGGAGCTCCAGAAGGTTGATATGGAGCCGGGACTCCGCCGGAGACCAGAGGCCTCTGATCTCCGCCTCTCCCATGTGACCGCCCCATCCCAGAAGGGATGCGTCCGTCACAACTGTGTGCTCTGGCTGGGGAAGGGAGAGGGATCTGCCCATGACCCATTGCCGGTTCGAGAGCCACCACTGCATCTGTTTTGCAGTCCCCTCCGAGATCTGGACGTGATCGGACAGGTTGCCCTGGTGCTGCGCCCACTGGAATTTCAGGTCCCACTGCAGAGCCCGCATATGCCATCTGGCATGATTGACCAGCAGGATGCAGGAGGCCATGAGGCCCAGCAGCCTCAGGGTCATCCGTACCGAAACCCAGGATAAAGGCTGAAAGATCGGAATCATAGCCTGAATATCCCAGACTCGCCGTTCGGGAGGATAGGCCCGAAACTGCGTCGTGTCCAGAACTGCTCCGATGAAAAGGAGCTGTGGAGAAGGAATCAGATGCGACTTCGGCACATTGATGGAGAACCCCAGCGAGTGCAGGAGTTCGGCCGTAGTCTGGAGGTGGGAGACGACTGCCTGGGACGAGCCCGCCTTCAGAAGCCAGTCGTCGAGGTAGGGGAAGACTGAAACCCCTGCCCGGCGCAGATGAGCTGCGACCACCGCCATCACTTTCGTGAACACCCGAGGGGCACTGGTAAGGCCAAAGGGGAGCACGGTGAACTGAAAATGCTCGAGGCCTACCGTGAACCGTAGGTAACGCCGGTGGGCCGGCAGGACGGGGATGTGGAAATAAGCGTCCTGCAAGTCCAACGCTACCAACCAGTCTCCAGGGTCGAGGGCAGTCAAGACCTGAGCTAGGGTGAGCATCTTGAACTTCTCCTTCTGGAGGAAGCGATTGACGTTCCGGAGGTCCAAGATAGGACGCATGTCCTCCTTGTCCTTTTTGGGCACCAGGAAGTAGTGGGAGTAGCAACCACGTCCTACTTCTGGGGTGGGAACATGCTCGATGGCCCTCTTGGCCAAGAGGGCCGTGACTTCCTTCTGCAGAAGTACCAAGTGATCCCCTGACATGCGGTGGAATTGAGGTGGCATGGCTGGGGGGTGGTCTCGAAGGGAGGGAGTAGCCCCTTCGGACAATGTCCAAGACCCACCTGTCCGAGGTGATGGGACGCCAGTGGTGAAGGTGATGGCGGACCCTGCCCCCTACTGGCGTGCTGTGCACCTGAAAGGAGGGACTAGGAGGGCTTGGAGGCCGCGGACGGGTTGGAGATGGTGGCCTGACCCGCACGCTGGTTGCCCGAACCGCCACGGCGGTATCCACGTCCTCGGCCACGCGAAGACGCCTGCTGCGCGGGCCGGTGGCTGGGCTGCTGACGTGACTGGGCGCCCCTTCCGTGGCCACGATAGGGGCGAAAAGCAGAAGTTAGCGGAGGGCGTGTAGCAGAAAGGCTCAGGGACTTGGCAGTAGCCCGTGAGTCCTTAAAGCGCTCCAACGCATGGTCTGCTTTGGACCCAAAAGACCGACTCCATCAAAGGGCATGTCCATGAGAGTATTCTGGACATCCCCTGAAAAACCAGTGGTTCTCAGCCAGGCGTGGCGACGCAGCGCCACCGTCGTTGCAATAGACCTGCCCAGCGAGTCGGCGGTATCAAGGCCACATCGTATTGTGTATTTGGCCGCATCCCTTCCTTCCGCAATGGTGCGGGAAAGCAGTGTCTGGACCTCCTCAGAACACTGGGGCAAAACAGTCGCCACCGAATCCCACAAGGAGTGGGTATATCGGCCCAAAAGACAAGCGGTGTTGATGTACCGCAAGCCAGCACTGGAGGAAGAAAAACCCTTCTTCACAAATTGATCCAGGCGTTTGAATTCCCTATCCGGAGGGGCGGTAGGGAAGGCGGTTTGGGAAGCGGAGGCTTGGACAACCAAGCTCTCAGGAGTGGGGTGGACAGAGAGAAATAGGGGGTCGCGCGGAGCTGGGCGATGGCGTCGGGACACGTTCCTATCCACAGGAGCCCCTGTGTTGGGCTTGGACCAGGCGCCCAAAAGAACGTCAGTGAGGGCATCGTTAAACGGCAGCACAGTCTCCGTAGAGGAGGCTGCCGGCTGAAGCACCTCTGTCAAGAGATTAGTCTTGACCGCCACAGTAGGGAGTTGGAGATGTAAGGCTCCAGCCGCCCTACGCAACACCGTTGCAAAATTGGCTCCCTCCTCCGTAGCCACGGGAGGAGACAGCATGCCAGTGTCAGGGGAAGTATCTAGACCACTGGCATCCCCTAGTTCCTCTGCCCAGTCCTCATCATACTGACACTGTTGTGCCAGAGGGTCCTCAGACCCCTCCCAGTCCTCCTAGTCCTCCTCCGGTTCAAAATAAGGAGGAGGAGGGACATTTGGGACCCAAGGTCTCATCGGCGCCGGAACCGGCGTCGAGCGATGTCGGTCCGGTTCCATGTCCGGAGCCGGAAGGAACTGGGGGACGACGCCGCCCGGAGCCCCAGGCGGCGTCGAGAACGGCACCGGAGACATCGGCGTCGGCGGAGGCGTGGTCAGGTCGAACGGCGTCGATGGGGGTTGCGGAGCCGGGATCGAGGCCGGGGCCGGAGCCGGGATCGAGGCTGGAGGCACGGGCGACGCCGGGGCCGGAGCCGTCGGCGACGCCGGGGCAACCCCATCAGGGCCCGCGGGGCCCGAAGGCGCACCTGAGGGACCTTGAGGCCCGAAGAGGCGGGCCATGGCCGACAGGAATTCCTGTATTTGGGCCGGATCCGCCCCCGAACCCGGGAAGGACGGGTATTGCGGGGGCGACTCCACAGGCATGTCCGGGGGCGGGGACGGTGCCGGGAGGGGCCTCAGCCGAGTCGCGAGACCGGCGAGGCGAAGTCCTAGAGCGACGATGCTTTTTGGACTTTTTGTGCTTAGACTTACCGGACGACGAAGACTTGGATCCCGACGACCGGTGAGGACTCCGCGACCGACCCCTCGACCTCTCACGCGACCGGGGCTTGGTGTGGCGCGGAGCCGACTGCCGGGCCTCGAGGAGCTTTCGAGACCGCTCTCGCAAAGTTTTCGGGTTGAGGGCCCGGCAGTCGGAACACGACTCCGTGTCGTGGCCTCGGCCGAGGCAGAAGAGACACTCCCGATGCGGGTCTGTGATGGACATCATCCGAGCACAGGCGCCGCAACGTTTAAAGCCGGGCATCCCTACGACACCTTGGAGTCGATTTGAAGAAACAGTGAAAAAATTCACCAAAAAAGTTAGTCAAAAAATGACTAGGGCACTGCTCTGCCCGGATCTGCGCTTGCTGGCGCGGAAAAATAAGAACTGACGTCAGCGCGCAGGGGCGGCGTCTAAGTACTGCCCGCGACGTCATCCCGGCGATCACGATGCCGACGACGGACGCGGAGCCGCACGACGCCGCCTACCGATGCGCAAGGGTATTGCTACGCAAAAAACTTTCCGGATCCAGCCTGACGCCTGGGGATATTCTAAGGTAAGGAATCTGTCACTAACGTGTCTCTTTCAGATATGAAGTTACTGCTTTGGTCTGAAACCGCCTCCTTAGGAAAACCCACCCTAGTGAAAATACTTCAGAGGGCCCTGGCAAGTGCAGGCGCAGTGACAATCCTAAGGGAAATAGCCTCAGGTTACCTAGTGGCATGATCCACTACCACCAGAATAAACCTGTTGCCTGAAGCTGTTTGAGGGTTAAGGGGGCCAACAATGTCAACCCCTACCCTTTCAAAGGAGACCCCAACCACTGTAGCAGAATTAAGGGGGTCTTTGGTTTGCTACCTGTCTTGACACTGGCTTGACAGGTAACACAGGAGTTACAGAACTCCTTTACTTTCTGGGACATGTTTGGCCAGCAGAAGTGGGCGACCAACCTACAAGTTTTAGTCTGGACAAGATGCCGAGCTAAGGGAATGCCAGGGGCCAAAGTGAGTAGGCGCTCACTGTACATCTGAGGCACTACCACTCTCCTAGTGGCATCAGGTTTGGGATCTCTGGCCTCAGTGTGTAGGAGTCCTTTCAATAGGTTCTGTGGGAACCACTGACATACCCACCTCACTGTGCAGCAGCTTGCGGTCTCAGGCTTTCAAGAGTGGGAAAGCTTTCTCGCCACCGGCATAGATATTCCCTACAGGGTCCCCTTGGAGCGTGTAAGGCCCAAGTTCCTGAGGATCAGTTACCTCAAGGGCTGACAGGTCTTCTCCCTTGGGAGAGGGTACCTGAGCTTGTGTCTTTTCAGAAATTGGTTTCCTAGCCTCCCTGCCTTTTCTCTTGGAGGTTTGGGGCATTTTTTCAGGCTGCAAGACCTCTTTATCACCTGGGCTTTGCTCTGTGCTCTTGTTTTTACACACACCCATTTAGGTATTCCCAGCATGGCTGTATGCGTTCTCATCTCTACCTCAGTCGATGCTGAGGTCTCCAGATCATACCCTAGCAGACATTCAACTGGCATGGTGTCGTGTAGTTCCTATAGTACCCATGCAGGACCTGCGCGTTTGGATAAACTGTGGGCTTGGTGACTGACTGGCTCTGTGCCCCCCCCACCGCGTATGTTAGCCGGATTTGCATTAGCTAGCTCACAGTGCCACTAGAATCTCCTCTTATCGGGGAGAGATTAGTTTCTGGCAACCTTAGACCATGACAACCCTAATTCCTCAGAATCGTGGAAACAATGTACTACTTTTCGCTCAGTCATTCGTGCTTACTTATTCGGTTCGTCTCAGAGAGTTACACAGAATAAACAGCCTGGGCGTTTCAATAAGTATTTATTCAACAGTTGTTATTCTAGTGTAAAATATATGTGCTGCAGTAACCAGCAGACAATAGCAGAGATATATTATCAGCAATACGATAAAAGCAAAGGGATAGAACAGTTCTACCATATTGCAATAATCATGAATACATGCAGGAGTATAAAAAGCATTATGAAAAGTGCGCGTACTCCTACGATGCCTAACTAGATGTACCTGAGTGTACCTAGCATATGTGTAGGTCTAAAAGCCTAAGAGCCAAGAATCCTTCTAGGATTTAGTCGAACCCCCGTACCTGAATAGAGAGAGTGTGGGACCCCGTCCTGGTCTCGAGTTGGACACCCGCAAGGGCTGTGTTAGACCGCTGTCAGCTGGAGCGACTGCATGCAGGAGCCTCAGCGTCTCTGGTCAGTGTGTCAGCATGGAAGTCTCGGTTTCCTCTATCTTACCGGGGTAAGATGTGGTGTATTTATACCCTCAAGACTCTAGTTGCTTCGTATGGTTTGTATTGGCACTTGTTAGACTTGAGGAAGACGTCAGGAGTGAACTTTGTACATACATATTATGCAGGTGGTGTATTCCTAGAGAGTCATGCATAATTGATGAGTACAGTGTGGGCCTGTGTTTGGGAAAAACCCTGCTGTATTCAAAACCACAGGCTACAAAAACGTTCAGAACTCGTTCTGTACTAGCGAGGACCAATGTAGGTGAAAGATCATGCCTATATAAAGAATCATGACTATAATAGGACATGTACAGTTATGACCGTAATAGGGCATATGCGGCTTTGACCATAATAGGGCAAGTACGAATATGACCGTATTAGGGCAAATACGAATACGTCCATTTTAGGGCATGTATGAACACACCTACATTAGGGCCTCTATACGGGACATAACACCCACTCCTCTTCCGAACAGGATGACAATGACCATACTTTAAATCTGGACAATTTAAAAACATTTTAAAAGCAAGCAAAAACATGGTTTTAAAATTGTTAAAAAAAAAAAAATCAAAAATGTTACAATTCAGCTATTTCCAATTGCCACAAAAAAAAAATGTCTATTTTGTTTCTCTATATAAGTTGCTTCACTCAAAGCGGAAGAAGGCCATGCTTTTCACAAGCGAAAGTGTCAATTTAGGAAATGTTCCAAATTTGCTCGTTTATTATGAAAACGAGTGGAGAAGCCGAATTCTTTCCCAGGACGCGATGAGACAATTTGAGATTAAGTGTCCTGGCTGGGAAGCACAACATTATCAGTGTGAGCTACTGCAGATGACAAATCTAACGCCTCACAGAGAACGTCAATCGCACATAGATGGTATGTAGCACTGCCAACAGTCGGTGCTGCGGCAGCTTGTGTGGCAGTTGTTACCTGGGTGCCTGAGGAGGAGTCACCTAACCCAGCAGGAGCAAACGGCACCTGTGGATTCTCAAGGAATGCGTTCATCAGAATCGGAAGACGCTGGGGACAACGCAGAGCATGGGCCTTTAGGGGGTCCAGCATTGCATCCGAGTCCGGAGGCGCATCTGATGGAAATGTTAGACAAAGATCCAACGTGCATTCTTCTCCGCAAAGCAGGCATCGAAGAACAGGTAAGATGCAGTCTACCCAGACTGGTCGAAAGGATAGAAACCAGGAGGCATTGAGTTCTCGCAGGCAAGAAATGCCCAGAAGTTGTACCATGCGTTCACGGTATTTCCGCTCCAGGAGCATGTTTGCCATTCCCTCTGGAATTGGGCCGTCCATTGCGTAGCAGTATTATTATAAATAGGACCCCTGCAATCAGTAATAGGATAAGCGGGAGTCCTCCAAATACGCTTCCCAATACGGAGTGTATAAAATTTGGGATTACTCCGAGGACTGTCTGAAAGGTGCTTAACAGTCCTGACCCTATGGTCTTAAATAGGTGTACAATAACGCTTGTATCAGACATATTGAAGATACGACCCACCATTTCTGCGAAATGAATGGGGCAGTTTGTACGTATGAGTGCCTGTATCTCGGTCGAGGTCCTTGCAACTTGAAGTTCATAGGTTTCTCGAGCGGAGGTTAAGGGCACGGGTTGCTGTAAAAGCATGGCTTGCAGTCTGCTCAGAGTATCAAATTGTATGAAAGAAACGCTCAGTGAAGGCCATAGCGGCACCTCCCTGACTGTGTTCAGTGGTGGAAACAATACTTGCATACAGCAAGTAACCCTGGAGTTAACGGTGACCAGATAGGCGACGCCCGGAAGCATCCCACAACAACCTTGATCATTTAGCATCAAGTAACTCCCATTCGAGAGCAGCTCGAAAACCGGCGTGATCACTGCAGCTGGGGTCCCAGTCAT
Organism: Calotriton arnoldi; assembly: GCA_963921515.1. NCBI lineage: Eukaryota > Metazoa > Chordata > Amphibia > Caudata > Salamandridae > Calotriton > Calotriton arnoldi. The sequence continues at coordinate 652,187 of CAWUFW010007920.1, forward strand.
GTGACACGATAGGTTTGCTACTGAACCGCTACAGGCTCTGTGCAGAGAAATATCCTGACACATGAGAGAACCGCTTCAAGCGTTCTTGCAGTTTGTACCACTCAGATACACTTCTCGATCCACATTCCGGCATCGATATCTATATGGTAACTTCCAAGTTTCCTTAATGTATCGCGTACCCATTTTTTCATATGTGCCTGCCTGCCTTTGCTCAAGGCAATATTGAAACTGAAACGTAGTGACCGGCAGAGTGATTTGGCCATGAATTAGCCATTCAGTTGATGGTAATTTGGCTACAGTAAATGGTAACCTTTCCAGTTTCTCAATACGCAGCATTGTATATTTGGCTCCCCTTTGTGACATTTCTGTCTGTTTATCAGTTAGATTGTATTCTGAGGACAGAGACGTGGTGTTTATAAAACGCCAGGGCACATAGCCTGCACGCAAAGATTGTAGCGTCCAGCTTAGCATCATAATAGAACGTAGCTGAGAGTGCCCGTGTTGTAACAAGGCCAGATCTTGTTCTAATATGTCGATTGCCGAAGACACAATGTTGCCTAAGGAGTAAATCCTGGAGGTCAAAGTTGTTAACCCATTATCCACTACAGTTAATGCCTTCTCTAGGTTAATACGGTCTATTTCCCGTATTCTTTCTGCGGCCTCTTGTTGGGATATTTTCCAGTTTTCATTATAATAGGCATAAATGCCGGCATATATTGTAATTTATATTTATATTTATCGAGCGCATTATCACCAGCAGGTCTCTAAGCGCTACCAGAGGGAGTACCTATCCATGTTAGTAGGGAAATAGCAGCTGTTAAATAATGCCCCAAGCTTCTGAGAAAAGTACTGTCTTCAGCTTCTTCCTAAAGGGGAGGAGGTTCGCTTCCTTGCGTAGATTTGCCGGGAGACTATTCCAAATCTGAGGGATTGATGTTGAAAAGGCTCTTCCTCCCACGGAAGACAGGTTGAAACGGGGGCAGACCAGTAAGCTGGCCTCTGCTGACCGGAGCACCCTGCTAGGGGCGTAATTGGCTAGGCGGTCTTTGATATATCTTGGGGCTTGGCCATACATGGCTTTATGAGCAATGCAGAGACCTTTAAACTTGATTCTCTGCCTGACCGGGAGCCAATGTAGTTCGCGTAGCAAAGAAGTGGCGTGTGCTCGTTTCGGCATTCTGAAAATTAGTCTGGCCGCGTCATTCATAACAACCTGTAGTCTGGCCAACAGTAGTCGCGGGAGGCCAATATACAGGGAGTTGCCATAGTCCAGACGCGACAGTATCATTGCTGAGACCGCCAGTCTGAGTGTGGAGAAGGTAAGAAGAGGGGCCAGTTTCCGCAGCTGTCTCAAACGTTTCTGACGTGTTTTCCTTGGGCCTAGTAAAAAATCCCTAAGGTCTACATCAGGTGTGAGTAAGGTCAAATGATGTTTTACTTCTGTGAGTGTTGAGGTCTCTAGCCAATCAAGGCACAACTTCCCAACACTATATGATGTCACTAACCCTGGGTGTTGTCTCTGTACATAGCGTGTATCTGGCCTATGGATACTAAACCCTTCGGTTGTATTCATAAATCTCTGTTGACAGGTGTTTGTGTCAATGGGCCAAATCAGCCATTTCGTCCAATCAGGATCTGATCTGTTGTACTGGAGAATGTCATCTAATCCTACCCCTTGTGTAGTTGAATTCTGCCCCCCACCCATCTGTGATGGTGTAGGAAACCCGGGTGAGTTCATTTCCTTATTCTTGGCTAGTCCAAGACAGGATGTCTGCTGCACAGTGTCATTTAGAAATATAATCTGCTGTGGAATGAGGTATGCTCTAAAACGCGCTTCTGTTCCCTGGACCTGCCAGTCCCTAGAACCCCAGATCGATTTTAAATCTATAGTGTCCTTCCATAGGTCGAAACCCTGTGTAGACAACTGGGCCATAAAGGAAGCAGAGTAAATCTGTTTGGTGTTAGTCAACATAATTTTCTGTGCTGATGTTTTTGCCACTTTGTAATAAAATGACTTCGGGTCAGATGTATTAAACCCTGAAAAGTATGTGAATTTCTGTGCAAAGGTTTGCGAACTACCTTTTGGAGGTGTTGGGCAGTGTTTCCACTGGTGGTATTCAAATACATTTCTAGGTGTTATAGATTTGTGCAAGAAATGATGACCATAGTGTTGGTAACAGTACAAGGTATCATAGTCTGAAGTACCTTCTAACATTTCATGGTTCGGAAATGCAGCAGTTTTTTCTAAATCAGACATCATAGCATTTACAGTTTCAGTGTCCCAATCATCAGAAAATGTACTGGAGGTAATGATATCACTTAAAGAAATTTTAAATACATGTTTAAGTTTTAAAAGTTCAGTCGGACCGAATATATCATAATCAATCTTGTTCCATACTATACCTTCCGGTATAGGAACTGCTGTGATGTTCACTGAAGACAAGTCTCTTGGTTCACGATGTGAAGACTGGTGTGGTTTTAAAATCAAATTGACTCTTTGGGCTGTAGAGCTCTGCTGGAGGTATCATCCATTAATAAGCATACTAAAAGTTATTATTAAACCTAGCCAGAAAAGAAAAAATAGAATCCCAGTGATATACCATAGTTCTATCCAAGGTGACACCAGGTAAGTCTTTCTAAAAAGTTCAAAAAGTCAGTGAGTTTCTGTTTGTGTGATTTTTTGGCTGGCGTCGTTTCCGGCTCGCTTGGATCCAGTGAAAACGTATCAAAGTTCATGAAATAGCCAGAAGGAGTTCGATCAATTGTTGGAATTGCATCGGGATTTGTTGAAATTGGATTTTGCTCTTGACGAGGCATGTTGACGTAGACGTCTGTAGTCAGTGTGATTGCAACTTGGTTGTTAAGTTGATTTTCTTCTTGTTGAAGTGCAACGAGTTCCATAGCATTGTTGCTTAGTCCTTCATTCCGTACAGGTGGCTCTTCAAATGTGATGAGTCTTTCTGTTTGAACTTCTTGGATTGTAGCAAGAGGAGGGCGTCTGCTACTGTGGAGTCCACGAGGCCTACTGTTTAGTATCGGCCACATAGTGTGGTTTGATTAAGTCAATTGAGACAACTCTTTTCTCCTTTTTCCCGGCAAGAGGTGGCAGAAGTACAGTTCTTGTGCCTTGTATTGCTACGACCGGTACAGGCTTTCTGTATGATGGCCCAAATTCTTTCTTGTCTGCAATCTTTTCTCTGACCAGATCCCCGACTTTTGGGATCCAGACAGGTCTTGCCGTTACTGCCTTGACTTCCTCAGTGGCGGTCTGTTTTAAGTGGACGCTGCTTTGTTGTGTCCTGGATTCATTTAAATCCTGTAAAACAGCCAAACGATCATGGATATCATATGGTTTTTCATCCGCCACTGTGCCTTCACAATCAAGATCAGGTACCTACATTCTTGTCCCAAATAGGACCTCGTAAGGAGTGACACCCCCTAGAGAGCTTCTTGGCTGATTGTTTATTGCTCGTTGGACCCCATAAAGGTGATCGACCCATCTACCGCCCTTGCCTAATACCCTAGCTGTTAAAGACCCGGTTTTTCCTCTCCACAACAGAATTTCCCTCAGGATGGTACGGAGAGGAGTACCGCAATGCTACGCCCATTCCTTCCATGGCCTCTTTGTAAGCTCGAGAGCTAAACGCCGGGCCACGGTCAGAATGTAACGTGCCAACTGCGTATGTGCCGATAAAGACTCGCAAATCTTTTATAACAGTTCGAGCGACAGCACAGCGCTGAGGCCAAACCCATAGGAATCTAGAGCAGGAATCCACTGCAACCATGATATATTTCTTGGCCCCATCTGATTGTAGGGGTCCGCAGTGGTCCAAATATACACATGCGAGAGGTTTGTCAGATTTTAGCAATGGTGTCTGCGCTGGGCGTGTTACGGTGGAGCCTTTCATCTGCTGGCAGATGTCGCACATTAAGACATAGTCTTTGGTCTGCTTTGTTAACCCAGGCCACCAGTAGCGCTGTTTCAGTAAAGAAATAGTCGCTGTAACGCCTGTATGCGCAGAGCCCAAACCCTTGTGTGCTGCTAGAATTAAGCCTTGCCTACGATCCATATTTGGTATTACTCTATCCCCCACTCCAGGAATCTGAGCATATGGAATGGTTTGTGCATCTAACTTGTAGGAGTACTTGAGTGGAAATTGTTTAGGTACTGCTGTGCTGCCTTTGCGCGAAGCATTGACAGCTACCATAATCTCGCCGTCTATTCTCGTTTTTGAACGAGTAACTGCAGCTACGGAAGCCGTGCGTACAGCCCCCTTTGCGGCTTCATCAGCCAATGAATTCCCTTCAACGTGAACGCCATCACGCTGATGACTCAATGTATGTATCACGTGAGCCCTTGGTAGTTCGTTTCTCAACTCCACTACTGTTAGACTTGGCATCTTTTGGCGTGTTTCCCCTGACTTTTCGCTTTCTGACCTCCCGGTTTTGACTCTGTTTTTGCTGGTGTAATGATCCTGCGCACTTTCCTCACTGCTGTCCAGTGGGAAAGTGCAAGTGCTCCTGTATAAAATGTGTTATGGATTGGTGTTTCCATGATTGGCCTATTTGGTTTATGTATCAGTCCCTTGTAAAGTGCACTGCGAGTACCAGGGCCTATAGACCAAATGCTGTTGGTGGGCTGCAGCACTGGATTGTGCCACCCACGCAAACAGCCCGTAAAGTGTAACTCGGGCCTGCCATCGCAGAGCCTGTGCGCAGCCTGGGGCTGCCATATCGACTTGGCAAGTGCACACACTTGCAAGCCCCTAAACCTTCCCTTTGCTACATGTTAGTCACCCCTAAGGTAGGCCCAAGGTACCCCTGTGGGCAGGGTGCGTTGTATGCGAAAGGTAGGACATGCCCTGGTGTGTGTGGCATGTCCTGATAGTGAATTACAGCCTAGTTCGTTTTTCACTATTGCAAGGCTACCTGTTCCCCCTAGGCCAGAACGGGCAGTTTGGATTATTACAGCTGATAATCCTAACTGACCCCGGGAACATGGTGGAAATTCGAGTTTAGTATGCCTGGACTCAGAATGATCAAATGCGGCTTTTTAGTGAAGTTGGTTTTAACATTCTGTGTTTGAAAATACCACTTTTAGAAAGTGGGTATTTTCTTGTCTAACCATCCAAGCCTGCCTCTGCGAGGTTGTGTATTCCTTGTCTGGAGTGTGAGTGACAGGGGCTGGGGGATGCCAGGAGACAGGGTGAGTCAGCACAGGGCTGAATAGCAAGATCTACATGTAGATGGGTGGGAGGGGTCGCACCTGGGCCCTGAATAGGACAGTGCCTTCCCTCCACAATGCTGGCTCCACCTCCTGTGGTGCGTCTGATGTCCCTGGCCTACTCACTGAAAGAAGGGACGGAGGCTTGTCAACAAAGTGCTCCAGAACTGGTTTGGACTAGGCAAAGGCCTCTCTGCCTTCAGAGAACAAAGGAATTTGGGATATAAATATTGGGGCCCTGACCCCATGAATTTAGATCTCGCTGGAATCAAGGAACCTGCCAAGACGAAGGGCTGGAAGAGCTGCCAGGAGGAGTACTGCCCCTTTGCTGTGTTGTTGCTTTGTTGGGTTGGCCTGCAGCTGCTGCTTCTGCCTTGGGCAGTGAAAGGACTGAACTTTCTACAAACTTGTGCTGAGTATCTCCAAGGGCCTGGAACCGAGCTGGCCTCCTGTTAAGAAGTCTCAGGGACTGCAAAGACTTCACAAGCCTCTGGGTACCGCTTCTGGAACGCGGTTTCAGTTGCCACAGAGGAAGGGAACTGCAACCGACTCCGTCAACCGAATCCATCCCTGACCGGTGACCTGTTTGCACCGCAGACCGCATCGCCCCGCTTCGCATCGCAACCCTGGTCTCACCGTGGGCGACGTCCAACGCCGCCAACATCGAGCCGCTGCTTGCACCGTGACCTGTGGGCACCGCAGTTCGCATCGCATCGCTTCACTGAACCAGCCGGACCCGACCGACGTGGTCGCTGCAACTGGCTCAAGAGTCGTGACCGCACCGCATTTGGGGCACCGCTCGCACGTCTGCGACGCACCGCTCCGACTCGCACCGCTGTCCGACGCCAGCTCCCACACTCCGGCTTGGTCGCCTGCATCGCAACCTGTCAGCACCGCATCGAGCATCGTCTCACCCTGCATCGCACGCCTTGGACTCACCGACTCCGTCTGCACGACGCTCACCGAGCCGCTGCCTGCACCGCATCGAGGGACACCGCACCTTGCATCGCTCCGTCTTGCACCGCAACCGCGACGAACGCCGACCGGCTCGTACACTCCGTACCAGCCACAACGAGAAAGGTACTGTGACCGAGTCTGTTCACAACTCTGCTGGCCCGTATCGACGCGGTCGGCTGGAACTGTTAGACTCCGTGGTTTTCAGCATCGCGGTAGGCTCGGACGGAGCTACCGACTCGTACGAACTTTGCTTTTGTGCTATTCCTGCAAAGAAGAAGTTACCTTATCAAGTATTCGTTTTTAAAGTATAGTATTGTGGATTTTTGTCGTAATTGGTCTTGTATTGAGTATATAAAATATTGGTTATTTTTCTAAACTGGTGTGGTGTCCGTTTGTAGTGCTTACACTGTATTACTGTTGGTTATGTGCAAATGCTTTACACACTGCCTCTGAATTAAGCCTGACTGCTCGTGCCAAGCTACCACGAGGGTGAGCAGGGGTTACTTCACGAGTGTAACACCCTTACCCTGACTAGGAAGAAGGGTCCTTACTTGGACAAAGGTGCAAGCCCTTGCCAACTAGAGATCCCATTTCTAACAACTACCTATTCCCATAGCATTTTATGCTTAATTGTGCCACCTTTCGCGTCTTTAAACCCGTTTTGTTCCCAATGATGTAAATATTCATTGTACGACTGTACACAGTAAAAGGAATCACACACAATTAGTGTGGGGAATTCGTGTTCCGTATTTACAAGTGCCAGTATCAGTGCTTTTAATTCTGCCAACTGAGCCGTGCAGTCTCCTAGAGATTGCGTTTTAGTGCAACTTGGATGGAACTTTCCATCGCGCATGCGACCTTTAACAATCGCACATGCTGCGCTGTAAGCTTGCTTACTCCCTATGGCTGGTTGAGCAGATCCGTCAGTGTAAATAATGTATTCATCCTGATCTAGAGGCAAAATCTCATTTGGAAGAGGATATTCTTGTTTGTATTGCAGAAATGCTTGTGTTTTTAAATTTGGATCAAATCTGTATTCAACAACCGTTGCAGTAAGAGAATTAGCCCATTGTATCCATCTGGGATGCAAGGCTTTCGCATTTGGAATGCTAGCCTTTGTAACAGCCTCTAAGGCTGGTACTGGGGTCACAACTATTATGCGCTTTCCCTCAGCCAGAGCTCTTTCTCTTGCTACAGCGATCTGCACTGCTGTCAGGATTTTTTCTGTTGAAGTAAAACGCATCTCAGCGTTTGTGTACAGGTGTGCTTTGTATGCGATTGGTACTGTTTCGCCTTCATTGAAAGTTAAATAAGTGTACCCGCATTGACCCGCTATTACTCGGATCACTAAGTTGCGTACGTTTACGCGTGTCTATAAATATTTAGAAGCTATCATGTCTTCCTGTAGGGAACGTAGGATGTTTGTATGTTCCTGTGTCCATTGTCTGACTGAAAAATCAGGTTTCATTAAGTCGTAGAAAGGTTTTACTCTTTCTGCGTAATCCAAAATGTATGTTCGACCAAAATTTAGGAATCCCAGAATTGATTGTAAATTCTTTAATGATTTTGGATGTTGGAGCAGCGCACACTTTTCTAAAAAGTTAGCTGCTAGGCTTTTTCCTTCACTTGACAGCTCATACACTAAAAATAGGACATTGAGGTGGGCAATTTTTGATTTTTTAAATTAAATTTATAGCCCTCAGAGGCGAATCCCATAATAATGGTGCTCACCCTGGTCAAGTGCCTCGGTAAGTCATAGTACATCAGATAAATATCATCCACATAGGACAATGCTTCTTCATCCAAATTTTAGAGTAATTCTATTACTCTTGCTGAAAATACCCCGGGGCTATTTTTATACCCTTGGGCTAGTCGACAAAATTGTCGCTGGGTCCCCAACGCACTGAATGCGGTCAGATACCTGCTTTCAGGCGCTATATTTTGGCAGAAAAATCCATTTGAGATATCAAGTGTGTTTCCCATGACGAATGCTGGTGGCCAGTCTTGCTCTGCTAATAGGATGTCATATCCAGATGACAGATTTCCCAAAATAGACCTTTAACTTTCCTGGGCTTGTCCCCCTCCATCCGGAGTGTTATCTCATGTAACTTATGTGGGACACTTACCCGAGTATCAGGTGTTTCCACCGTGATATACTCACTCAACTCCGCTGTCACCAGAAATTCCTTCAGGTTCTGGCGAGCTATCGTTACTTCTGCCACGCTGTCTAGCATTGTCAGAGCCCATTCCCCGTTCAGAAGCTGTGTCCTCAGAACTCTGGGCATGTCTGATCTTGAGACCTGCTACCGTCTTCTTTTTGAACTGAGGTTTCTATTTTTGTTTATCTTCTTTTTTAGCTGCGTAGTCCGCAGCGCGTTGCGTGTCTCTGGACTTTGTACGCTCCTCTGACCGTCCTTCCCTCTCGGAGTTTTTTGATGAACCCTGAAAGGAATGGGAGGAACGAGTATCAGTATCCTGATACCCGTCAGGTTTTCTAATATTATCCCTATTCCTGAGGTTATACCTCCTTTCAGAGGGCACCTGTTGAGGAGACCTACCTCTGGATTGAGATCTGTTGTCTTTAGACTTTTGTTGTTTTTTATTTTCCCACTTCTTTTTAGAAGAAGTAGCTGTCTGCTTTGTAGTGTCCTTTTCAGGACTGCCCACCAGTTGTGGTTTTAATGCTTTCCCACCTAAACTGTCTCTGCCTAATTCTGCATATGCAGTTTCAATTATTTTGGGTAGTTCGTGTTGTTGATCTACTGGACTGAACTCCCTTAGGCGTTGGCGGATCGCCACTGAAGCTGCTTCCACCTTAATGTTAGCTAGTATTATGGCTGATACCTGATAAAAAGTTATTTAGTAACTTCATCCCTAAGTTAAGGGCAGGTCCTGCTCCCTACTCATTTTGTAGCTGTCTCAATACGTCTGGCACTACTGCTAAGGACGGGATACCATGTGTTCTGGTATAACATGGTAATAGTAACCTGTTGTAGGATTGAATATCATTGTATGTTCATCTAATTTCAGAATCTCCCCACCACTCCACCGCTCTGTTACCCACGCCCTGAGGAAGGTGTTTGGCCATATCCGGTCTTCACACCGAAACGTGCGTCGGCGTTTGTGACACCCTAACCTTTGTTAGAGATTTGCTTTACCCTTTTTTCCTCTCCTTGAAATTATAACTGTATTTGCCAATATATTTCTTCTATCATTGTTTTAATGTATATACTTATGACCTATATTGAGCACATCGGTGTCTCTTAGATATTTTGTTCTACATTCCTGAGGAAATTGGGGGTTACATTACTGTTCATATTGTTTCGTTTAAACTGCTTGAGATATTGCATGAGTGTGTGGAGTCTGAACGTAAGAGGTATGATAGCATGTTTGTTTGTGCGAATGCTTTTGTCCGAGTGGTGGGATTGCACTTTTTTGTATTACATTTGTATATTTTTTCATTTTATTGTAATAATAAATCTATTTTGTGACATCTCTGTTTTCTCTATTCTTTAGCACTGCTTAGCTTATTAATACTCATGACGTGATGCACATTGCCTTGGCTTGGCAAGCCTTGGTTGAAGTCTTTCCTCCACTTGCGTACGCAAAGGGTGGCCCTACAACCATATCAGTCCACCCGAAAGCATTTATGGTGTGTGGTCCCTCAGGGATCGGCCCTAAGCCCACTGCTGTTCAATATATATCTGGCCCCTCTATTTACTTTGATAGCCAACTGGGGAGTTAAGGCAATTTCTTATGCCGATGACACCCAGTTGGTTTTCCCTTTTAAGGATCAGTCTGAAGACTCTTTTAAGAACTTTAAAGGCTGCTTAAAAGATATTGCAGGCTGGATGAATAATAATAAACTTAAATTGAATGCAGACAAAACTGAAGTGCTGTTCTTTGGCAAAACCCAGCCTCCGGCTGCTGACCTGTGGTGGCCTGTGGAAATGGGCTTGCCACCTGCGCCAGTGGATTGCGCTAAAAATTTGGGTGTAAAATGGCAGGCTGATCTATCCTTCTCTGCCCAAATTCAGCAGGTTACTTCTGCTTGCTTTAGTAGTTTGAGAAATTTGCGTAAGTTTAAACACCTGCTGCCTGAGAGCTGCCGTCGGACCGTAGTCCACGCCACAGTAACTGCCCGCCTGGACTACGCGAATGGCCTCTATATTGGCTTACCGGCTTACCTTGTCAGGAAACTCCAAATGGTCCAAAATGCGGCTGCGAGATTAATCAAACGTGTTCCTTTTCAGCAACACATCTCTCCGCATATTCGAGAATTACATTGGCTTCCGGTAGCCAATAGAATTAAATTCAGACCTTGACCCTTGCCTTTCGGGCTTTCCATGGTACGTGTCCCTCGTATCTAAAACAGAGACTGGGTGTTTACACGCAGACACGTGCTCTGAGATCTAACACCCAGAAATTACTCTGCACTCCACGAGTGAAGAAATCCCGACTGGGTGGCAGATCTTTCATGTTTGGGGCGTCCAAATTATGGAATTCTCTTCCGAATTCCTTGCGTCAGATCTCGTCTGAGTCACAATTCAAGAAGGCAGTTAAAACATGGCTTTTTAACCTGGCCTAATCTTTTGTGTCCTGATCGCTGCTTGCCGCGCGCGTGTTACTTGTCACTTTAGCGCCAGGACACCTCCTTGGAGGTAGCTGTTCGCGCTCAACAAATGTCGGTATTATTATTATTGTAAAATAAATAGGTAGGGACTTGTCCTTGTTTTACTGCTTTGTTTTTTCCCCTATCATTTCCCTACCTCCATCCGCCTAAATAGGGGCACCCTCTGTTTGAGTGGTTGTTTCTTCCCAGCCCTGTGCTGTGGGGGTTTTGATTGCTATCTCAGTTCTATTATGTTTTGGAACTTATGCACTCTCATTAATTTTTTCACCTATTTATAGAAATATTTCTTACCTCAGGGCCTTCCTCTCTACGACCTTCCGTTTCCTACCTTCCCTCTCTATTCCGTTTTTTTTTTCCCCCCCTGTGCACCCCAGAATATTTCAATCCTTTACATTTAGCAGGCATTCTCTTATCGGTGCCCTATTCTCTGCACCATTTGGGTGTATTCCTTACTCTGCATTTATTATCTCTTCTCGATTCATGTCGACTGAAAGCATCAAAACCTTTGGCTTCACCGACGAAGACTTAGCTCGACTCATAGGTCCAACCTCGGGCAATGATCAACTGTTCCCGTTGCCCAAAGGATCCAACGAAGAATGGACTAAACTTTTCAATTTGAAGAAAAAATCCAAACGTACTGAATCACACGCGTACTTCATTCTCGAGTACTTAAAAGCAGGTACCATACCTATTGGATTGAGGGTTCGCAATATCCCGGGCCTATTCGTAGAGATCAGACAGTTCCTGGAGAAGTGGGCCCTCATCTCTAACCGCTGCTCCAGGGACTGGATGATACTCATCATCGAGACGGCCCGGGAGGTTGTTGAACTTCTCAATAAAGAGATCCAGGAACTGGAGGACAAATTGAAACAGTCCCAGAGCATCGAAGAGGCAAAAAAGAAATTTGAGGAAATCTCTTACGAACTAGATTCATTCAGCGAATATCTCCTCAAGAGAAAAACTGAAAAGCTGAGAAATGATATACGCCTTTTCACCCAGGAGCGAATTTACCCTTTTCTCTCTGAAGGTTTCTATAACCCACACAGCGATTCTGTGGCGGGTAATAATACCTCCAACCGAGGATACCCTCGAATAACAACATTTTCTGATACTACAGATTCAGAAGGCGAGGGGTCCTCAAACCAGAGCTACCAACCCAGATATAACTCTGACAGATCAGGCTCTGAGAACCATTTTTTAGGCAACCGACGGGGCAATTTTCGCCCCAGGTACCGAGGACAACAACAACAACGGGGATACCAATCAGGCCACCAACAGAGAGGGTCTTTCCCCAACCGGGGACAAGTACAGAGGACGCACTTCGAGGAGCTGGAACCAGCTCAAAAATACATTCAGACCCGTCAACACCAGTACTGGCGAACCTAGATATGATCCCCATTTTCAATCTGTCCTTTAGCCCATTGGATCCACACATAGGAAGCCTGTTAACTAAGGGACTCTCATTCGTTCCCACTACCTACTTCAATGAATTTGAGCTCATGAGCGACATATACACTTTTTTTCGCAAAATTCGTTTAAAGAAATTCTTTCTTCAGAGAGACAGTGCGTCGAGTGAAGAGAACCTATCAGGCCTCAAACCCCCGTCTACTTTTTGCCCTGAAATTGATCAGGTGGGAGCCGAGGTGGATATGTTTGAGAGAGCTGTCCTCAAAAAAATCAAGCAGGCTATAAAATTTACTCCCAAACCCATTTATAACACCACCAAGGAAGAACACATTGCCCTTAAGAAACTCAAAGACGACTCCTCTCTCACCATCAAACCTTGTGACAAAGGCGGAGGAATTGTCATTTTTGACTCTGATAAATACAGAGCTAAAATGGAGTGCCTTTTAAGTTCCCCCAGGCACTATGCAAAAATCATGAGCAATCCTGAACTCCATCTTAAACTACGGATTCTTAGCATTGTAGAGGCGGCTGTGGCAAGAGGCGAAATCTGTCAGAAAGAGGCTGAATTCCTCACACCCACTCACACCCGCATTCCAATAATCTACGGGGTACCCAAGACGCATAAGAACCAAACAGACCCCCCCCTTAGACCAATTGTTTCCACCATAGGGGCGGCCACTGAACCACTTTCTAAGTATGTGGACCAGCTCTTAAAACCTTTGGATTCCACACTACCTTCGTACATCAAGGATACGGGTCACCTTATCTCCCAGATTGAAGGCCTCCCATACAACAACTTACAGGAGATCCTGGTTACTATGGACCTGGAATCCCTGTATTCTAACATCCCTCAAAAAGAAGCCTTAGGGGTCATCAAGAACATTCTAGAGGAAGACCACTCTTTCCCTAATTCCTCTCTTATTCTCCAACTTCTTGATATTGTTTTATCAGAAACTTTCTTTGAGTTTGACAATTCTTTTTTTCATCAAATCCAGGGAGTTAGCATGGGAGCCGCATGAGCTCCCAGTGTGGCCTGCCTATATATGGGACACTTTGAGAAGCTCAATATCTATAACGAAGTGGCCCCCTTTTATGAAAATGTACATCACTGGTCCCGCTTTATTGACGATATCTTATTTATTTGGCGAGGAGATCAAGACACACTCAGCAAATTCATTGATTGGATCAATTTAGCAGATCCCAATCTGATCTTTACTGCCCATACCAGCACCCAAAAACTGGAGTTCCTGGATGTGTGGATCGAGGAACGCGACCACAAACTAGCGGTTTCCCTATATACCAAACCCACTGCCAGGAACACCCTGCTGCACTACCAGAGTTTCCACCCTAACTGTCAAAAAGAGGGGATCCCATTCAGCCAGTTCCTCAGATATCGGAAGAATTGTACCACTATCAGTGAATTTATGCATCATGCTGAGAATCTTAAGAGCAAACTCATCAATCGAGGCTACCCCCCCAAACTTGTCAAGAATGCCCTGAAAAGAGCCAAATACTACGACCGGGATTCCATGTTCCAACCCAAAGAAAAAAACACCCTTGATCAGTTGGTATGTGTTACCAAACACTCTTGGTTTAATAACAAAGTGCGCCAAATCGTTAACTCCCAGTGGCACCTTCTGAATTTGGACCAATGCACACCGTCCATCAGTAAACCCATCTTCTCCTTTAAAAGGAATAAAAACCTCAGGAACATGTTGGTACGTGCTAAAAAAAACAACAGATTCAACAGCACGCAGCTCTCCCTTACGGGAGGAACTCCAGTTCTAGGCAACCACAAATGTGGTAACTGCCAAGCGTGCCAAAACGCGATTGTAAGTGACCATATCTCTATCAACTCACATACTGTCCATCTCAAGGAAATGACCAACTGTTGCTCTACAAACATTGTATACGCCATTCTATGCCCGTGCCACCTGGCATATATCACAGAAACAGCGAGGGAATGTCGAGTGCGCATTGGCGAACATAAATCTAACATCAGGCTCCTCAAGCTCGTGGCCCCATTAGTTAAACATTGGGTGCAGCAAAAACACGTCGAGAAAGATCTACGCTGGATCATCCTTGAGAAGGTACGCAATTTTGCTGGCTCTGATATGACCGCCATTCGCCATTCGCCGCAAACGCGAACTATTTTGGATGTTTTTACTCAATACCAAGGACCAAGGGCTGAATGAAAGCCTCCAATGGGAACATGCCTTCCTTTAATGCGGCACCCCTTTCATGCGGCACCCCTCTTTGGGAAACCCTGGGGCACCAGTTCTTTTCCCCCCTACGCCTGTATTGCTAATAGCTCGGTTATTTTTTCTTATTTTTATTGCAGCTTCATTAAGGTTTTTTCATATTAGGTTTCACTCATGAGTCTCCACGGACCCGCATACTTCTCTCTGGCTGCCTCCTTGTTTCAGTACTTAACCGCAATTCACCTGTTACCGCCTATGTGATTCCACTTATTTGTGTTTCGTCACTTTGCTTGCCACCTCCGTTTGGCCTTTTGAGTTTTACTTCCAGCGGCGGCCGATTTGTTTTCTACCCTGTATTCTCTCACCCTCTTTTCTCCTCTCCCCCGAGACTCTTTTTTATGTTTTACAAGTTTGCTGCCTGGGTGACATCTCCTTCCCCCCAGGCTCACCAGACGCCTTTTCCACTACCCCTCGGTATGCGCTCTTTTATTCTTTGAATCCATCTTGTACTTTCAGTGCCGCTGGGATGCCTTATAAACTGCCCGGGTGACATTTCTTTTTCTTTTTCTCCTGGCCTACCAGACGTCCTTTCCATCGTTTCTCGGTATGTGCCTTTTCATTCTCTGAATCCTTTTCGCACTTTCCGTGCCGCCGAGATTTTCCCCAGCTTGCTAGGTCAGATGACCCTTCGGCCGCACACCATTGGCCCTTTCATCTCTCTTTTTTACATTTAAACTCCGGCGGCCGCCTGTCAACTTGATTCCCTTGCCTTCAGTGGGTTACCGAGGATCGACTATTATGCTGTTGCTCTGCTTATCAGCCTAATTCAAGTAAGTTGCAGCTTGGCTCTAGCCAGCGCTTCTGGCTTTATCTGATACCCACCTGGATTTCCTGTTTATCGTTTGTCTTTTTCCCGTGCTGACAGGTCTGCCCAGTATCCAGTCCGAGGGGCACCCGGGGTCTCTTTCCTTATCTCATCCCGACGCTGACGGACACTCGGATTATTAGGTATTTGCGATGTGCGTTTTTCCTTTTGTTTTCCTGTCTTCCCCTTTTGCGCCCCAGCGTTTGCCCATAGCATTAGCGCATAGAGGAAGAACATTGTCCTCACACATACGTTTGTTTCGGTCCTTTTTTTCTCTCCTTTGTGCTGACATTTCTGCCCGTATCCTGTCTGAGGGGTATCCACTGTACCCTACGTTTCTTTTAAAACGTTCAGAGATTCGGTCTTGCACGTTCATAGAAAGCACGCTACTTTTTGCTTTCCGTTTTTCGGCTCTATGCCATTATCACCGCTCACAGCAGCCGCGCTTAAGGGACTAGTACCGCTATTGTATTGATGTCCGCGATGCTTCACAGCTATTTTCTTTATCCCATTTACAGCACACGCCTTGCTCCATTGGTTTTCGTGCCAGACAAGCACGTCCTATTTTCAGTGTCCTGCTGCCGTCTACAGAAATCCGGCCCGCAGGTAACCAGAAAGCCTGCCATTTTGTTTATTTCTCATCGCGCTCATTTTTTATTTATTTTTTTCCCCGCAGCAGCCGCGCTTAGGGGGTTTAGCCCCCCTCTGACTTAGTTACCCTAGTTTCTTATAGTGACGGTTTTACCATACCCCTCTTTAGACCTGATGTGCTACTCTCGGAGCCTCTGGGTCTGTCTCATTTACGCTAATTGAATGCCTGTTTCCCCGACGCAGCACCATACCTGCACCTTGAGTCCTGCCGCTATTCCAGTCCCGGCTTTACTCCACTACAGCTCCTCCAGTAAACCAAGTTGAGCTTTGCTGTACGGCACCTTGGCCTGTTTAATCAGAAGTCCTTCTGACTCTGAGGTAGGTAGCCACCCTGCTGCGACACTCCCTCTCTTTTATCCTTTTTCATTTCTCTTTTCCTTACTCTAGGTTCTCTAACTTTTCGTTTGATGGTACGACAGTAGTGAACTTTTTCCATTTAGAGTCTGCTATTTTCATTTTTCACAAATCTTTTCTTCTCAGGTCTCTTATTATTTCTCTATGGCCCTGTTAGCAGTCACTTTTTTTTAAAATTAAGACTAGACTACATTGCTCTTTTTCTTTTCTAAGCATTACTATTTCTGTATTTCTCTCTCAATGACTGTGCACTTGTTTTTGTTCCATCATCTACTTGAATAGAACTCTCTTGGACTTATTTTTGTCTAAACTCCAGTGCGTTAAGAATTCTCTATACGTCATTGGTTTAAAATGTTTTTCTTTATTCAGTTATATGTTCATGTAATTAATAACATGGTAATAGTAACCTGTTGTAGGATTGAATATCATTGTATGTTCATCTAATTTCAGAATCTCCCCACCACTTCACCGCTCTGTTACCCACGCCCTGAGGAAGGTGTTTGGCCATATCCGGTCTTCACACCGAAACGCGCGTCGGCGTTTGTGACACTCTAACCTTTGTTAGAGATTTGCTTTACCCTTTTTTCCTCTCCTTGAAATTATAACTGTATTTGCCAATATATTTCTTCTATCATTGTTTTAATGTATATACTTATGACATATATTGAGCACATCGGTGTCTCTTAGATATTTTGTTCTCTTAGATATTTTGTTCTACATTCCTGAGGAAATTGGGGGTTACATTACTGTTCATATTGTTTCGTTTAAACTGCTTGAGATATTGCATGAGTGTGTTGAGTCTGAATGTTAGATGTATGATAGCATGTTTGTTTGTGCGAATGCTTTTGTCTGAGTGGTGGGATTGCACTTTTTTGTATTACATTTGTATATTTTTTCATTTTATTGTAATAATAAATCTATTTTGTGACATCTCTGTTTTCTCTAGTCTTTAGTACTGCTTAGCTTATTAATACTCATGACGTGATGCACATTGTAAAATAAATAGGTAGGGACTTGTCCTTGTTTTACTGCTGTGTTAGACTGCTGTCAGCTGGAGCGACTGCATGCAGGAGCCTCAGCGTCTCCGGTCAGTGTGTCAGCATGGAAGTCTCGGTTCCCTCTATCTTACCGGGGTAAGCTGTGGTGTATTTATACTCTGAAGACTCTAGTTGCTTCGTATGGTTTGTATCGGCCCTTGTTAGACTTGAGGAAGACGTCAGGGGTGAACTTTGTACATACATATTATGCAGGTGGTGTATTCCTAGAGAGTCATGCATAATTGAGTACAGTGTGGGCCTGTGTTTGGGAAAAACTGTATTCAAAACCACAGGCTAGATAACGTTCAGCCCTCAGAGCTCGTTGTGTACTAGCGAGGACCAATGTAGGTGAAAGATCATGCCTATATAAGGAATCATGACTATAATAGGACATGTACAGTTATGACCGTAATAGGGCATATGCGGTTTTGACCATAATAGGGCAAGTACGAATATGACCGTATTAGGGCAAATACGAATACGTTCATTTTAGGGCATGTATGAACGGGTCTACATTAGGGCCTCTATACGGGACATAACAATGGCAGAGGACACGACCACCTTCTTTTGGCCAGTAAGCCCTACGCACTTGGTAATGCACCTTGGTAATGTTATCATCATTGATAATTAGATAGGTTTGCCCAGTTAAGTACTGTTCCAAGGATATCAGTTTTTTAGTCACCATGGTAACACTGCCACCTGTATCCCTCAGTGCTACTACTTCAACCCCATTAATGAGTGGCTTTGTCTGTATTTCTCCAGGTTACTGGGTCAGACAGCTAGGGTAGCTATATCCACCCCACCCTCTGAGACTAAAATAGCTTCAGTGTGCTCTCTGACCTGGTCTGGGCACACCAATGATCCCATTTAGAGACTAGCAACCCCTGTGGGTGCTGGACTTTTGGTAACCCTTTTGGGACAAGTAGACCCCCTGTCTGATTACCATTCTGTTTGCAGGATGGCACCAAGCAATCTTGGGATCCCAGTTGTTACCCTGGTACCCACCCATGGATTGTGAAGTGTCTCTGGGCCCACCCGCCTGAACAGGTTTTTTGGTGGCCTTTAGAAGACTCCTTGGGTTTTTCCCCTTTGTTCCCCACATCTTTCCCCTGGGGAAGAGCAGTTCCCCATTTCTTTTGGCCACCCCCACCCTGGGTCTTTCTGGACACCCTTGTATTGAGCCAATAGTTAGCCTTCTTCCCCAACTCCTGAGGAGAGACTAACCCTAAGTCCACTAGGTACTGATGCAGTTTTTCAGAAGTACAATGCAGATGCATAGGGATGGCTCCTTCACATCAAGTGGGATGCTAAGTGGTTGCTGAAGTGCTGGACAGTCATCCAAGGGTTTGGGGAGGATGTGCAGCTTTTGGATGAGTCGGCCTTTCTGATTGTCGAGGCCCAAGCAGCCAGGCAGGGTGGGGTGCCAAGTTCAGTGCAGGTATCTGCTCTCACGATGCCTGCTCTTCTTATTTCTTCTTGGGTTCACAGGTAGACAAATCTGTCTTTCTGGTGTCGGGGGGACCCCTAAATACTGAATTTAGGGGCACTTAGAGAAGTATAGGGTAGTAGCCAATGGGCTACCTACCCCTGGGATGTCCACACCTCCTATATGACCAGTTCCTGCGAAGAGTGGGCATAACCCTGACCCAGAGTTCCTAGTTTCACCGAAACCAAGATGGTGAAACCGTTCTTCGGCTGTCCACTTCAGGTGGCCCACCTTAGGGGTGTGACTAGCGTGTAAGTGAGCTAAAGAATAATGATGGATTCAACCCAGATCTGTGACTCGGGGTGAGTGTCTGAAAAGTTTCAGCGCTCGGGCAATCATCTCCTTGTGTTTGCTTTGCTCACCCTAAGATGGCAAGGTATGCCCAGACGTGAGTCCCTTGCTCACCTTGCCACTGGATTCAAGCTAGCCTGGCTGATGAGGGGTGTTACCCCGAAACCAGTCCCAGGATGCTTATTTCCGGTCCAGGGAAGACCTGGCTTGGCAGTTCGGACTGGACTGTTCCCATGAGGAACAGGGTCAAGCCTGATTCACATATGGCTTGGTCTGAACTGGGGTGGCGAAGTGAGCTGAAGAACGATAATGGATTCAACCCAGATCTGTGACTGGGGGTGAGTGTCTGAAAAGTTTCAGCGCTCCGTCCATCATCTCCTTGTGTTTGCTTTGTTCTCCCTAAGTTGGCAGGCTATGCCCAGACATGGGTCCCTTGTTCACTTTGCCACTGGATTCAAGCTAGCCTGGCTGATGAGGGGTGTTACCCCGAAACCGGTCCCAGAATGCTTGTTTCCAGTCCAGGGAAGACCTGGCTTGGCAGTTCGGGCTGGACTGTTCCCATGAGGAACAGGGTCAAGACTGATTTGCATATGGCTAGGTCTGAACTGGGGTGGCGAAGTGAGCTAAAGAACGATGATGGATTCAACCCAAATCTGTGACTGGGGGTGTGTGTCTGAAAAGTTTCAGCGCTCTGTCCATCATCTCCTAGCGTTTGCTTTGATAGCCTGTAAGTGTCACATGCTTTCTGACTATCTAACTTCCCACTGCTCTGGTGTCAATTGGGCCCCAGGGCAGGGGGCGGCATTTCCCAGGACTGGGGGAAGCCGCTATCACATATCAAAGGCGGCAGAGGCTTTGAAGCCTCTGGCCTTGATATGCTAAAACACTAGCCATCCTACTGGAGGAGGTGTGAACACTTTCCGCTGGAGCAGGCATTATTTCTGACCTCTGAGAGCGGGAGTTCTCCCTTGCAGGGGCTCAGAAACTTGTCTGGGGTGGCAGGCTGGAAGATACGAGCCAGCAAGCACACTATGTGACTAGTAGGGTTTCTGGGGGCACCAACTGGGTGTATATCCTAAATAATCCGAAACTGGTATTAGTATAGATTTATTAACACAAGGTGTTTGATACCAAGACACCTTCGGGTATTTGTGCGCTTTACAAATCTCAATAACATAACATAACCGAATACCATCATTTTCAGTGTAGCTGTCATGTAGCTGGGTAACTCGTAATGATCAGTGCCCAGTACATGTCCTTAAGATGGCTTCCTGCTCACTTGCAATGGCTAGCAATGGAACTAGGCACTACAAGGACACATCTGCTCATGCAGATGTGTCCTCACATGTAATATAATGCACCTATCTTAGGGCTCAAAGGCCGGCTGTAGGGGTGACTTACATATATTACACGCAGGTTACATGGGCATAGCACACAGTGAATGTGCCATATTAAGTCTTCAGAATGATTTGCACCATTTCACGTATCCTGCAATGGCAGCCTGCATGCAGTTTGTGTGTGGGTTCCTTAGGTTGGCATAATACATGCTCTTAGGGACCCTCTTTAGTACCCATGCCCTGGGTACACCTGGGGTACCATTTACTAGGGACTTACAGGAGTGCTAAAATCCTTGTCAATTTGGTTACAATTAAACATTTGCTTAGTCTTAAGGGAAAGAGCACTGCCATTGAGGCCTGGATAGCAGGGACCCAGTGCACTACCAATCAACATCAGTACCAGTAAGAAAATAATGGAATGACCATGTCAAAAAGTGGCACTTTCCTAGTGACATTGGAAATGGGACACCGCTGCAAAATTTGAGGTGGCTCGGTGATCGGTCTGTGAATTCGAGGGGCTCGACTGGTGAGCCTGCCGGCGGAAAACCAATAGGGGCCCCTTCCAAACCCGTAAGGCCAGAAGGCATGCCAGCAGGGATGGGCCGCCCAAATATGAGGTGCATGGCCTCATAAAAAGTTGGGCGGGGGTCACTCCGGCTAAAGGCAACTCGGGGAGGCACAGAGACAGTCCTGGCGCAGGGTCAACCGCTGAGCCAGGCCTCGAATACTGACTTCAATGGATGGGGTGAAGTTGAAGACCTCTTCGACTTCTTGTTCCCCGGATAACTTCGACTGCGACGATTAGCGATATGAATGGCTCCCTGGCCGATCCTGGGACCTTCCTCTCAATCGGGACTGTTGCGGTGTGGCACGTCAAGCAGCAAGGAGCTTGAGGGAGCACTCTCTCAAGGCCTTGGGGTGCACAACATGACAATCGACGCAGGTCTTGGCATCATGGCTGCCTCGAGATACCGAAGGCAGACCAGGTGTGGCTCCCTCAACGACATTTGATGGTGACAGGCGCCACAGGGTTTGAAACCAGCCTTCCTCGTGGACATCCCAGCCACACTAGGGTCGAAACAAAAGGTCCGTTATAAAGAGACTGATGGTAGCTCTTCTCCAGATCTGCATTGGCTGGCGCGGAACAAAAAGCTCTGAGTATGTGCGCTGGAGTGGCGCTTGTATAGGCACCGTGCACGTTACTTCCAGTGCAGATGACACCATGCGGAGCCAAACAATGCCTCTTACCATTGTTCAGGTTTTCTGCTCACAAAAATTTCCAGATCCAGTCTGACACCTGGTGATAATTCTAAGGTAAGGAATCTGCAGCTAGAAGTCTCTATCAGAACATGGCAATAATTTGTGTTTAGCCCCTCCTAAGTACACCCCCAATTTGACTTGGGCTCGAACATCGCAAAGCAGCCCCCACCAACCAGTATAGATACCAGGAAAGGCATGAAGTGTGTGTTGTGTTGGATTACCATCAGACGCAACAGAGAGCACCTTGTTCAACTAACGTTATTGACAACCACAATACAACCATAACTTTCAATGGCAAGTTTAGTTCAGAACGTTGCCTCATGCGTGCAGCAACCCAGCCTTACATCTAGTCAAACTGCTGTGTGCTCTTTGTCTGCTAGCATCTTCTTGTGACTACCGCATTATCAAAGGTTTCACACGTGCAATTATGGTGCCTAGTCCTTCAAGAAGTTTATCTAATTTAAAATATAATGTAGGCTATGTCATAGCTCGCATTGCAAATCCACGCTGCGTACATTTCTAAATAAAAAGCAGATACTATGCTGTAAAATGTGTGATTAGAAAAGCGCACAAACTCTTATATCACAGAGTTTTTGGCTGTCACATCAGGGCTCAGAGTGTAAGCCCAGATAAAAATCCCTTCTTCAAAGACAGTCCCTGGCTCCCGTTTTCTTGACAGTGTAGCAAATTTTATTTTTTAAATTCTGAACTTTTGCTTCTACAATTTCCTAATAAGCTGCTGAGTGTAGTGCCTTAGATATAAACTCTCAAGAGATGCCCTCCCAGTTGATCTTTACCTCACCGTTCTTTCTCCTTTGCAGGTAAAGACTTCAGCTGGGCTTCAGAAGGAAGGCCTAGAATGACTTATGCTAAAACTTCAAAAACTAAAACTAGGGCAACTTCTTTTGTCTTAACTTGAAAGTAACACCAGGCATTCTTTTCCCTCCTTCAGCCCGTGCCCATTTCATTTGGATTTTTATTTCAGATACATCTGGGATCGAAAAAAGGAGGATGCACTACCAAAGTCTCACTCATGCAAATGCAATTTAAAATTAGGCTCCTAGCTACAAATGATAAAATAATGCTCTTCAGATACCAGAAAATATACAGTGTTGCGTTCTTCTCAATTCCCTCCTTCAACGAGGAAGAAACAGCAGAAGATTAAAGCACAAAGAGAATCTGCGATGAAAGATCCGGCATTGTTCAGAGACTTGCTTCTTTCTGACAATTCCTCTTTTCATCCGTTTCTTTTGCTTCTTTGTATAAAGTATTTCCAACAGAAGATACGTTCTAAGCAACCCGCAAACGCAGATTTTATCACAAAAGCGCCAATGTTATATTTCCTAACTAGTTGAAACAATGTAACAATTTCATGGCTATTTCGTGTTAGTTTCCAGCAGTTACTTTACCCAATTTTGCTGCTGATCGTGAAGGTATTTTTCTACAGATGCTCATAAAGACAAGAGAGTGCTTAATTAAAACGATGGAGTCTTCTCTGGCACAAAGGAAACTTTGCATGTCTAATCTGTCAACAGAAACACAACAAATCATGCAAACCCAGAAGAGGACAACGTAGGGCCACCTCCTTCCGAAATACAGACTTGCCCCAATCTCTCGGAGTACGCAGTAGGCAAACACATCAGGAGCGGATGCAGCGCTAGTTCCTCCCTGAGAACATGCACGTTATACAGGACTTTGGGCTCGATATACCAAAAGGTTTCACCCACTCTGCGTCTATGGGGTAATGCGTTAATACATAAGGGCCTTAGTGTTGTATCACCTCCAAGCTCAGACTGCTGGCCAGTGCTATTGCTTATCAGCCTCCTTAATTGCAAAATACACAGGAAACATTGACAAAGACAATAGGTCTACTTTTGATAGTAGATAAAGTTATGTTATGTTATTTAGGCTTTTAAAGCGCACTTATACCCAAGGGTGTCCTGGCGCTGAGCACTGTCTAACTGGTATCCCTCTGCACCTGAGCTTATACGTTGAACAACCACGTTTTTAGCCCCTTCCTGAAAGAAAGGAGATCCGTGGAGATCCTGAGATGCATTGGAAGGTTGTTCCAGGCATTGGTGGCACCTAGGATAAAGCTGCTGCCACCCCAATTGGCCTTCTTTGCTCTTGGAACAATCACTCGCTTTGCTTCCATGGAGCGCAGCATTCTCCCCGGGACATACCATATAAGGCGCTTTCTGAGGTATTCCGGACCACTGCCCATCAAAGACTTAAAAACCGTACAAAGGGCTTTAAATTGGGCCCGTTGTTTTATAGGGAGCCAGTGTAGGTGTCGCAGGCCATTTCTGACCGAAACGAACCTTGGTGTGCCCGTTAGAAGCCTTGCTGCCGCATTCTGCACCATCTGTAATCTGTTGAGATGTTTCTTTTGAATATTCAGATACAGGCTGTTAAAGTAGTCCAGACGGGACAGAATGAGGGCTGAGACAGCTGTTCTGAAGCTTTCCTCAGGTAGGAAGAATTTTATTTTCCTCAGGGTTCTAAGGAGGAAAAAACCTGTTGAAACCACCCCGCTAACCTGGTCCCCAAATGTCAGTGTGTTGTCCATAATCACCCCCAGGTTCTTGGCTTTCTGGGAGGGGGCTGGGGGGTTGCCCATTTCATTAGGCCACCAGCCTGGAGACCAGAGGTCGGGGTTATTCCCAAAAATAATCACCTCTGTTTTGCCTGCATTCAGCTTCAGGCAGTTCGTGTATGTTTATTGATGAATGTTTGTGGACGAAGTAGTGTGCTAGTCGATGTATGAGCATTTGACATTGGAAGGATGCATGGATTTCATACATTTTACTAGTTCAATCTGTGCTCAATCGCAACTTAGGTCCACAGGACGGGAATGACCAGAAAAGCATGGGTCGAGTATCAGGGGATTGCCTTTCCGACACATTTTCTGCACCCAGCTGCCTAGCTGTGTGCCTTAGGAGTGCCAAAGCCAGGTCAGACTCCTCTCAAACAATAATGCTCTGAGTCACTGTGATAAACCAGTTCTCCACTTCTGATAAATTGAAGTAGGAGTTGAGCTAAATCCACACTCAGAACAGGGACGGAATTGCTAAACAGACAATCCGGCTACAAATCCAGAGCATTCACATACCTAAGAACAATTCTTGGAAGGACGAGGCTACACGAACACCTCTGGCTTGCATCGGGACTGATGACCATAACTCACTCCACAAAATTATGCTCTCAACTGCAAAAAATAACATTTTTGATATGCTGCTGATCCCCTTCCTCTGTCACTTACCGAGCAGACTGTTGTGCAGGGCTGGGCCTCCTGAGCGACAGGCACAGCACAATCTACAGGACTGTAAGACAGAAACTATCAAACATCTACTGACTTGCTTCAGCCAGAATGTGCGAGCGGAGGGAAGGTAGGCAGTCATGAGAACAGGTGAGTGAATGCTTTATAGACAACTTTTTTCAGGTGGATTTACAGTTAGGTTTTAGCTCTGGACGGCTGATTATAGCGCCTTGATGCCTTTGGGTAACTGTCATTCTCTACAACTTATATCCTAGGAGATTTATATTTTGGCACACGGGATATCCATCACCGTTGTGACGGAGTAACCCACCCGCCAAGATGTAAATCAAGCCCTTAGTCTCACCAACCCTGCAAGTTCATACTTATAACAAATCTGAAATCTTAGGACCATTCTGATAAAAAAAAACGGTGGCACAGACTGCCTGCAACTAGTGCGTGTTCCAGGAATAATGCCTTCTGTTCATGTTTTACCCTAGAAAAGGAGGATTGGCCCTGAAATTTGCTTTCGCTGACTGTGGACAGGTAAAAACCACTGTGCCTGGCCCAAAAAATATAACTGCTTGGCATTCGTCACATTTTTCTACTGGCTTTCACATAACTATAAATAAACCATTCATTTTTGGAATAATTCATCAGGATTGCGATCCTTCTTCCCTACTTTTAAGTTACTGTTTTGAGAAGGGACTTCGAGCGAGTGGTACAGTGGCGGCTGGTGACATTTGAAAGTGGTATGGCGTAAAATTAGTGGTGGAGCACACCGCGGCGAGAAAATTTAGAAAAATGAGTGGGCAAATGGCATTTTCAAGCCAGTGCCTACGTGAGATAAAGTGGCATTCAAGATGGCCCAACAGAGTCAAATGCCCACTTTTTCCACATAGAATATCATCACTGCCAGTGCTTCCAGCAATCACTGGCATAACTGCCACCACCCTCCAGTATTACCACCGCTCCCTCCAGCATCACTTCATGTGTCTTTACCATCAGTGTTAACACCTGCAGTGCCATCGTGGATACCAAAAGCATCAAGTCCACACCCCACTGAAAATGGTCTCACTGCCAGTTCCGTGCCCACTGTCATTACTGTTGCATAAAATGTCACAGCATCTCTGCCAGTGCTGCTGATACTCCCACCAGCAGGCATAATTTCCACCATCATGCCAGCTGAAGCTGTGCTTTCTTCACCCAGTGCCCCAGCCATCACGGACACTTTGATCATTGGCTATGGCTACCGACGTCACTGCCACCGTCGGCACAGGCAGCATTGGCATCCCGATGGAACTGAGGCCTTCTCCGTCATTCTTGCCAGGTCACCATCAACTGCTCTGCTGGTGACACTGACCACACCTCTGTTAGGCTCACCATTACACGGGCCCTCTTCAACCTGCACTATCATTCACAATCCCACTGACCTGAACACAAATGTCATTGCCGCTATAATCAGTGGTAATGGCACAATTATTCATGGCACAAGCCCAATGTTTTCCAGTGGTCTCATCTTCACTGACAACCGACCATTTCAGTGACATCACCAAAACCACCTTCACCCAGACCTGTACTGATGTCCATATCATCTCCACACAGTGAAATTGGTACGATGCTATTCCAGTGGCGATATATTCCATCCCATTCATCAACTGGGTACCAATCCATGGTCACAGATGTAACTCATGATAGGCAGAAGCACCTGCCTTTGACAATCGTGATACGCCAAAGCACCTAACATTGGCACTTGTGGTAGGCAACAGCACCTGATAGGGAACATCACCTGCC
Organism: Calotriton arnoldi; assembly: GCA_963921515.1. NCBI lineage: Eukaryota > Metazoa > Chordata > Amphibia > Caudata > Salamandridae > Calotriton > Calotriton arnoldi. The sequence goes on from CAWUFW010007920.1 coordinate 678,940, forward strand.
ACATGATAGGTAACAGCACCTTCCATTTACACTCTTGATAGGCAACAGCACCTGCCATTGACACCCATGATAGGCAACAGCACCTGCCATTGACACTCTTGATAGGTAACAGCACCTTTCATTGTCACTCATGATAGTCAACAGCACCTAGCATGTGCTTCCCTTGCAGGGCTACAATGATGTATCATCCGTAGTGTCACTCGGTACGTGCAGTGTTTCTGCCTTTGTTGAAAGCATCAAATACATCATAAAACACACACACTTACCATGTCCACTCCGAGTACCATCTTTTGATCACCAACTGCCCTTATGGCAGCGATGTTAACCGCAAACCTACTACTGTATCTGTGGTAGGACTCGTGCACAAAGATCTGCACCGCGAGTATCAGCCTATCCGCCTACAACAAACAAGATTTACTTGGTGTGCCTAATATTGCATTTTTCATTCTTCACATACCCTAAGGTGTGTATGAAAATCATTAAAAAAGAATATTCTGCCAACCATGCCCCAACAGAATCCTCCCTCCTCAAGCCACTCCCAAAATGATTGCAGCTGCCACCCATAATACCCACCTGTGGTGTCCCCAATAATGGGTTGCACTTACTACTCAAAGGGATGTTCTGTTATCACTGCCAGTATGCCCAGCTGGTGCACAGTGACCCACGCCTCCATCATGCTTTCACTGCTGTCATTACTTATATTTGCCATTACATGGCCAAACAAAAAAAATCAAAAAACACCGATGCTCCTGTTGCCAGCATTTTTCCAAACATGACCTGCTCATACACCAGATGCCTGCACTGAATCTCAAATTATTTCCTGCAACACCACCTGTTGTGGGTCCCACTCACTTATGCTCTTAGAGGTCACTCACTGCTCCAATGTCCAGCAGTATTCTTACTGCCTCCTGTATGATCAGTGCAGGCTTTTGAGCAGTAATTATATCTACAATCAATCACTGCCTTCACTGTTATTGTTATTATAACCCGCACAACCACTGCGGCTGCCACTGAGTGTAAAACACACTCAATACAGCTGTAGATGCAACCACACTACATCAATAACACAAAAACCTGGAATGGTATCCGCCAGTGTCGAACTCTGACTGCCACATCTACCACTTAATTCCTCTCCCTGCGAGCATATTGCATACTACTTTTAGTGCCCATGCCATTACAGAGTATTTCTCTACCTGTTCCACAACATTTGCCATCAACCGTGCCAGACAGCATCGGCAGCAGCACACCACCAGCAGAAATGTACTCCAACAGCCCTTTACCAACACCCATCACAGTCAGTGACAAGTAGTGACCCACAACACTCGGGGGGCCCCCGCCGCGACATTGAATGCCATCTGCACTTCTGATTTAGTCCCAAAATGTATGACATGGTGGCTGCCCACCTGGGACGACGGTTGAAATCTGGGAACACCCCAACACAATGCTTCAGGCACAGAATGGATTATTTTTTTAATTGAAAGATTATTACCAGAATGATTTTAAAAACAAACAGGCCGCATAAAACACAGGAGTGGTTTATTCCAGCTTGTAGGGCAGCCCAGGAAGCTCTCTTGGCTGCTATAAAACAAGGAGACGCAGTTAATATCAGGGAATCCTGAGCTCTTTAGAGGGAACATTTACGATATAACAAATTCGATTGGGAAGAAGCAATTAGGGAAGATTTTCTTGAGGCTGCTAAAAACGAAGATTCAAAATCCTTTTGGCAGATCATCAGCCAGGGTGGAAAACATCCACCAAGACTGCCGAGGTACATCTCCAGCTGAGCACTTGGGGCCCCCGCGATCATGTGATCAGGGGCCCGATTGTCACGAGTGGAAGCGCTTCTTTAAAAAAATGCCCGCCTGGGCCTTACCTGCCACCTGGGCTGCTGGTGAACTGCTGTGCGCAGTGGCAAAGTTCCGGCTCCTTGCTTCCAGAAAGTTCCACCGTGACCAGTACCAGAGAGTGCAGACACGCGCGGGAAGGGTTGAGTCTGTGCAGAAGAGTGACTCGAATCCTCGGCTTCCCGCCTGCCACACCCCTTTCCCAACTCGTCACAGGGTGGGGTGGGTCTCACCACGCCGTGTAATGAGTTGGGAAAGCTCTCCACTCTCTGATTGACGTGGAGGGTTAGTGATACCGGGCTTGGATTTAAAACGCCCGGAGCTAACTTTGCCTCCACGCCATCAGGGGGTGGAGACTGGGCCCTGATGATGAAGCTAGGTCTTTGCCGAGCTGATGACATCACAGCCTTCAGGGCTGTGAGGTTCTCAGCCAGCAAACACTTAGGCTTCTTTGGGCCCGCACGGGGGAGCATACAAGAAAGAGTCACGTGACATGCCTCCAGCGAGGAACGGTCACTGTCACGGCGCCGGCGGCAATAAAATGTAGACGACTATCATCTATACAGAAGAGCAGTACTGGAAGATAAAAGATTAAGAAGACATAAAAATTTTTTTTTTTTTTTTAAACGGATTTTCTTTTATTAAAGAATAAAATATGGTGAGCATTGAGCGGGGGCGGAGCCCCGACGCCCTAGGGGAGAGACCGCCACTGGTGTGGTACACTGTGATTTAGTGTATCCATCTATATGAATAGTCACTGAAAAATACAAATGTTAAAGTAACATTATAGTTAGCTGGGAATTTCTGTGACAACAAAGTTTTAAACGTACAAAACCACTGAATTTCACCAGTTATAGTTTGCTCTGGTAACTATATCTCATGCCTTAATGTAACTATAACTCACGCACCTGCCACTCACAGTTTTCTTATCAATAATTTCATTGGCAACGTTGCAGTGATATTATCAATGATGTCATTGAAGAAGTCATGAGTGATGTAATATGTGGGGTAATTAGCAGTGAATGGCGAGGGAGCGAGTAATAGTGGGGCTCATTTTTTAAGACCCCCCTTTTTCTCGGCCCCCACTTGATCTCCCTGAAACTTTCCGTGCATGAACTAGTCAAAAAGTAGCACTTTTTTGGAAAGTTTCGTGGAGATTCTTCAAATGGCACCAAAGTTATTAGTAACAAAAAAAAAAGGTATTTCCGGTGGAAAAACGATCCTAACTATAACTACCCAATGGCAGCCGCCACTTGGGGGAGAGGGGTTAGGGGGATGCGTGTGTGTGTGTATATATGTATATATATATGTATATGTATATATATATATATATATATGTATATATATATATATATATATATATATATATATATATATATATATATATATATATATATATATATATATATATATATCTTTCTGAAATCCCGAATGTCAACATCCATTGCGGCGCAACACCAGGGCACAGACTCCAGAAGCTGGTATGAAAATCATCAAAGGTTTATTCGAGCATCAAGGTCCAAATGACGCGTTTCGGCTGCCAGACATGCAGCCTTGATCACATAGCGCGCTGTGAACACATTAGTGACATATATACAGGTGAGTGAAGTAGTCTGCTTACTATGTCAACTACAATGAGATGGCATTTTCCCACATTTTACTACATAGATCACATGTAGGCAATTTACTTTACTTGCCAAATAACATGATTGTGACATGGTCAGGCATGGATAGGCATAAAGGACAGACTCACAACTGAAAACTGAGATCTATGTATTTCCTCTCACAAATGCAGACACACATATTGAAAAATTCTAATATTCAGAAATTAATCACATTTCACGACTTAAAAACGTAGAAGACCTCATTTATGTTGAAACAAAAAAGATGTGTTATGTTATTCAAGTAAATTCACCTTCTTTTAACTAATTGGATAAAGGCAGCAACATATTTAGCCAGTGTCGACCGGACTATAAAAACAATACAGGCCATAGTGGTCCTAATATGACAACAACGGTGACATGGGCATGAGATGAGGTACGATATACCACGCATCGTGACGAATATATGTGGTCGTGAACAAAAAAGTGAGTTTAAAAAGCGTGACAGTTTTCAGGGCTTGCACTAGATCTATTTCAAGGTGCCTCAGTGGGTGGGTATTGCCACATTAAAATATAGGGCGGGAAACAAATAGCCCGCAGACTACTAAAGAGTGGTGACACCATTAACAATGGTGAGTGAGAGAAAGTAGGGGAGTGCCAAAGGAAGAAAGGAGGGGACGTGCGTGATGAGTGCACATATACGCTAGTAGTGGTATTGAGTGTGGAGTAAAAGTCCCCTCCAGTCTATGAGAGCAGTGGTTAAAAGGGAGTCATACACACTGTGAAAATGATGTGTGAACATACTCCACAATCTAAGCAACCTACCCAATGCGTGGTGACTGCCGCAGCAGTACACCAACTTAGTTAACACCTGAACAAAATGATATCAGATATGTGGCAATCAAACAAACGAAAAGATAAAAAAACAAGAAAAAGAAAAAATATACTAACTGCATAAATGCGCAAAGGCAAAACATAATGGAAACTCACTGTGTGGCCTGATGAAAATACAGAAACCTGCACAGAGCGGTGTAATTTCTATCATTTTATACGTTAATGGCAGTTCAAACCACACAGAACATGATGAGTGAAAATATAGGCTTAACAGACGGTGTCTGTTGTCGTTTACAGAAAGAGATGTAAATCCTCACTCGTGTTCAGGCCCGTCGGTGTTTTGGTGTTGAAACCTAAAATGTATTTGCTTTCCATTTGGCGTAGCAATTTTTCACGGTTGCCACCACGTCTCGAAACGGGTATGCAGTCAATGACTGAGTATTTTAGATGTTCCAGGTTGTTGGAATGTACCTCCTTAAAATGTCTTGCTACTAGGTAGGTGGGATCATTATTCACAATGGCTCTAAGGTGTTGTAAGATGCGCATGTGAACTGGCAGCTTAGTGCTCCCAATGTATCTCAGCCCGCAGTCACATTCCAGGATGTAAACAGCAAATTCTGTTCTGCATGTCAAGTGGTGTTTGATGACTAATGGTGCTGACCTGAAAGTGGAATCTAGTTGTGTGATGTTTTTACCAAATTTGCAGGCTCTGCAACTGTTGCATTTAAAGAACCCTTTCCTATCAGTGAGCCAGTTGGTTGTGGTGATTAGTTCAGGGCTATTCTTCACTAGTGCATCTCGCATTGAACGTGCACGTTTGAATGTGATGTCAGGAAATGGAGTGACTAGAGGGCCTAGTGTTGGGTCTGATCTAATAATACACCAATGTCTATTAATAGCTGACTTGATAGCTCTTACTTCAGTATTGTATGTTATGAGTCGCGTACTAACTGTTTGTGTAAGTTCTGCTGTGGTGTTGTTAGTGCTAACAGACTCAGTGGTGCGAGTACCCATGAGTAGTGCCTCCCGTGGTTGTGCATTGGCTCGCTCAATGGCTTTGTAGATGTTTGCTTTCGAGTAGCCTCTTGTTCTAAATCTATTGGATGCCTCCTTCTGACAGTCCGAAAGATCTTCTGGGGAACTACAGATCCTCCGTAACCTAAGCATTTCCCCAAGTCATGAGTGATGTAATATGTGGGGTAATTAGCAGTGAATGGCAAGGGAGCGAGTAATAGTGGGGCTCACCCCGCAGTCTCAGCCAACTCCCCGCATAATGCGGGAGCCGGCATTGCACCCACCCAGGGGGAGCAGCTGCTTATGCTTGCTCCCTCTGGGCGGACGCAATATCCGTTTCTCTGCCCGCAGGTTTGCTAGCAGGGAAACAGACGTCTGCTCCCACCCCACGGGAGCATTTTTAAATCTCCTGCCTACTAGGCACCAACATGCCTTCCTGGCCCACGCTGTGGCAGGCAGTGAAGGCATGTTTGCTTCCCCCCAGCGGGAGACTTCAAAATGCTCCTGCCAGATGGGAGCAAAAATGCGGGCACTGATGCGGGCTAGGAAAATATTCTGTCCCCGGGGTGGGCTCCCTGTGACAGAGTAATTGAGCCGGCCCCAGGGGATGGGGTACCCAGGACCTTTTAAGGTTCGGGGAGGGGGGCCGGGCGGATATAACTACCCTGCCTCCTTATATCTTTTTTTGCATTTTGTTTAGGACATAACTCAGTCCCGAGTCCCAAGATGACTGCCACCACATCATTGCTGATATGGTGGCAGCCAATAAGATCTCTCTAAGAGATCTGTCGCCCCCACGGATCTACCACGGCTTTAAATATGCAAAGTTTTTGCATATTAATTTCTCAAAAACTACTGAACGGATTTACACTAAATCACAAAACGCGCTCATTGTGGACCATGATATAGCTTTCTACCAAATTTGGAGTAAATCCATTTAGAGGTTTGGGCTGGAGTTATGCTTAAAGATTTTATAAAAAAATGAATGGGAAAACATTTTTTAAGACCCCCCTTTTTCTCGGCCCCCACTTGATTGATCTCCCTGAAACTTTCCGTGCATGAACTAGTCAAAAAGTAGCACTTTTTTGGAATGTTTCGTGGAGATTCTTCAAATGGCACCAAAGTTATTAGTAACAAAAAAAAAGGTATTTCTGGTGGAAAAACGATCCTAACTATAACTACCCAATGGCAGCCGCCACTTGGGGGAGAGGGGTTAGGGGGATGCGTGTGTGTACACATGTATATATATAAATATATATCGCACAGCAAAGGATCTTAAGGGAAAGAATCCAGGCGAGCCCACTCGGTCGGTCAAAGCAGTTTATTTTCACGACAGACAAGGACGACGCGTTTCGACCACGTCCTTGGTCTTGGTCAAATATATATATATATATATAAACTGAAAAAAACAAAGATAAAAGTGGAGTTTTGCACGATTAAGTTAGTAAGATTTTAACTTACGTTAAAAAACCTTATAAATTCACAGAAAAAGCACTACCATTTAAAAAACAGAGAAATTCGCCAGTTACTTGTAATTGATGCAAGTATAACTAGAACAGCTATAGATTTCAGATCTCATCAGTAATGTAATATGTGAGGTCACAAAGACAGCATCAAAGCGGTTCAAACGAAACCTGTCAGTACCTCTGTGCGTCAGTAGGTGGAATATTGTGGCTTCTCACTCCCACCATTCCTCTATTGACATGATGTAAGGAACCTACATAGAAGCAGCTCCTGGGCGCTGACGCCAATTGCTTTGAGACAGTGCAGGCCCCCAGACTCAGAGCCCAAAAGCAAATCTCTACCAGAAAAAGCATTACTGAAGGTCAGTAATTTGTTATTCTGATACTGACTTCTAGCCTCACCTTTTGAACAGATATCAAAACAATAGCTATTTGGAGGTGGGTCTGCGGATGTACGTAACCAGGAAAGTCCTGCAGAACAGAGCAGGCAAAATGCCCCTCTCGATGAACCTGACAATTCAGACTGTAGTGCTTTGCGAATGTATGGGGGGATGCTCACATAGCCACCTGGCAAATGTCTAAGACAAGGACTACGTGTGCTAGCACAGCTTTGGCCCTGTTAGAAAGAGCATGCAGTCCTTCTGAAGGCTACATTTTAGTCAGTGCATAGCAGATCTTAATGCAGAGCTCGATCCAGTGGGGTATGGTTCTCTTCTGCACAGCCTTGTCTTTTTTTGCTCTAGAGAACTCTACAAAGAGCTGATTATCCATCCAGTGTTCTGTGGTACAATCAATGTAAAAGCTCAGGGCTCTTCTGGGGTCCAAGCTATGAAGATTCTCCTCCTCAGAGGGTTAGGTGGAGCATAGAACACCAGCAATGTGATGTTCAGATTGTCGTGGAACGCCGTCACAGCTTTAAGAAACAAAGATGCCCATGTCCATAAATCCAGTTTGTCCAGGAAGAAGGTAGTGTATGGCGGGTTGACACAAAGGTCTTGAAGCTCACTCACACACTATGACAATGCTATGGTGATGAGAAGCATTGGTTAGAGGTGTGGCGCAGCAACAAGAGCGGCTGACTCCGGTGCACGAGGCTCACAGTTTGATACCCGGTGCAGGCAGTAGATGAGGTAGCATCATGTGACTCTGGGCAATAGCTTACTTAATCTCCCCAATGGCCCCAGCGCCTTGAAACCCTTAAGGGGGTGATATGTTCATGCTTTACAAAATAGGAATTATAAGCACTGTCTTGAAGGTGAGAAGCAGCAAGGAACAGCTGTGAATCAGCTCAAATTGAGTATACATCAGAAATGTGCGGACCAAGCTATGGTCCCACTGTGGCATAACAAAGGGAAAGGGAGGAATCAAATATTGTAAACTTTTCAAATAGTGCATAACTACCAGAGACTTAAAGATGACCGATCACGCAATGGAAAAAAGGTAAAAAGAGCCTATAGGAACCCTTTAAGTGTGCCCAGAGAAAAACCTTGCTTGCCTAGGGACAAAACAAACAACAAAACATCAGATAACTTTGCTTGGAGGAAGTCTATCAGCTTAGTACTGCACCAAGCCACATATCTGTCCCAATGACAGATGTACACAGCTTTAGCGGTCCATTAACTGCTAAAGATCTTTTGCATTCAGCTTCAAAATCTAAACATGGTCGGACAGGTATCCTTCATGTTAGGCCCAATGAGACTTCAGCTTCCACTACAGAGCCCGCATTGGACACCTGGCATGTTTGACCAGCAGGATGCAAGAGGTCATCAATCCGTGGAGCCTGAAAGTCAACCTCATTGAAATTCAGGGTCGAGGATGAAGATCCGAATCATAGCCTGAATGTCCTAGACTCTCTTTCCTGGAGGAAAGGTACAAAGCTGAACCATGTCCAGAATGGCTCCAATAAAGGGGAGCATCTGAAGAGTCAGGTGTGACTTCGACACGTTGATAGTGAACCTCAAAGATGACGGGAGGTTTACCATAGTCTGGAGGTGGTTGACTACTGCCTGGGGCGAGATCGCCTTCATCAGCCAGTCACTGAGGTAGGGAAAGTCTGGCACCCCTGACCTCCGAAGGTGTGCTGCCACCACAGCCATCAGAGAACACCCCGGGTGAGACCAAAGGGGAGCACAGACAACTGAAAATGCTCCTGGCCCACCACGAACTGCAGGTAGCACCGATGGACCGGCAGGACAGGTATATGAAAATTGGCATTCTGCAGGTTCAATGCCACCATCCAGTCTCCAGGGTCAATGACAGACAAGACATGGGCCAGGGTGAACATCTTGAATTTCTCCTTTCAGAGGAAGCCACTGAGAGGTCCCAGGTCTACAGAAACCATTCCCTACTTCTGGCTCTGTCACCCTCTCAACAGTCCCATTTGCTAAAAGGGCTTGCACTTCCTACCACAAAAATGATCCTCCATCAGTCGCTGGGGGAATGGTGGAAGGTGCAGCGTAGAGAAAAAGGGTAAGACCTTTTCCCCTGTGGATGATCTACAGGACCCACTTGTCTGATATAATAACTTAACAACCCGGGAAAAAACATTGGATCCTCCCTTCCACTGGATGGCTGTGATCTCTTAAGCAAACACAAGGAGATGATGGACAGAGTGCTGAAACTTTTCAAACACTCACACCCAGTCACAGATCTGGGTTGAATCCATCATCATTCTTTAGCTCACTTTGCCACCCCAGTTCAGACACAGCTATATGCAAATAAGTCTTGACCCTGTGCCTCATGGGAACAGTCCAGCCTGAACTGCCAAGCCATGTCTTCCCTGGACCGGAAACAAGCATCCTGGGACCGGTTTCGGGCTAACAGCCCTCATCAGCCAGGCTAGCTTGAATCCAGTGGCAAAGTGAGCAAGGGACCCACGTCTGGGCATACCCTGCCAACTTAGGGCGAACAAAGCAAACACAAGGAGATGATGGAAGTAGTGCTGAAACTTTTCAAACACTCACCCCAAGTCACAGATCTGGGTTGAATCCATCATCATTCTTTAGCTCACTTTGCCACCCCAATTCAGACACAGCTATATGCAAATCAGTCTTGACCCTGTGCCTCATGGGAACAGTCCAGCCCGAACTGCCAAGCCATGTCTACCCTGGACCGGAAACAAGCATCCTGGGACCGGTTTCGGGCTAACAGCCCTCATCAGCCAGGCTAGCTTGAATCCAGTGGCAAAGTGACAAGGGACCCACATCTGGGCATACCCTGCCAACTTAGGGTGAACAAAGCAAACACAAGGAGATGATGGACGGAGTGCTGAAACTTTTCAAACACTCACCCCCAGTCACAGATCTGGGTTGAATCCATCATCATTCTTTAGCTCACTTTGCCACCCCAGTTCAGACACAGCTATATGCAAATCAGTCTTGACCCTGTGCCTCATGGGAACAGTCCAGCCCGAACTGCCAATTGTTTGCTGTAACATGATCTCTTAAGGGCACGCTAAGGGGGTTAGCAGGTAGGGCTGCAGGGAGGCCAGTGAACTGGACAGCCTTTGATATTGACCACAGTGGCAGTAGGCACCTCGGCCTCGACCGCTTAACAGCTGGGTTCCTTGCTGAGACTGGACTGGTTGGCGATACGAGACAGCTTGACCAAATCCGCGAAAGGAGCGTTAAAGTTAGTGTGGTTGGCGATGTGCAGCAGATAAGCCCAGAGGGTATGCAGTAGCTCTACTTTCTATAAATCGCTCTAAAGCAGAATCAGCCAGGCCCCCAAATAGGGGATTCCCCTCGAAGGGCATGTCCATAAGAGAGGACTGGACATCGCCTGAGAATCCATTTTATCGTAGCCACACCTGGTGGCTAATGGCAACACTGGCTCGCCTGATAGAACTGGAGGTGTCCAAGCCATGATGAATCATTAAGTTGGCCGCATCACGACCGTCCTGGAAAGTCTGTCAAGGACAGGTCGGAGATCTTCAGGAACAGCAGGGAGGACTTGAGCCACTGAGTCCCAAAGGGTGTGGGAATAGTGCCCGAGAAGGCCGGTGGCGTTTACTGATCAGAGAGCCAGGTCAGTGGAAGAAAAAGCTTGTTTCCCAAATGTTTCCACCCTTTTAGACTCCCTATCGGGGGGAGTAGTAGGAAAGCTGTGTGGGTTAGAACTACTCGTGAACTATTCCACATTTAAACTTTTGAGGAAAGGGTGCTGAGAAAGGAACGCAGGGTAGCCTGAGACAGGGCGATGATGTCTCTCAATTTGCATGTTGACTGGAGAGCTAGGTTTCCACAAGCCCCCAATAAGTTATCCGTTGTGCCTCAAGAAATGGTAAAGGGATCAGAAGATGTCTGCCCCAGCTGGAGAACTTCGGTCAACACGTTAGTCGGGTAACTCCGGTTGTGAGATCGAGAACTATGGTGCCTCCCCCACACCTGCTTAAGCGAATGAGAGTGGAGACAGGGGGCAGAGTCCAGCTTTGATTTTTTGTGTTTCTTTTTGGACTTAGTGGACAATTTGGATCACGATGAAGACGGGCTTCAGCAACACCTGGAACGGGACCAGGACCAAACTTTGGACATAGGGGCCGATTCTGATGCGGGTTGGAAAAGCTTCCCGACCGAATCGGTTGGGAAATGGTGTCCGACCCACTCGGATCAGGAAAGTCCGACCGGCGGAGTAGGATGCATCCGGATGCTTCCAGATACGATTTGGTTGAACTCCCATTGACTTCAATGGGAACATTTGTTCCTAACCGCATCAGAATTGGGCCCTCGGTCGGGAAGACACGTTCCCGATCCGATTTGGAAGGAGCAAATGCCGTTAGGAGGCCTTCCTAACCGCATCAGAATCAGGCCCTCGGTCGGGAAGCTTTTCCAACCCGCATCAGAATCGGGCCCTTAGTCCGTGACTTAGATCAGCCTCGGCGAGGAGACTTCTTATGCTTTGCAATGTAGTGCTTTGCCTTGTGGGTCTTGATGGACTTCAGGTTCGACGATGTGCAGTCACTGCATGCCATGGAGTTGTAACTCAACCACAGACAAGACTGATTGTGATCTGTCACAGACATTTGTGACAGTCCCACTAAGGCTTACAACTTGTCATTTTAGAGGGTACTGTAGAAAACTTGGAAAATATCGGGTGTCGCTGAGAGACGAGAGAGCTCTGAATCCACATCTGATGGCATGGAAAGAAAGTATCGGACATGAGCACGGGAGTAGTGCCTATATAGGCTGCGCACGTCATTTCTGGAGTGGAACAGCATAAGTGCGAAGCCGCACAACACCACCTACTGGTGCACACAAGTACTGCTGAATAGTTTCTGGATCCAGTCTGATGCCTGGGGAATATTCAAAAGGTCAGGAATCTGCAGCTACAAGACTTTAACAGAAACTTCTCATTTGCATTTGTGTTTAGGCACCTTGGGTGGCATTTTACTCCCCTGATGTCAGTCACATACTTCTACAGGCTACTTCAATACGTACACTTCACATCTTCCAGTGTTGTATCCTCGTGGACATGATTCATAAAACAAGGCACATAGGAAGCTATGGTTAGTCTGACCTTAGACTGTGAAGACCGTTCTTTCCTTACTCTTATTTCAGTCCACATACGTTTCCAATGTTCACTGACACATGGCTCACTGCTTTCCTCACAAAGCCTTGTCCCACTTCAGACCTCGTACATGTCACCTGTGCCACTCAACCCAGGGTGCATATATCAATGCGCCTGTTCACTAATACTCCTTTGAGGTGCAGTCTTTAGGCCTCTTTCTCCCATCCACAGTGCCTTTCATCAGATGGCCGCCGCTGCCCACTGGGAGAGTCCAACAATAGGATGGGGCCATCTTAGCTTAGCCACGAGGCAGATGTGAAAATGGAAGTCTTGTGTTATGCGAGCAACAATTTCCATTGAACTAGGATTCCAGGCCATCAGGAGCACTGCTGCTCCTCTTGGGATCAAATAAACAACCCATTTCTATGAATATGTCTCATAATGTTAAAAAAATCACACCCAAAGCAATATAAATGAGCTCACATTATAAACAATATAAACAGGCAAGCGATAACAGATCGTAGTCTTACATCTTGGCAACTGAGGTGTGCCTTAAAGCGGGAGCAATAGGAGAGGGTCAAACAGTGTTCTGCATTTGGTTAGGAAGACAATGGAAGCAGGGGCAGCTGAGAAGCTTGGCTTATTTGAATGCACCTGAAAGTGCCACTGCGCATTTTCTTTAAGATGGTCTATATGAGAAAGAAATGTACATTAAGCAATGTATTTTGACGGTGCTGAGGACAAATGTGGTGGGCAAAGACATATATTTGGCAGTCGCTGTGGTTTGTGTCTGGTTGTTGCCTAGAGTAATTCAACACTCCTGCCCTATGAGAAATGCGAGTAATGAAAAGGCATCGAAGAACAGCTGTCATTTTCTACTGCAGAGTAGACGAATGCGTTCTGACTGCACCAAAAATGAATGCTAGATCCCGGGGCCTTAAAAGAACAGCTGCCACGGAGAAAAATGCCCCAGACTCGTCCAACTATGATTTGTGGGTGCGTTAAACATCAGCTCTTCAGGACACACCAGATTGATTATTTAGGTGAAATAATTACGAGCTATATAAGGTGCACGTGGGAATAATCGTAACAATTTTATATGTCGGTCATTCGGAGTAAAACCAATTTTTAAATAGAAATGACTGGAATAACGTTCTAGCACATTTGCAAAAATTACATAGATTTGATTCCATTATATTTGACCTTAGAACAACCATACACCATAGCCTGTGAAATGCAACGCACGTAAAATACATCTAAAGCAGCTTCACTAACATTGCGTCTGATCATGTGAAATGCCATCGGCTTGAGATACTCAGATGTGATGAGTACACGATGCTAATTCGGAGTACGGTGCCAACTCTCGAATTTCACATAGGGCAGGACATAAATAATAAAAAACCATTATTGACAAACTGTGTCCAAATCCCTGATTTTGCTGTCCCGCAAAGCAGAGATTGCAGATGTGTGTTGTGAACCAGGCCTCGAATAAGACAGGTGGATCAGTGCTTAATTTGTAAAACTTTAAGTGCCATGGCCCAAGGTATTCCACAGCAACTAGCACCACCCAGCGCGCTTGCCTCTGCTGCCGAATGGCAGTGCCAACATCATCTACTAACCATCATACCTACAAAAGAGTGACATTTTGGACTATTTCAGGTCACCTCAAGCTGTAGGGAAGGCCTGGAAGTCTGAGTTTTATCACTTTTATCAAATTGCTAAACACTTGTGCTGTGCTCCAAAAATAGGCGGAGACTGCCCCATGTGGTGAACTTTCATAAACATGTGCAGGTGTTTAAACATAAGTGCTGTACTTAGCACCAGAAAACACCGGCACAAATTAAGCACTTTGGTGGACATTGTGCAATTAATCACTGCTACTTGTTCTACACAGAAGAGTTAACAGGGTTTCCAGTGCTAAATACCACTGCGACTAAGATTCACAAAAAGTAACAATCGCTGACAAAACTAATGGGCCTTGAGTTGGCTGCCAGCCTATTGGCTTGGCAGTGCTTTTTTAATGCTTTGTTAACTTTTTATGACAACATTATATAAAAGGCCACTTGTGTACGCACAGGCAGACGTCAATGAATGGTTTTGTAGAATAAGTTAAGAAATCTGCGGCTAGATGTCTCTATCAGATGATCAAGTAACTTCCCTTCAGTGATGCCTTATCTGGTAGAGCCAAGATCTAGCCACAGATTCCTTTCCTTTGAGTTATCCCCAGGTGCCAAATTAGATCTGGAAACGTTTCTACAGCAGTGTAGGAAACCCACCTCTCTATATAGTGCACCACAATGGGGTACACTGTTCAGAGAGGTCGAAGAGACCCTTATTGGTTTACAGAGGCAAAAGTAGATAATACTAACGCTCTATTTTTGTGGTAGTGTGAGCGAGGGGTTAGGCTTATTAGAGGGTAGTGCTAAGCATTTGTTGCACAAACCAAGGCAATAAATGAGGCACAGACTCAATGAATGAAGTCAAGACCGAATAAGAAAAATAACACTTCTTTTTATATAAATATTAGACCAAGAACTTCGGGTATAAGGTAAATACTTTTCCCAATATGATAAATTAAAGTAAAATGCAATAATCACAGTTGTGCGCAATTACGCACAATACATTCCATATGGAAGGAAAAAGGCAAGTAGGAAAAGCAATGCAAAACAGTTGTTGTGTGGTTACCCTTTTGGAAATCTAAAGGTTCAGGGCTAAGGTCCAAAGTCCCCAGGCCGAGTTCTCAGGAGCTGCCCGGGTTTCTCGGGAAACAAGAGAATAGGGGACTTGGTAGCTGGTGCACTATGAAGCCAAGGGGCCACCTGTAAATGTAAAGCAAAGGGGTACTTGCAGGCAAGTCCAAGGGCTCTCAAGGGACAGTGGAGGTGGCAAGGGCTCTGGGGCCTCGGAAGCACAGCTGGGTTGAAGATAACCCAGCCAGGCGGGCTGGGTGCAGTGAAGATGGGCAGCTGGGCAAAGGCGTGCTAAGCTGGTCCTTGTGGTCAGGGGCTGGCACCTTGGAGCGACGATTCTGGAGCTGCTGGGCCACTGCTGAGGTGGGTCTCCAGAGTCCTGAAGTCCCTCGTCGGGTGCTGGCTCACTGTAAAGGTGGAGTCCACCTGGACTCGGTTTTGTAGGCTTTTACAGCAGGGGGTCCGGTTCCCATGGTATTGGTGCCTTGCAACTCCGGTGAGTCCTGCAGAGGCCGAGCTGACTCTCCAGAGCAGACATACCTTCGGATGCCATTCAGAGACATCGGCTGGGCTTGTGAGCTGGACGACGCTGGACTGGACTTTGCTGTTTGTGGTGCCTGTGGGAGATTGTACCTCTATCTTGAGGAGTTCTTTGGCAATTTTCAATAGTGCTGATGACCCTTTGGGGTTTGTGGAGGTCACACAGCGAAGAGACGAGCCAGAGGATGGCGATTTTTGAGTTCTATGGTGGCAGGTAGGAGTTTGCACCCAAAAGTCCACCACGAGGTCTGCAGTTCTCGGTCCACCAGTGGTTCTTCATTTGTCTTCGTCTTGTGTCTGTGGAATCTATGTTCAGGGTCTGAGGATGCCAACTAAATACATTTAGGGGCATTTACAAGGGAGTGACAGGTAGTGGCCAATGGGCCCCTTACTTGGGGTGTCTACACCCTCTAACATGCCCATCTCCTGTGAGAGGGGGACATAGCCTTAGCTCTGATTGGTGAAGTCCCACCATTTTCAAGATGTTGGACAACGAAAAATGTGCTTCACCTCGCCACCAACTCCTGAGGCGTGGAGTTGGCAGAGGGGGGCACACCTCCTATTCTAACTTGTTTTTTCCACCTGTCTTCCTGCCAAAAGGGGTGAGGACAGGAGGGGGGTGGGGCTGCTCCTTCTAACAGGACACACTGGGCTCACGTTTCAAAGGCAGCAAGGCCTTTGAAGCTTCCCTCCGCAGATAGATCTTCCTGACCGGAGGGAGGTGTGAACACCTCTGCCCTGGCCAGGCATTGTTCTCAACCTCTGAGCATGGGGGCGCTCACCCCATGAGGTCAGAAGTCTGTCTGTTGGTAACCGACTGGCTTAGACCAGTCGTGTTCTTTTCGGAGGAGAATGCACACCCATTTCTAACTTTTCTGTTCTTCAACGATGCTCTAAAGCTAAATGATGCGGCGTGCATCTCCCGATTAGCGCTCTGTCCATGCGCCATGGAATGAAACAAGAAAACTGGTAAACGGGTTGGTCTAACAGATGCAGGGTGCACAGCCTACGTGAGTCTGGCTCCTTGGACCTTGTAAATCCTTATTTCAATTTAGCAACAATCTTCAAAACGTAACCAATCTTGTCCATTGTTTAATTCACTTCTTTTAATCCATTTGTACTCCAATTTAAACAAGTTGAACCGTGAACATTCAAATCATTGATGCTTTATTAACATCCAGGTGTTGGCACAATGTTACAATCCACGCTGTTATCTTTCTTGGGTTAATACAGAATATATGACGATCTTACAACTTCACCCAATGCATTTCGAGATTTTATCTCTTCTTCAGGGATAACTGTAAAACACACAAGGATAACGTCCTGTTACAATGACCAGTCGTGACCATACTAAGGGTTGGAAGGTGTCAGGGGACCTCTCTAAGGGGTCCTCTGTGTGCAATTGTTAATAAATCTGACACTGGAATCAGTGCAGGTTTATTAGGACGAGATGTTTGGTACCAAACCTCCTATAAATACAGTAAAGCCATCATGGAGCTGGGGAACTCGTAATGTTGAGTGCCTTCCCTGTGCACTTACAATATCCAAGAATTGACATGGAGATTGCAGGGGCATATCTGCTCTAGGAGATATGTCCTCACAGGAGACATAGTGCCTTAGGGATATAAGGCCTGCTAGAGGTGTGTCTTACCTATAGACCATGCAGTTTCCATAGGCATGGCAAACAGGGCTGTGTGCCATGTAGACTCTTTGTTTTGTCTGCACCAAGGATGCAGTCTGCAACAAACTACAGAACAGTGGGCCCAAAAAGAATCTACTTTTTGAAAAATGGTCATAATTATTTATATTTATGTATGTATTTTTTTTTTACATCTTTGCCCATGAGGTCACAAGAAGACACAGAAAGGATTGGGAAGAAAGGGGACGTATCAGTTCGGAGAGCAGAGAGGATGGGTTGAGTCAGTAAGGAATCTGAGGCTAGATCTGGTCTCTACCAGATAAGGCATTACAGAAGGTAAGTAACTTAATCATCTGATAGAGACATCTAGTCGCAGATTCCTTACCTTTCAATGGGATACCCAAGCAATACCATCCTTGGAGGAGGGTCTGCGAACCAATCTTACAAAAGGTCCCCGACTAGGATATCCTGTCTGGTATATGTACGGAAAAAGAGATTGGCTGCCAGGAAGGGGGGTGAGGAAAAAAAAATCTCACCTGAAATAGTGTGGACAACCCTGTGTGGAACTGAATCCGCAATGAGTGCAAAAAAAAAAAAAACATGGGAAAAAATACCAAGGCAGAAGAATAAAGACGAGTCAGAAAGTAGGCCATAGAAACATAATACTACATCATCCCCTTAATTCAACCGGGCCAAGAGAATGGAGCGGAAGGCCAAGGTCATTAGCTACAATTACCAATCCCAGGCCCCTAGGCACATCAGCATGTACTGCAGATAGCACCAGCTGATAGAAGAAGAGAACCAGTGCAAGCAAAAGAAACAAGTGAGACCACAGACACACATGGTCAGAGGAAACACTCCGGGAGGGGAGGAGCCCTGCCGGAACTAGCTGGCGTAGAGCCCACTGGTGGGGGAAGGCAGAGTGAGAGAAAAGCAACAAACACACAAAGGCCTCCCCAGGGTGCAAGGAAATGCAAAACCACACTGCCCCCTAAGAGAGGCGAGAGAAGATCACTTTCTATAGAGAGACTCATAAAAGTAGGTATAAAACATATGTTATATATATTCAGGCATATATATATATAGATAGATAGATAGATAGATAGATAGATGTACATACATATCTGTATATAGATAGAAACAAATACATATACAGAAAGAACACTGTATAACAACAGGTGTCTAAGTAGGGCACATATAAACGGCCACAATGCCGGTCATGGGCCAAGGTGGGCCAACAGTGAACTGGCAACCAACCACATGGCCTCATACCGGTGAACAGAAAAACCAACAGGGAAGAAGACAATACTTGTAGAGTAGAGGAATAAGAGTACTATGGAGAACTGTAAAAAGGGGTCAAGAGAAACAAGGCCAACACAGGGAGGCCTATGCAGATAATAAGTCCCCATTTGAAGAAAGACTAACAGACGGAGAAGGGGCCTAGCTAAAGCAGCGGAGAAGACAGAGCAACTAGTATGGGAAGATCAATGCCAAAAGCGATAGTCCAACCAAAGAATCAATGTAAGGAATCGAAGTAACAGATGGAGAGGCAATGCCCACAGCCTAACAAGCACGAAGGATAGAAGCAAAATAAAAGTTCCGGGAGCACAGGATGACCTGTGCCCAGACGAACGAGTTACTTACCTTCGGTAACGATGTATCTGGTAGAGACACAGTCTAGCCGCAGATTCCTTAACTTAGAATATCCCCAGGCGTCAGGGACTGGATCCGGAGAATTTTTTGCAGCAGCACCTCTGCGCGCCGGGTGGCGGCGCCGCATGGCTCCGCCCTGACGTCGTCCACGGACATGACGTCAGCGGAGCCATATAAGTCCCTCCCGGCACGCTGACGTTAGTTTTCTTCGGAGAAACTTTTCTGCGCCACAACGCGGAGCCACCACCAAAAACTGTGAGAGTATGGGAACAGTGTGCGAAAAAGATGAAAAATAAGGAAGAATCGAATGGTGAGAAGCATCCCTATAAATGACAGTGACAAGCACTGTATACTGAAAGCAATTGAAGGGAAAGAGCAGAGCACCGCTCTGAGAAACAGCCCCGCAAAAGCAAAGGCTATGCCTTCCCCCCCCCCCCCCCCCGAGGCAAAACGACATATGAAAAGAATGTCAAGGCAGACGACAGGAAGCCTGCAATCTCAAGATCGAACCGTAAAGGGCAATAAGACCGGAACCACATAAGTAATGACGATCTACCACAGGTCGGCAACACCAGGAATGCCGTATCCCCTGTAAGAGATCTATGGACTGAAGCACAGTCAATGAGACCCCAAACCAAATGACTGTAGTGGGGTCAAGAGACAAGAGACCCCAAAGCAATGGAGAAGGTGGGAGGGAGGGAAGAAGAACATTAGAAGGCCCCACACTGGAAGAACCAGGGTGTAGGGGTGTAGAAGGATACATGAGCCCACCGCCCAATCACGAGAATGGGTGGAGTAGAACAAGTAAAACAGAATGAATCATCCTACCGAGGAGGGCGGAGAAAGACGCCACCCCGCAGGAAGACAAAGCCACCCGGAAGAAGGCGAGTGCATAAAACCCAACCTGAAAATGTCCTCGCAGAGCGGGGAGGATGGGCGGGCGTTAAGGAATCTGCGGCTAGACTGTGTCTCTACCAGATACATCGTTACCGAAGGTAAGTAACTCGTTCATCTGATAGAGACATCTAGCCGCAGATTCCTTAACTTAGAATAGATACCATTGCCATACCCCATAGGAGGCGGGTCTGCGACTGAACCCCACCAAGTTCCCAAGAGAACCCAGTCGTCAACAAGTTGACTAAACACAGTGGGGGCAGCAATGCCAGCGTGGCCAACACCAGACCAGTAAGCTCTGTAAGGAGCGGAAAACAATGGGAGGCAAAGGCATCACAAGCCGCCCAGGGGCGGCATGAAAACCCTCTCGTTTATACAGGGTTGAAAGGGAGCACAGAACCAGAATGTCAGTGCAGAATGTGAGGGTCTATAACTTTCGCAAAAGAAGGTGAACTGATCCTAGGAGCCGATGGATCCGCAAGATCCGATGGATCTGCAAGAGAGAAAGACCCAGAGAGAGGACAAGACGGTACGACCGAGTCAGAGTATACAGGTCGAGCATGCACAACAGTGGAAGAAGCACTGTTGCAAGCGTACCAGCTAGGAACCTTGGATAGCAGTGGTAGGATTCTGACCATGTCCAGAAAGAGCCTGTGTTACCAGAGACACAAGACCTGCCATTGCGCAATCGCCCCTTCACAAAAAGACATGAGAGGCGGACGTTAACAAGCATAATGACATATAACTATGACTACAAGAGACATGCATGCGGGGGACAGAAGTACACATGGGCAGACCGTGTGTACCGCTAGAACCCCACTACGTAAAAGGAAATGCCCAATGGAACGCAGCAAGAACAGCCCAGATGCGAAGGATGCATCACCAGGTAGTCAACCCGCGAAAGGGATCCGGCAAGCTGGACACACACAGAAGGCTTGCTCCCAAGAGGAGGCCGAGAGCAAGACCACGGACACCGCAGCAAGGAAAGTCTAGCATGCGTGACCCTTGGTTGTGTGTAGAGCGCAGCCATGAAGGATGCATTTCATAAAAGAATACAAGAGCGCACCATAGGTACCAACAGCTATGTTGCGGCGGAACCGGACAGAGCAATGTCCAGATCCGTAAGCGACATCAGCCACCCGGCAGGGAGGAGCCACGGTCCCCCGGGAGACAGACCTGGAGACTGAGCAGTACAAGAAAGAGTCAGTACTAAACGTACATAGAGTAACAGGAAATTGTAAAGAGATGTACATACAAGACAGTCCTGAAAAGAACACTCCCACAGAGGGCAGCAGCAGCAGCCCGCAGTAGAAGTGTGACAAACTCCTGCGCGGAAAGCAGCAGGGGAAGAGGAAACTCTTGCTTGGGAAGTGCCCAGGAAAGTAGGGCACAAGGCAATGGACAGTATTGGCGGACGTGGCGAGGATGCCAACGTCTATAGACAAAGTCCAGACAGGTCTGAACTATGAGAAAGCACTACCCATCTCAGAGAGAGGGGAGTAGAAGCCAGTCATCGCAGAAGCGTAGGGAAAGCGTAAGCCCCCGTGACAGCGAACATACTAGGGAGCTTTCACCTGACGCGCATAGAACACAGAAAAATCGTGCTGCATCAGCCCTGCATGCCTGGGGGCAGTGCCTGAGGTCCTCCATGGCAGGACGAACTGTGCCAGAATGGAACAGAACAAGGTGGTCCAAGGGAGAATGGCTGACAACATGGGCAGCTATGATAGACAAGGATGGCGAAGCTGAAAAGGCACTCCTGGAAGAGGCAGGCGAGGCAGAACCTCGAGAAAGTGAGCACCGACAGATGCACGGGGATGCCAACCTGTGGGCCGCAAGAAGGAGAAGGAAGGGTCCACAACAGCAGGAAGAGACCACAGTCTGATCCGCAGGACGACCCCTTTGAAGAAGGCTCCACAGGAGCCTACCAAGCCTTCTGTGTAAGGAAGACAGCTATACAATAGCCAACGAATACCCCACATAGGGTAAGCCTCAACCCCAGCTCGGGGCACCTCTTGAGCACAAACTCATAGATAGAGGAGTCAAAAGAAAGCAGAATCAGCTGACCAGCTGCACTAAATAAAGCATAAAACGGCAGGAAGCAGTACCGGCCGTTTGGGTATTATGTCATGAACCCAGGGCCCAGAGCAAGCAGAGACAACACTGCACCGGAAAAGAAAAGTCCACAAAAGGACTAGAAAACACAAAGTCATGGGAGCCCAGACATGAGGCGGTTGACTGCTGAGTCGGCATGACTGTCAAAAAGGGAGACGCCATCAAATGGCAAATCCTGGAGACTCTCCCGAACATTGTCAGGGAAACCGCCATCGCGCAGCTAGGCATGGTGACGCAAAGCAACGGACCTGGCCATCGCCCGACCCACAGAGTCAGTGGTGTCCATAGCCGACCGAATGGTAAATTGAGCCATTGTGCGAAAGCCGCCTGGACCACCCGGCCGTGAGCCCTAGGTTTAAGGGACTAACAGACAGGGTCATCTGAAGCCGGGCGATGCCGACGTGCGATGGCCCGATCCACAGGGTCTCCTGAGGAGGGCCGGGCCCACGTGCCAAGAACGGTGTCAAATAATGACCCGCCAAAAGGCAGCAAGGGCTCCACCTCCACAGCATCCTGGTGGAGGAGATCCAATAATGGATCAGAAGGCAAGGAGACTGAGGGGGGTTGCAGGTGTAAAATAGCTGTAGCCCTGTGAACAGCCCTCGCAAATGCCGCGCTAGCCTCTGTAGCCATTCTAGGTGGCGATAACAAACCATCTGTAGGGGACGGTTGAAGGCTAACGCGTCCCCCAGAAAGGAGAGACGCCGCAGCCGGAGACCGAGCAAAGGGCCACTGGCCAGGGGGCAGTGGAGCCGGAGAGCGTGGAAACAACCCTGGGTGCTCTGGGTCCTCATCCTCTTTGAACAGAGGAACAACAGGGACCGGCCCCGGCACCAGCGTCTACCGACGTCGAGACGGCGTCGTATCTACGTCGATAATAACCAAGGGTGACTCGGACTGGCGTAGGACCGGCATCGACTCGCCCTCTACTGAGGCCTGCGGGGAGGGAGGATGTCGACAAGGAGTCGAGCTCCGTGATGCAGCTGCATCAGACGTCGGCGCAGGGAGCCCCAAAGGACTATGCGGAGACGGGGCAGAAGGGCCGACGTCTGACTGGGATGCCCCTCCGGCTATGTCCCGACGTCGCAGCAACTCCGGAACCGGAGTCGAGGAACTCGGCCGGTGCCGAGGGCGAACCCGCCGGCGAGGACCCGACCTGAGTCCCTACCCCCTCTGTGGGGCCCGAGGGCGCGCCAGGGAGAGGGGGTGACCCAAAGATGGAGTGAAGAGCCTTGGAATAGGCTACCATCTGGGCCCGAGTCGCCCCAACACCCGGAAAGGGCGGGTATAAGGGGACCGACTCCTGGGCGCCCGCGCCCAGTAGGGACCGGGAGCAGCGGGCCCCGTCGTCATGTTTATGTGAGGGCGACGACCTCCGTGACTTGTGCCTGTGCTTACCTGCGGCAGGCGAACGACGTCCACGGGAACGACTCCATGACCGGACACGAACAGGAGCCCCAGCTCGAGATGGAGATCAGCGGCGCGAAGGCTCCAAGCGGGACATCCGGGCGGACAACAACTTCATCCGGCGCTCCCGCAGGGACCTTGGCTTCATCTGCCGGCAGGCGTCGTACTCATCGGAGTCGTGGTGCTCTCCTAGGCACCACATACAGATCGCGTGCGGATCCGTCGCTGACATCTGCCGCGTGCAGGTCTCACACGCCTTGAAACCCGAAGGCATCACACACTGTTCCCTGACGCCGAAGGAGTCGAGAAGGCCTAAAACAACAGGCCAGAGGAACCGCTTACTCCTGGATCCACGTTGGGACGCAGAAAAGAAGGAAACTGACGTCAGCGCACCAGGAGGGACTTATATGGCTCCGCTGACGTCATGTCCGTGGACGACGTCAGGGCGGAGCCATGCAGCACCGCCCCCCCGGCGCGCAGAGGTGCTGCTGCAAAAAATTCTCCGGATCCAGTCTGACGCCTGGGGATATTCTAAGTTAAGGAATCTGAGGCTAGATGTCTCTATCAGATAACAAGCTATATGCCATCATGAGTGAGAGTCCCGACGTCACCCAAGATCATTTTTAGGATGTTTCTTAGTGGAAGGGATAACAAACTCCCCCAGAAGTGAAGGAAAACTCCCCGGAAAGAATCCCAAGGAATCACTAACCGCTATACGAACCAACCCAGAGTGGGTGGTCAAGGACTCCATGTTCGAGAAGAAACGGAGATGAAAGAGGACCATAAGTCCAAAACGGGGAGAAGGCACCTCTGAAGAACAGCCAGGCCAATAACAAAACATTGGGGTTGGCATCGGAGGGGAAAGGGAAATGACTCCAACAAACACAAACATAGCCCAGAGCAAAAAAGCAACAAGTAGCTTCGCACAGACCCAAGTAGATAAACACAGGCCATGTAGAGGCAGGAAATGAAAGGGGCCGGCAGATTAGGCCACACGTGACAATATACGGACAAGCACATCCACAAGGGACCTAAGAGAGAAGAGAAAGGGAAGGAACCCATACTGCCGGAGTATAGCGATGAGTAGCACAAGAAGAGCTAATGCCCGAAAAGAAGAAAGACCACCACCTAGGTCAAGGCCGGAAAATGCATCTTAGGCCAAGAACCAGGCCCTTTCCCGTGTGTCTGCTAGGAAAGAAGGGCAACATATAGAGTGGAAGGAAACAACCCCTTGGCTAATGTGTAAAAACACTCAACAACGGGAGGATTAGGAGCTAGAGGGACCCCTATGCACCATCTTCTAACTCACACTGTTGCATCAAAGCACAGCATGTGAAGTCGCCTCTAAGGGGTACTATTGTATCAGAAAGAAATGGAGGAAGACGTGGAAGGCATACAGATGAAGTACCCTGACGGACAGGGAACAAGGCAACCACGCATCCACACAACACCTTGAAATTCCCCCAATCATAACTTGGGGAGAAAACAAAGAACACTGTGCAGCCACCGGCTGAGGACCCAAACAGGCAGGGACCACAATCTGTAATCGACAGGTAAGAGTAGCAGAAAAGAAAGTACCTGCCCAGGGCAGGAGCACTGCACCGGATGCCACTCGGAGGTGACGAGTGAAAAGAAGAAGCCACGGCACTGCCTTGTAGAACAAGTTACTTACCTTCGGTAACGATATATCTGAAAGAGACATAGATTAGTTATAGATTCTTTACCTTAGAATTACCCCTAGGCGTCAGACTGGATCCGGAGAATTTTTTCGTCAGCAGTACCCCTGCGTGTCGATAGGTGGCGTCGGTCGACTCCGCGTTCGTCGTGGTTGCCGGAATGACATTGCAGTAGCTACTTAGACGCCACCCTCGCACGCTGACGTCAGTTCTTTACACGACATTCCACGCCAGAAGCGCAGAGCCATGCAAGACACTGACAACTGGTGCATAAAACTAGGGCCCTAAAAGTCAGTTCGCAGAACGGGGAGGATGGGTGGGGGGCGGTAAGGAATCTATAACTAATCTATGTCTCTTACAGATATATCGTTACCGAAGGTAAGTAACTTGTTCATCTGAAAGAGACAATTAGTTATAGATTCCTTACCTTAGAATAGATACCTCAGCAATACCAACCCCGGAGGTGGGTCTGCGAACTAAGTTCACAACAGAAAGTCCTGGAGAACAGAACGGCCAAAGAAGCCGTCTCTACGGACTTGGCTGTCCAGGCAGTAGTGTTCTCTGAACGTGTGCAGAGATGCCCACGTAGCTGCCTGACAGATGTCATTGAGGGGGACTCCACGTCCCAAAGCAGTGGTAGCTGCCGTCGCCCTAGTGTAATGGGCACGCAATCCCACTGGAGGCTCCTTCTTTGCCAAAGAATAACAAGCTTTGATGCACAAAACTACCCACCTAGAGATGGTCCGTTTGTGCACGGCCCAACCTCTTTTGGCGCCCACATAACCAACAAAGAGCTGGTCATCCACCCAAAATTGCTTTGTGCGATCCAAATAAAATGAAAGCGCACGTTTTGGATCCAGACGGTGGAGCCTCTCTTCCTCTTTAGAAGGATGCGGGGGCGGAAAGAAGGTGGGCAAAGTGATGGTTTGACCAATGTGGAAAGAAGTAACCACTTTGGGAAGAAAAGAGGGTCGAGCTCGAAGGACAACCTTGTCCGGATGAACAGCCAGAAAAGGAGGTTTTGAAGAAAGAGCCTGGACCTCACTCACCCTGCGAGCAGAGGTGATGGCAACAAGAAAGACAGTCTTTAAAGTCAGAAGTCTGAGAGGACAGTTATATAGCGGCTCAAAGGGAGCGCACATAAGATAAGTTAGAACCAAGTTCAAGTCCCACTGGGGCATTACGAAGGGAGTAGGAGGAAAAAGATGAGTAATGCCCTTAAGGAAGCGATTTACAATAGGGGACTTGAAAAGAGAAGGCTGATCACGAAGCCTAAGAAAGGCTGAAATGGCTGAGAGGTAGCCCTTTAGAATGCCCAGAGCAGAGCCCTGCTGGGCTAAAGAAAGGAGAAACAAGAGGACCTCAAGAGGGGCAGAAAGAGGATCTGCAGCCTTTTCTGCGCACCATGCCACAAATTTGTTCCATCTACAGGCGTATACCTTCTTAGTGGAGGGACGCCTGGCTGCCAAGATAACATCACAGACTTGGGGAGGAAGGTCGAAGGACGTCAACTGTCACCTCTCAATCTCCACGCAAGGAGGTGGAGACTGGACAGGTTCGGGTGGAGGACCGTCCCCTGCTGCTGCGACAGAAGATCCTCCCGAAGAGGCAGTCTGATCGGAGGATCGATGGCCATGTGTAACAGCTCGGGATACCAGACTCTTCGTGCTCAATCCGGAGCCACAAGGATGACTTGGGCCCGGTCGCGCTTGATCTTCTTCAGCACTCTGGGCAGAAGTGGTATAGGCGGAAAGGCGTATAGAAGACCGCAACTCCACTCGCGACGAAAAGCGTCGCCTAGCGAGTGCCACCTTGGAAATTCCAACGCGCAGAATTGCGGACATTGCGCGTTCTCTTCGGTGGCGAATAGATCTAACCAAGGCTCTGCCCACTGCTGAAAGAGACCTTGCGCCACCTCCAAGTGAAGACGCCATTCGCAATCCATCATGCACCTGCGGCTGACTTCGTCCGCCATAGCATTCAGAGAACCTGCCAGGTGTTGAACCACCAGGGATATGCCCTGATGTTTCAGCCATGTCCAGAGACGGAGAGCCTCTTCAAATAGGGTCCATGACCCCACCCCGCCCTGTTTGTTGCAGTACCACATGGCGGTGGTGTTGTCCATGAACACCTGCACTACTCTTCCCCGGACAGAGGAAAGGAATGCTTTTAGTGCAAGACGGATCGCCCGAAGCTCTAGAAGGTTGATGTGGAGCCCGGACTCCGCCGGAGACCAGAGGCCTCTGATCTCCGCCTCCCCCACCTGGCTGCCCCACCCCAGAAGTGATGCATCCGTCACTACTGTAAACTCTGGTTGGGGAAGGGAGAGGTATCTGTCGTTGACCCAATCCTGGTTCGTTAGCCACCACTGCAATTGTCGTGCAGTGCCCTCCGAGATCTGAACGCAATCGGACAGATTACCCTGATGCTGCGCCCACTGGAATTTCAGGTCCCACTGCAGAGCCCGCATATGCCACCTGGCATGATCTACTAGCAGGATGCAGGAGGCCATGAGGCACAGCAGCCTCAGGGTCATTCTGACCGACACCCGGGATAGAGGCTGAAAGATCGGAATCATAGCCCAAATATCCCCGAATCGCTGCTTGGGAGGATAAGCCCGAAACTGCATCGTGTCCAGAACCGCTTCGATGAAAAGGAGCTTCTGAGAGGGGAATCAGGTGTGACTTCGGCACGTTTATAGTGAACCCCACCGAGTGCAGGAGGTCCGCCGTAGTCTGGAGATGGGAGACGACTGCCTGGAGCGAGCCCGCCTTCAATAGCCAGTCGTCGAGATAGGGGAAGACTGGAACCCCTGATCTGCGCAGATGAGCTGTGACCACCGCCATCACTTTCGTGAACACCCGAGGAGCACTGGTAAGGCCAAAGGGGAACATGGTAAACTGAAAGTGCTCATGGCCTACCGTGAACCGTGGGCCGGCAGGACGGGGATGTGAAAGTAAGCGTCCTGCAAGTCCAACGCTACCATCCAGTCTCCAGGGTCGAGAGCAGACAGGACCTGAGCTAGTGTCAACATTTTGAACTTCTCCTTCCAGAGGAAGCGGTTGACGTTCCTGAGATCCAAGATAGGACGCAGGCCTTTGTCCTTCTTGGGCACCAGAAAGTAGTGGGAATAGCAACCACGACATACTTCAGGGGCAGGAACTCGCTCGATGGCTCCCTTGGCCAAGAGAGCCGTAACTTCCTGTTGGAGAAGGGCCAGATGATCCTCCGACATGCGATGGTGCTGAGGTGGCATGGATGTCTCGAAGGGGAGGGCGTAGCCCCTTCGGACTATCGGCAAAACCCACCTGTCCGACATGATGGTGCGCCAGCGGGGGAGGTGATGGTGAACCATGCCGTCCACTGGCGATTGGTGGCCCTGGAAGGTCGGACTAGGAGGATTTGGAGGCTGCTGCAGAGGGGGTGTTGGTGGACTGGCCCGCTCGCTGGCCCCCAGACCCACGACGGTGGGTCCCACGTCCCTGGCCGTGCAGGGGGTGGACAGCTTGCGCAGGCCTGTGGCTCTGGGTGGAACATGGTGGGGCACCCCTTCCGTAGCCATGAAAGGGGCGAAAAGCAGACTGCGCTGGGCGGGTGGTGGAGAGGCCCAAGGACCTGGGCGTAGCCCGGGAGTCCTTGAAGTGCTCTAGCGCGTGGTGTGTCTTGTCACCGAACAGGCGACGGCCATCAAAGGGCATGTCCAGCAAGGCAGCCTGGACATCCCCGGAAAAGCCAGTCGACCTCAGCCAAGGGTAGCGTTGAAGGGCTACCGACGTTGAAATCGTCCTGCCTAGCGAGTTGCGATGTCCAGTCCACATCTGATGGCAAACTTTGCTGCGTCTCTCCCCTCGGCAACTGCACGGGAGAGCACAGCCCGGGCCTCCTCCGGGAACTGTGGCAGCACCTGCACTACCGTATTCCACACAGAGTGGGTTTAACGGCCCAAAAGACATGCGGTGTTTACCGACCGCAGTCCCAAGCTGGCGGAAGAAAACATCTTCTTCCCAAGATGGTCCAGCTTTTTGGATTCTCTATCAGGTGGTGCGTTAGGGAATGCGCCTTTGGATGTAGAGGCTTGGACCACCGAGCTCTCAGGGGTGGGGTGTTGGGAGAGGAAAGAGGGGTTGCCCGGAGCCGGGCGGTGGCGTCGGGCAATCATCCGATCCACAGGAGCCCCTGTGTTGGGCCTGGACTAGGTGCCCAAAAGGATGTCGGTAAGGGCTTCAATGAATGGCAGCAGGGGCTCCGAAGAGGCTGCTGCCCGTTGAAGCACCTCCGTCAGGAGATTTGTCCTGACTGCCACCGTAGGTAGCTCGAGGTTGAGGGCCTCGGCCACCCTACCCAACACCACTGCGTAAAAAGAACCCTCCTCCGTAGCCACGGTAGTATGAGACAGCATGCCAAGGTCTGGGGAGGTATCCAGACTTCTGGCTTCCCCCAACTCCTCTCTCCAGTCCGGTTCTTCCAACTGGTCTGCTAGGGGGTCCACAGACCCCTCCCAGTACTCTTCACCCTCCTCTCGCTGCCAATCCAGCCTATATGGAACGCCAGGGTAAAACAGAGGTACTAAAGTACCGCTCGACGCCGGAGTCGGTCGACGTCGGTCCGGCTCCGTGTCCAGGTCAGGGTGGAGGCCGGGGTCGACGCCGGCTGGGGACACAACCGGCATCGGCAGTGGACGCGGTGCCGGTGGCGGACGCGGTGCCGGTGGATTCGGCGCTGGGGGAGGTGTAACTTGGTCGACAGGTGCCGAGCCAGCTCCAGGCCTATATCCAAGGGGACCCTGCGGCGCCGGGGCCGGAGCCACCGGCCTCGAAGGCCCAGGGCCCCCAACCAAGTCCGCGGGGCCCTAAGGCGCGCCATCGGAGTCGGACTACCCAAATATGGCATGCATCGCTTCGTAGAAACTCCGAAGCTGGGCAGGGGTTGCTCCAGTTCCCGGAAAAGGAGGGAAACTCGGAGTCGACCCTTCAGGCTCCGCAAGCGGAGCCGCAAGATGGCCACCGCCCGCATCCCGCATCGCGTCAGCCGACGGACGGGGAGAACGCGAAGAGCGACGATGCTTCTTAGCCTTCTTCTTGTGCTTCGACTTACCTGAGGAGTGCGAAGACTTCGAGGACGAGTGGTGGTGACTCCGCCCGGTCCCTTGACCTCCCACGTGACCGGGACCTCGAACGGCACGGAGAGGACTGCCGGGCCTCGAGAAGGTTTCAGGACCGCTCCCGCAAAGACTTCGGATTTATGATCCGGCAGTCGGAGCACGACTAGGGATCGTGGTCGTGCTCCAGGCACCACAGGCACACGCGGTGCAGGTCCATAACCGACATCAGCTTGCGACAGGTGTCGCAAGCCTTGAAGCCAGGCCGAGGACGACTGGACATCCCTGCGTGCACCAGGAGTCGAGAAAGACTCAAAAAAGGTGTCGACAAAAGTCGCAAAAAGTTAGCCAAAAAGTGACTAAGGGTACTGCTCTCTCTGGATCTGCGCTTGCTGGCGCGGAAAAAGAAAGAACTAACGTCAGAGCGCTAGGGGGGCGTCTAAGTAGATACCGCGACGTCATTCTGGTGACCACGACGCCAATGACGAACACGGAGTCGACCGACGCGCAGGGGTACTGCTGACGAAAAAATTCTCCGGATCCAGTCTGACGCCTGGGGGTAATTCTGAGGTAAGGAATATATAACTAATTGTCTCTTTCAGATACAGTTCACACAAAAAAGAAATCAAGGAGACCATCCTCGGACAGACTGAGTACCGGGGGGAAAAGAAAAGTGCGGTATAGCAAGCAGGGCTTAAGATTTCGATCCACCCGACTATCCCGAAAATGGCGTAAAGCAGAGTCAGCTTGAGTGCCAAACAAATGTTGACCATCGAAAGGCATGTCCACCATGGTGGATTAAACAGCCTCATAAAAACCAGAAGTACGTAGCCAGGCATGTTGGCGAAGAGCTACCGAAAGAGCCATGGTGCGTCCGACAGAATCCGTGGTATCCATGCCACAACAAATCAGCAATTTAGCCGCCTGACAGCCATCCTGAAGCAACTGATTAAGAGTGTCCCTGGTGCCACCTGGGACAGAAGAGCGAAGGCGCGAGACCGAATCCCACAGCATGTGAGAAAAACGGCCCAAAACACAAGCGGTATTAAGGGACAGCAAAGTGAAACTGGTGGCAGAAAAGATATATTGACCAAGAGCATCTAGACATTTAGACTCCCTGTCTGGAGGGGCGGCAGGAAAGGTGCAGATATTAGGGGAGGTTGTAGCAGCCTGACCCACAAAGCTGCGTGTAGTAGGCTGTCGGAAGAGGCAGATAGGGTTTCCAAAAGAAAGACGATGCCTATGAGCTATAAACCGCTTCACGGAGGCCCTTGAAATGGGTTTAGCCCGAGCCCAATAGAATATCAAAGAGGGTTTCACTGAAGGGGAGCACAGGCTCAGTCCCCCTCTGGCCCTGATGAAGCACCTCAATTATGAGATCCGTGGGCACCTCTACAGAAGGGAGCGACAGCTCCAAAACCGCAGCAACTCTTCGCACAAGCTCAGCAAAAGCACAGCTAGCCTCAGTAGTGAGGCTAGGAGGAGAAAACAAGTTCGAGGATGGGAAAGAATCAAGGCCACTAGCCTCATCAGGGTCAGACACCCAATGAAACTCTGGAGGAGGTTGAGTAGTGTCACTTATGTCATCACTAACATCACCAAAATACCGGTTTCCTAAGGGGAAAAGAGTAAGGAGCTCTTCAAAGTGGAGGAAGATAGCCCGAAACGAACTGTTCCTCCGACGCCATTCCCAATGTCGATCGACGTCAAGAGGGTGACACCTCAGAAACAGTGAGGTGACAACGTAGGGGCGATTGGCGCTGCCGATGTTGGTGCCGGCAGATCCAACACTGGGGTCACAGGAAGGAACACCGAAGGGCTGTGCACCGGAGCCGATAAAGATCTGATCTTGAATTCAGAAGGCCTCACTAATGCAGAGGGAGACCCTGCCGGCTAGGAGTTTGTCAAAGTCTCACCGACCTCCTTGGGGCCAAGACGCGCACCAGAGGGAGGAGGAGAACAAACAATGGCATGAAGGGAGAGATAGTATTCCCTCATCTGATCCAGAGTCGCCTCGGTGCCCGGAAACACAGGAAGGCGCTTGGCAGATTCTCGCTCCGACTCGGTAACCAGAGGAATAGAAGACGTGTCGGAGACACCACACGTACGCTGTAACGTCTGGAAAGACCGTGGTGCCCACCGCCTAAGGCGTGACTCACTAACTGACAGCAAAGACAAAGAACTGTGTGTGACGAACTTCTACCATCTCCCCCCCTTGCGTCAGACAATGCCACAGAGAACTTTCCCCCTTACCTGTCTCCCTATTCTCTCCTCTATTTGCAGAACATAACTCTGGAGAAGAACATGGACTACCCCTTTAAGGGAAACCCACTTGGTGATTCTTTTCCGGATCACGTGACCTGGTCAGATGACCCAGTCACGTACAAAGCGGAAGAAGAGGCGCTCAACTGGCGTTCGTGTGGAGCAGCCCGACCATGGAAGGACGAGCCCTGGGGACAACAGGAGAGCGTCCAGACCTCCTTCGTGGGCCCTGGACTCCAGGAACCTGCAGGAAGCGAGTGCGGAGAGGAGACGACGTTGACGCAAGAACGCCAGGATACCGGCCGTGAGGACGACCCCAAACAGGAGCCAGACCCTCTCCGGTACCGCGCTGAGGCCAGCCACGTCCCTGGAGGGGCGTGGTTCCACAAGGTACGAGGGAGATTAGAAGCCGTCTGGGGAAGGGGAACTAGGACCAACAAAGACCGGGCGGGTGGAGGGAGCGGAGTACCCTGCCTCACTCGCGCTGTGCCTCCACGCTTATGCGCTGTGTCTCCAGTCTCACGCGCTGTGTCTTCATCCCTACGCGCTGTGATTTAGGCGTTTAGAGAGCACTGGTGGCGGTATTAGGTGGCATTTCTCTTCACTCCCTGTTGCACAAGTTACTAACTTGTGTAACGATATATCTGTAAGAGACAGTAGTTAGTGACAGATTCCTTACCTTAGAATATCCCCAGGCATCAGGCTGGATCCGGAAAGTTTTGCGTAGCAGTACCCTTGCGCGTCGGTAGGCGGCGTCGTGCGGCTCCGCGTTCGTCGTCGGCGTCGTGATCGCCGGGATGACGTCGCGGGCAGTACTTAGACGCCGCCCCTGTGCGCGGACGTCAGTTCTGTACACGACTTTCCGCGCCAGGAACGCAGAGCCATGCAAGAAGCTGACATAGAGTGTCTGAAAAATACTAGGGCCCTGAAAGGGATATCCTTAACCCTAGAAATCAGTTCGCAGAACGGGGAGGATGGGTGGGGGCGGTAAGGAATCTGTCACTAACTACTGTCTCTTACAGATATATCGTTACACAAGTTAGTAACTTGTGCATCTGAAAGAGACACGTTAGTGACAGATGCCTTACCTTAGAATAGATACCCCAGCAATACCAACCCCGGTGGTGGGTCTGCGAACAAAGATCAGACAAGGAAGTGCCGGAGGACAGAACGGCCAAAGAAGCCGTCCCTCCGGACCTGACTGTCAAGGCAGTAATGCTTGGTAAACATGTGCAGCGAGGCCCACATAGCTGCCTGACAGATATCCTGCAGCGGAACACCGCAGCCTAAGGCCGTGGTAGCAGCCGTTGCCCTGGTGGAATGGGCACGCAGCCCAACAGGAGGCTCCTTCTTAGCCAAAGAATAGCAGGCTTTGATACACAAGGTTACCCAGCAGGAAATGGTTCTCTTGTGCACCGCCCGACCTTTTTAGGCACCCACGTAGCCAACAAAGAGCTGGTCATCCACCCGGAAGTGTTGTGTGCGGTTAATATAAAAGGAAAGCGCACGTTTTGGGTCCAGACGGTGGAGCCTCTCTTCCTCTCTAGAAGGATGCGGAGGCGGAAAGAAGGTGGGCAAAGTGATGGTCTGCCCAATATGTAAGGCAGTAACCACCTTTGGCAAGAAGGACGGACGCGTCCGAAGAACAACCTTGTCTGGATGGACAGACAGAAAGGGAGGTTTGCATGATAGAGCCTGGAGCTCACTCACCCGCCGAGCGGAGGTGATGGCCACCAGAAAGGCTGTCTTCAGAGTCAGAAGACGAAGAGGACAGTTATGCAGAGGCTCAAAGGGAGCGCACATGAGAAAAGTAAGAACCAAGTTCAAGTCCCACTGAGGCATTACAAACGGAACAGGAGGGAAGAGGTGTGTAATGCCTTTTAGAAACCTGTTAACAGGGGACTTGAAAAGGGAGGGCTGATCAGGAAGCCTGAGGAAGGCTGATATCGCACAAAGATAGCCCTTGATGGTACCCAGGGCAGAACCCTGTTGGGCCAGAGAAAGAAGGAACAGAAGAACCTCAGAAAGAAGGGCAGAGAGGGGATTCACAGCCTTTGCTGTGCACCATGCCACAAACGTGTTCCACCTGCAGGCGTATACCACCTTATTGGAGGGACGCCTGGCTGCCAGAATCACATCACAAACTTCGGGAGGCAAGTCGAAAGGAATCAACTGCCGCCGCTCAATCTCCACGCAAGCAGGTGGAGGCTGGACAGGTTCGGGTGGAGGACCGTCCCCTGCTGCTGCGACAGAAGATCCTCCCGAAGAGGCAGACGGATCGGGGGATCGACGCTCATACTGAGTAGCTCGGGATACCAAACTCTTCGAGCCCAGTCCGGAGCCACAAGGATGACTTGGGCCCGGTCGCGCCGAATCTTCTTCAACACTGTGGGTAGAAGTGGTATAGGCGGAAAGGCGTACAACAGACCGCAACTCCACTCGCGACGGAAAGCGTCGCCGGCGAGTGCCGCCTTGGAAATTCCAACGCGCAGAACTGATGACATTGCGCGTTCTCTTCGGTGGCGAATAGATCTAACCAAGGCTCTCCCCACTGCAGAAAGAGTCCTTGCGCCACTTCCGAGTGAAGACGCCATTCGTGATCCATCATGCACCTGCGGCTGAGTTCGTCCGCCCTGGCGTTCAGGGAACCTGCCAGGTGTTGAACCATCAGGAACATGTCCTGATGTTCCAGCCATGTCCAGAGGCGCAGAGCCTCCTGACAGAGGGTCCACAACCCCACCCCGCCCTGTTTGTTGCAGTACCACATGGCGGTGGTGTTGTCTGTGAACACCTGCACTACCTTCCCTTTGACAGAGGGAAGGAATGCCTTGAGTGCAAGTCGGATCGCCCGGAGCTCCAGAAGGTTGATATGGAGCCGGGACTCCGCCGGAGACCAGAGGCCTCTGATCTCCGCCTCTCCCATGTGACCGCTCCATCCCAGAAGGGACGCGTCCGTCACAACTGTGTGCTCTGGCTGGGGAAGGGAGAGGGATCTGCCCATGACCCATTGCCGGTTCGAGAGCCACCACTGCAACTGTTTTGCAGTCCCCTCCGAGATCTGGACGTGATCGGACAGGTTGCCCTGGTGCTGCGCCTACTGGAACTTCAGGTCCCACTGCAGAGCCCGCATATGCCATCTGGCATGATCGACCAGCAGGATGCAGGAGGCCATGAGGCCCAGCAGCCTCAGGGTCATCCGTACCGAAACCCAGGATAAAGGCTGAAAGATGGGAATCATAGCCTGAATATCCCGGACTCGCCGTTCGGGAGGATAGGCCCGAAACTGCGTCGTGTCCAGAACTGCTCCGATGAAAAGGAGCTGTGGAGAAGGAATCAGATGCGACTTTGGCACATTGATGGAGAACCCCAGCGAGTGCAGGAGTTCGGCCGTAGTCTGGAGGTGGGAGACGACTGCCAGGGACGAGCCCGCCTTCAGCAGCCAGTCGTCGAGGTAGGGGAAGACTGGAACCCCTGCCCGGCGCAGATGAGCTGCGACCACCGCCATCACTTTCGTGAACACCCGAGGGGCACTTGTAAGGCCAAAGGGGAGCACGGTGAACTGAAAATGCTCGAGGCCTATCGTGAACCGAAAGTAACGCCGGTGGGCCGGCAGGACGGGGATGTGAAAATAAGCGTCCTGCAAGTCCAACGCTACCAACCAGTCTCCAGGGTCGAGGGCAGTCAAGACCTGAGCTAGGGTGAGCATCTTGAACTTCTCCTTCCGGAGGAAGCGATTGACGTTCCGGAGGTCCAAGATAGGACGCATGTCCTCCTTGTCCTTTTTGGGCACCAGAAAGTAGTGGGAGTAGCAACCACGTCCTACTTCTGGGGTCGGAACATGCTCGATGGCCCTCTTGGCCAAGAGGGCCGTGACTTCCTTCTGCAGAAGCACCAAGTGATCCCCTGACATGCGGTGGAATTGAGGTGGCATGGCTGGGGGGGTGGTCTCGAAGGGGAGGGAGTAGCCCCTTCGGACAATGTCCAAGACCCACCTGTCCGAGGTGATGGCACGCCAGTGGTGAAGGTGATGGCGGACCCTGCCCCCTACTGGCGTGCTGTGCACCTGAAAGGAGGGACTAGGAGGGCATGGAGGCCGCGGACGGGGCGGAGTTGGTGGCCTGACCCGCACGCTGGTTGCCCGAACCGCCACAGCGGTAGCCACGTCCTCGGCCACGCGAAGACGCTTGCTGCGCGGGCCGGTGGCTGGGCAGCGGACGTGACTGGGCGCCCCTTCCGTGGCCACGAAAGGGGCGAAAAGCAGAGGCTAGCGGAGGGCGCACAACAGAAAGGCCCAGGGACTTGGCAGTAGCCCGTGAGTCCTTAAAACGCTCCAGCGCACGGTCTGCTTTGGAACCAAAAAGACCGACTCCATCAAAGGGCATGTCCATGAGTGTATTCTGGACATCACCCGAGAAACCAGTTGTTCTCAGCCAGGCGTGGCGACGCAGCGCCACCGTCGTTGCAAGCAATCTGCCCAGCGAGTCGGTGGTATCAAGGCCACAACGTATGGTGTACTTTGCCGCATCCCTACCTTCCGCAATGGTGCGGGTAAGCAGTGTCTGGACCTCCTCAG
The DNA here is from genome assembly GCA_963921515.1 of Calotriton arnoldi. Taxonomy (NCBI): domain Eukaryota; kingdom Metazoa; phylum Chordata; class Amphibia; order Caudata; family Salamandridae; genus Calotriton; species Calotriton arnoldi. The sequence continues at coordinate 715,748 of CAWUFW010007920.1, forward strand.
AACACTGGGGCAAAACAGTCGCCACCGAATCCCACAGGGAGTGGGTATATCGGCCCAAAAGGCAAGCGGTGTTGACGGACCGCAAGCCAGCACTGGAGGAAGAAAAAGCCTTCTTCCCAAACTGGTCCAGGCGTTTGGATTCCCTATCCGGAGGGCGGTAGGGAAGGCGGTTTGGGAGGCAGAGGCTTGGACAACCAAGCTCTCGGGGGTGGGATGTTGAGAGAGAAACAAGGGGTCGCCCGGAGCAGGGCGATGGCGTCGGGCCACGTTCCTATCCACAGGAGCCCCTGTGGTGGGCTTGGACCAGGTGCCCAAAAGAACGTCAGACAGTGCATCATTAAACGGCAGCACAGTCTCCGCGGAGGAAGCTGCCGGCTGAAGCACTTCCGTCAGGAGATTAGTCCTGACAGCCACAGTAGGCAATTGGAGGTGCAAGGCTCCAGCTGCTCTACGCAACACCGTTGCGAAATTTGCTCCCTCCTCCATAGCCACGGGAGGAGACAGCATGCCAGTGTCAGGGGAAGTGTCTAGACCACTGGCATCCCCAAGTTCCTCTGCCCAGTCCTGATCATACTCACACTGCTGTGTGAGAGGGTCTTCCGACCCCTCCCAGCTCTCCTGGTCCTCCTCTGGTGTAAAATATGGAGGAGGAGGGACATCTGGGACCCAAGGTCTCATCGGCGCCGGAGCCGGCGTCGAACGACGTCGGTCCGGCTCCATGTCCGGAACCGGAGAGAACCGGGGAACGACGCCGCCCGGAGCCCCGGGCGGCATCGGAAACGGCACCGGGGACATCGGCGCCGGCGGAGGTGTGGTTAGGTCAACCGGCGTCGATCGGGGTTTCAGTACCACCGGAGCCGGGATCGAGGCCGGGGCCGGGATCAAGGCTGGCGGGACAGGCGACACCGAAACCGGAGTCGTCGGCGACGCTGGAGCAACCCCATCAGGGCCCGCGGGGCCCAAAGGCGCACCGGAGGGACCTTGAGGCCCGAAGAGGCGGGCCATGGCCGACAGGAATTCCTGTATCTCGGCCGGAGTCGCCCCCGAACCCGGGAAGGACTGGTAATGCGGGGGCGGCGCCACAGGCACATCCGGAGCCGCGGGGGCGGGGACGGTGCCGACAGGGGCCTCAGCCGAGTCGCGAGACCGGCGAGGCGAAGTCTTAGAGCGATAGTGCTTCTTAGACTTCTTGTGCTTCGACTTACCCGAGGAGTGCGAAGACTTGGACTCCGACGACCAGCGGGGGCTCCGCGACCGGCCCCTCGATCTCTCACGGGACCGGGGCTTGGTGCGGCGCGGAGCCGACTGCCGGACCTCGAGGAGCTTTCGAGACCGCTCTCGCAAAGCCTTCGGGTGTAAGGCCCGGCAGTCAGGGCACGACTTTGTGTCGTGGTCTCGGCCGAGACAGTAGAGACACTCGAGATGCGGGTCCGTGATCGACATCATTCGACCACAGGCGTCGCATGGCTTGAAGCCGGGCATCCCTACCGACACCTAGGAGTCGAGAAGACTCGAAAAGAAACAGTGAAAAAATCACCAAAAATGTTGTCAAAAATTGACTAGGGCACTGCTCTTCCCGGATCTGCGCTTACTGGCGCGGAAAAAGAAGAACTGACGTCAGCGCGCAGGGGCGGCGTCTAACTACTGCCCGTGACGTCATCCCGGCGATCACGACGCCGACGACGGACGCGGAGCCGCACGACGCCGCCTACCGACGCGCAAGGGTACTGCTACGCAAAACATTCCGGATCCAGCCTGGGGATATTCTAAGGTAAGGAATCTGTCACTAACGTGTCTCTTTCAGATACTTAACACAATACATTATACCTCGAACCAATTCCTTACGGGGTGTATTTCTTTGTTGTTTTTGTTTATGGGTGACCGTCTGACCTCCTATTGAGTCCTCGCCTGACAAGTTCAAGCAGGAGGAAAAGGACCAAACAACTGCAAACCCCCCCCCCCCTCTCTGACGGAAGAGAGGAAGAAGACGGTGTCTGTCCCTACCTGACCCTGAGAGAACCTTTTTTTTTGCCATTTGTTTCGTTTTGAAGTGGACAAACCATCCTGACATTAACTGTTATTCTCAATAAACCCCACACATTCATACCAGTGTCCTTCCTTGCTTCTCCACCGCGCCACACGTTTTGTCAGAAGTGGGATATAGTTACGTCTCCACTAAGGATCACAGTCATGGAGAATCTGATCCAGCAGTTGATACGTGGCCAGGAGAAGTTGGAGTGGGCTGTAGAGAAGCAAATGTCCTCTGCCCAAGCTGATAGAGAGATGTTTAAAGACTATGAGAAACCAGGCAGAGAACATGCAAAAGGTCGCAGACGACCGGTTACCATTGTCCGCTCATTTGCAAACCCGTGCCGGGACGGGCCCTAACGTGTCCCTACAGAAATACCAGCCCGGCGAAGCCCCCGATGCATTCCTATTAAACTTCGAGAGGGCAGCCAGAGCGTCAGGGTGGCCCGAAGCAAAATGGCCTTTTTTCCTGGCCCCTCTTCTTACGGGTGAAGCACAGGCTGAATATCAGGTAGCCAATGCTAATGGGGACACTCCATATAACGAGATAAGGGGTATCATTCTGGACCATTTAGGACTTGACGCAGAAGCCTACAGGGTGTGATTTAGAAAGGAACGGGGAACACCCACGGATAACCCAAAGACCCTGTACTTCAAACTGAAGACTGCAGCTGACAAGTGGTTGAAACCACAAACCAGCACCAAAGAGGAGATCATGTCTTTGATCTATTTGGAACAATTCGTGGAAGCCTTACCCTTCCCCATCCAACGATGGCTTAAACAGCATACACACCTGACTGTCGAACAGGCCGTAGAAATGGCCACGTCTTTTTACAGGGACCAACCTCGTTCCTTAACTTGGGACTCTGAGAGAACCACACGCCCGTCAGGACCCCCTGTGAAAAATGAGAAAAAAAACCCGAGACCTGTCCCAGAACCCATGAAGCCCCGGTCCCTATCGTCCCGATCCGGATTCCGCCAAGGGTCCTCAGTGTTTTGAGTGTGGTGAGTGGGGCCATATGGCCAGGACTTGTCCCCGCAAAAGAACACAGGACGAACCTATGGACATAAGCTGTATACCCCGTTCTATACTCTATACCGAAGAAATGGGACTCAGCTTTTATGTAAGTGTGCTTGTGGAGGCGCAACCGTAAGGGCATTATTGGATTCAGGCTGTCGCCAGTCTGTTATACTTCAGTCTCTGGTAGGTCCGTTAACCGTACCAACCAGAGACACAGTGCCAATTAGATGCGTCCATAGGGACATCCGTGTTTATCCTCTAGTCCAGCTCCCTATTTCCCTACCCAATGGGCAGATCCTACAAGCCAAACTACGGGTATTACCCTCTCTCCCGGAACAAATGATTCTAGGACAGGACAACCCAGCCTTTTTGACCCTATTGAGGGACAAAGTACAACCCATGAAACCCCAAGGCCCAGCTCGTCCATCCCTTCTCACTCAAGCCCCTTGGCTCTCGGACAGAAGTTTTAGGTACACCCAACAACACGATCCTACCATTCGGGCCGCATGGGAATATGCCCGACAGACCGATCACAAGCCCAACCCCATATGTCCCTTTTTCCTGGTCAAAAATGAGCTCCTATACAGGATTGGGAACCCTGGAGATCCCCCGCAACTGGTAGTACCCCAGGCTTTTCGAGAGCAGGTCCTCTTTTACGCACACTCATATCTGTTGGCAGGACACAGAGGGGTCCAAAAGACCACTCAAATGTTGTTGCAACACTTCCAGTGGCCTGGTATCTTCTTACACGTCACTAAGTTTTGTCATGAGTGTGAGGCGTGCCAAAAGTAAAACCCCTACAAACCCGCAGCTGTTCCCTTACAACCGCTTCCGGTTGTCGGTCAACCATTCAAAAGGGTGGGCATGGATCTCATCGGGCCCTTGCCCCGAATCAAGAAGGGCCATCTCTATGCACTAGTCATCGTAGATTACGCCACACGGTATTCTGAGGCTTTCCCTTTGCATGCCCCCACTACTCTAAACATCAGTAACAAACTACTAGAACTGTTCTCCCGGGTTGGTTTCCCCCGTGAAATCCTCACGGACCAAGGAACCCCCTTTGTTTCAAAATTAATGGCACAGATCTGCAAATCCTTAGACATATCCCACATCAAAACATCAGTATACCACCCACAAACAGATGGCTTATGTGAACGCTACAACGCTACCCTCAAGCTAACCTTAAAAAAACTATTGTGTGTTGAAGGCAAGGAATGGGACATGCTCCTTCCTCTGGCCTTATACGTCATCAGAAGCCAACCCCAAACCAGCCTGGGGTGCTCCCCTTTCAAGCTCCTTTACGGCAGAGAACCCCATAGCCTGCTAGAGATAACAAAAGTAGTGTGGGAAGAAGAGAAGGAAGAGGAAACAAAATCTTTCCTTGACTATACCCGAAGCCTACGTACCAGGTTACATAAGCTCAGAGAATTTGCAGACGCCAATTTATAACAAGTCCAAAGAAAGCAACAAGTGTTCTATGATAAGGGAAAGAAGTGGAGACATCTAAAAGTAGGGGATTGGGTCCTGGTCCTTATGCCTTCAACACCGGTAAAGGTGAAATCGGAATGGCAAGGCCCTTACAAAGTTGTGAACAAAGTAGGGTTGACCTCATATCGCATTCAACTCACACCTCGACGCACACAACTATACCATATAAAACTTCTAAAAAAATGGTTAGGCCCCCTCCCTAAAGACCTACATACCATTAATCCTGTACCGAACTCCCATTCCACCCTAAAGCAGCTGGTTATCAACAATAAGCTCACACCAGTTCAGGAGAAATCCCTCATGGACACCCTACACCCTTTTGCTTCACTGTTTTCCGATCTCCCTGGGAGAACCTACATGGCAGAACAGTCTATCGTTACCCAGCCCGGAAAAACAATAAAACAAAAGCCCTATTGTATCCCTGCTGCACGGAGGGAGGCGATAAAACAGGAGGTCGAAAACATGATCGCCCTGGGTGTGATAAAACCTCACAAAGCGAGTGGTCCTCACCGATTGTGTTAGTACCAAAACCGGACGGTTCCGTCCGGTTTTGTATTGACTTCAGGGCGGTGAACGCAATCTCCAAGTGTGACTCTTATCCTCTCCCTCGTTTAGATGAGCTGATTGAGAATCTGGGTGAGGCTCAATACATTACAACACTCTACCTTACGAAGGGATATTGGCAGGTGCCCCTTAAGCCACAGGACCAAGAAAAGACTGCCTTTTCTACCCCCACTGGCTTGTACGAGTTTACCGTGTTACCTTTTGGTTTACACGGGGCGCCTACCACTTTCCAAAGGCTTATGAATAAGGTTTTGTCATCTCACCAGGCATATTCATCCGCCTACCTTGACAATATCGTCATCTATAGCCCTACCTGGGAACTACATCTCCAGCACTGCCGTAAGGTCCTGCAGGCCCTTCAGTCAGCCGGGTTGCACATAAACGCAAAGAAATCGAAAGCCGGCTTCCAGAAGGTCAAGTATCTAGGGTATCTCCTGGGGAACGGGTTCATAGAGCCAGAAGAAGAAAAAGTAAAAGCCATTGTCCAAGCCCCTTTTCCCACTACCAAGAAAGAAGTCAGGGCGTTTTTAGGGCTTCTTGGTTACTATAGGCGTTTCATTCCCCAATACTCTGAGCTGGCCACGCCACTTACTGATCTGTTACAAAAGGGGGTCAAGACTACAGATCTAGTACACCCACCACCTGACGCACTGAGAGCTTTTCACCAGCTAAAGGCAGCCATCACTTTCAGTCCGGTGCTAAGATCCCCTGATTTCTCGAAACCTTTCCTGCTCCATACAGGTGGGGGGGGGGCGGGTTTATCGCAACTTTCCCCTGACGGGGTTGAACACCCTATCCTGTTCATAAGCCGCAAACTCTACCCACGGGAGCAACGGTATCCGTTAATTGAGAAGGAATGTCTTGCGCTTAAATGGGCTATAGACAAATTGAGGTACTATCTGGAGGGCTCCGACTTCATCCTGTACACCGATCATGCCGCCACTTCTTTGGATGAGCCGTAATAAGGGGAATAACCCAAGGATTCTGCGTTGGTTTCTTTCCCTACAGCCCTCCTCATTTGAAGTCCGCCACCGCAAAGGCTCTGACAACGGGAATGCGGACTTCCTTTCCCGCGTTCCGCTGTTCCCCGACCATGAACAGACTGGGGTAGGGGTGTGTGACGAACTGCTACCATCTCCCCCCCTTGCGTCAGACAATGCCACAGAGAACTTTCTCCCTTACCTGTCTCCCTATCCTCTCCTCTATTCGCAGAACATAACTCTGGAGAAGAACATGGACTACCCCTTTAAGGGAAACCCACTTGGTGATTCTTTTCCGGATCACGTGACCTGGTCAGATGACCCAGTCACGTACAAAGCGGAAGAAGAGGCGCTCAGCTGGCGTTCGTGTGGAGCAGCCCGACCGTGGGAGGACGAGCCCTGGGGGCAACAGGAGAGCGTCCAGACCTCCTTCGTGGGCCCCGGACTCCAGGAACTTGCAGGAAGCGAGTGCGGAGAGGAGACGACGTCGACGCAAGAACGCCAGGATACCGGCCGTGAGGACGACCCCGAACGGGAGCCGGACCCTCTCCGGTACCGCGCTGAGGCCAGCCACGTCCCTGGAGGGGCGTGGCTCCACAAGGTACAAGGGAGTTTAGAAGCCTTCTGGGGAAGGGGAACTAGGACCAACAAAGACCGGGCGGGTGGAGGGAGCGGAGTACCCTGCCTCACTTGCGCTGTGCCTCCACGCTTATGTGCTGTGTCTCCAGTCTCACGCGCTGTGTCTTCATCCCTACGCGCTGTGATTTAGGCGTTTAGAGAGCACTGGTGGCGGTATTAGGTGGCATTTCCCTTCACTCCCTGTTCCTTAACACAATATGTTATAACTCGAACCAATTCCTTACGGGGTGTATTTCTTTGCTGTTTTTGTTTATGGGTGACCGGCTGACCTCCTATGGAGTCCTCGCCTGACAAGTTCAAGAAGGAGGAAAAGGACCAAACCGCCGCAAACCCCCCCCCCTCTCTGACGGAAGAGAGGAAGAAGACGGTGTCTGTCCCTACCTGACCCCGAGAGAACCTTTTTTTTGCCATTTGTTTCGTTTTGAAGTGGACAAACCATCCTGACATTAACTGTTATTCTCAATAAACCCCACACATATTCATACCAGTGTCCTTCCTTGCTTCTCCACCGTGCCACACTGTGGGAGCTGGCCCTGGAGTGGTCCTTGGAAGGAGACGAAGACTGCGACCGACATTCAACCATTGCGTCGCCAACAGCGTCTGCATCGCTGACGACCGAAGAGGAAGACATGAGCAACAGCCTTCGGAGTCACGGTACGTGCCCAGACACTACATGTAAATAGAATGGGGAGCAGGATCGACATCATAGTCCATAGGACCCCGAAAACAGCCAGAAAAAAGCACAGTGTGTAGTCGATAGACGTCAAAATAGGCCAAAATGGCCAGAGGTACTGTTCAACGGATCTGTGTGTAAGAACGGACAGGAAGAAACTGACGTCAGCGCGTCGGGGGAGGGCTTATATGGACTCAGTCAACGTCACATCCGGTGGACGACGCCGTTACGGAGTCGCTCAACGCACTCTACTGATGCGCAGAGGTGCTGAAGTAGAAAAGTTTCCGGATCCAGTCTGGCACCTGGGGATAATGCAAAGGTTAGGAATCTGTGGCTAGATGTCTCTATCAGATACGGGTTTTTACAAAACATTCAAAGATAGTTGCCCTTGAGTGCTTATGATTTAGCCCAATTGGCATATGTGATTTCAACAATAGTTATATTTATGCCGTGCAATAACAACTACAACTGCTTTTATGTAAGAGATACAAACTCAGATTCTTCTTCTTTTGCACCTGTACATTTCTTCCTATTCTGTAATGAACTTCCCATAGCTAGGTAATTGTTTCAGCCCTCTATCCATTTTTCAGTGTCTTCATCGAGACTAAGGAGTACCAAATGAACACCACGGGCAGATTAGAAACAAGGCATTCTTTTCTTACATCTTTGGACCTTTATTTAAAATGACCAGTTTTGAAAATGAGTTTAGATTGCTGTTTGTAGGATTAGGTATCCATCAATGAGTCTTTCACACTTTACTCCATCTGTGAAGAATGGTATGTGGCTACCTTACGTTTGCCAAACTTAAAAGTGAAGTTCAACACATCTGGCATTCGACGTATAGCATTACTGAAAATAACCCAAATGAAAATACCTTGGCCTGGACCTAGGTGGGATTTAAGGCTGACCACGACAGAGGTCTACTTGGAGAACATATTCCCCACTAGCAGGGCACAGTTGCAACCTGTAGCTGAGCAGGGACTCACAAGGCCAGATACCCTCTCTGTGACATCCCGCTGAAGAGGGTTTGCCACTGCAGAAAAGCTCAGAGCGGCGGCAACCTGAATCTTTGGCCCAGCAGAAACACACCTTCGTCAGATTGACTCTACAGGTTTGCCCCGCTCCTCCGGAGGTCATTGGAGATAAAAAGTTACTAAGTCCCAGGTTTTTCAGGATGTTAGAGGGAGTACACTTTGACACAGCCAAGTATCCCAGGACCTCAGAAATAGCACTTGAAGCAGGTGGGGGGCAAGTTTCACTCCAGCAAAAGTCATGATCACGGTCCATGGCAGGTCCAGTTGCAACTGGTCAGTTGGGTTTTTCTGAAAAAGGGCTTCAGCTGCTTGTTGTGTCCTTGTAGCTAAACAGGAGATCAGCCAACTTACCGTTGGTGTTCACTTCTTTGTCCTGGGTACAAGTGGGAGCAGGCTCAACAGGAGGTCATCCAACTAACCCTTGGAGTCCACTTCTTTGTCTGGGTACAAGTGGGAGCAGGCCCAGCCTTTCAGGTCTCCTTGCAGGTCTCAACAACAGGTGTTATCTTTCTTCTGTCTTCCATAGGTCCAGCAATGTTCTGATGTGGGTGTCTAGGGGTGTCATATTTATGCCTGGCACTAGCCTATGGGTGGGGGGTGACTCCCAGCGCCTCCCTAACCAATAGGGAAAAAGTTCCCAGGGGTAACCCTACCTGTATATGCAGCAGTTCCTTGGTGCCTTACTGCAACAAATCCCACTGTGCCCCTCTCTACTTAAAACCAAGATGGCAGAATCTTTCTTTCCCTATGCAGAGCTCCCGTGCCCCCCCTGGAGGTGTGGTCAGGAAAATGAGCAACACCTACTCTGTGACCACTCAAAATGTTTTCGGGGGGAAGCTCCTCTCCCACTGATACTGGTGCCTGGCTGACTACAGGTTAAAAGGATGGTACAAGCCCAGGTGTTACCTAGTTCTGCCTGTGACATTGCAGGCCTCTTTGGAGTTAATTAAGTTCCTGGGAAAAGCCAAAGGAAGAGAACCTTCCCCCCCACCCAAGGCCTTTGTCTCAGCTCATTAAAGGGCTATTTATCTCCTGGGTGACAGATGACAGCTCACGCAAGTAGGCTTTCAGAGGCTCTAGGCAGGCAAACGGTAACTTTCTAAAAGTATCTTTTCCAAAATATGTATTACCAATCAGACTTTACCAGTGAAATGGCCTTGTATTCAATATTTTAAAAAGCCCAAGAATAAACATTGCGGCTGTTTACTATGCAGAGATCACATTATTAAAAGTAGTAGCGTATCCCAATACTTTCCTATGGAACAGCTAACTCTGCTAGAGCGAAAATATTTTCCGGGGCCTTGTTACTGTAAGGACACTATAAACATTAAACATTTACATGTCCTACTTTTAAATACCATGCGCCATGCCCTATGGACATTAAGACCAACTTAGGGGCGACTTAACATTTAAAAGTAGGGTGACGGGCTGTCAAAATGGATTGTTTTGACAGGTTGAATTTGCAGTTTTAAATCTGCACAGGCAGGCCACAGTGGTAAGCCAGCAGTCATGGTTGCGCTGCCACTGTAGTGGGAGCCACAAACAGTGCTGCAGTCCACTAGTGACATTTAACTTACAGCTCCTGGGTACACTTTATACCATATATTAGAGGCTTACAGGTAAGTTAAATATGCTAATATGGTGTATAGATGATTTCAAAATGTTTTAGAAGTCAGAACATATACACTGGGGCCTGGTTAGCAGAGTCCCAGAGCAAACAGTCAAAAAAACAGCAGCATCAGTCTAAAAACACATTGGTGGTGATCATGCAAAATAGGCCTTTTCCTACCGATACAATACACATTTGGTGAATAAAAGGTATGCCTCCTTATTCTCCCCAATGCTCTCATATACAAGCCTTTGAAAGGAATACATCAGATAGGCCCAGTATGGATTCCCACTGTGTTATTTTGTATCCTTCCACAGTTTGGTAGTAAGAGAGCACTTCAAATGATTTGGTGAATGACGTGTGTGGACATTTTCATCTCATAAATCTATTGATGGGAGTTCCAATTATATACTTGCACAACTCTCACTTTTTTGTATATTACCACGTGTGGAGTTACCCCCCCGAACTATGGTGGAGCCCAGGACAACTTTACAGGATGGATCAGTGAGGCTAGCAGATGAAATATGAGGTGATCTATAGGTAGCAAATTTGAATCCCACCAAAGTCAATGGCCTACTCAGCAAAGCATGCTATGAGATGCTAGATATAAAAAGTTATAATAATATGTTTGGAAATGAAAGTAATAATATCATGACTGAAAGAACACTGAACAACCCATTTGCTTTGAAATAGTTTACAGTACAATTTATAAGGGGGATACAGTGCACATATAGGTGCTGCTTACTTTGAGTAGAGTACATCAGTCAATATGAGCATATGGCTAGCATGGATGGGGAAGGACAGTGGTGAAGGATCATGTAAGCAAAACTTTAGGAACATAGGGTTTAATTAGGAATGCCTCAGATAATTCCGACACCTGAGCAAACAACTATTTGCATGAAGGCTGAATTATGACTATGTTGGTAAAATCCAACAGTTGGATTTTTCACCTGATAAATTTTCGCAGGTCAAAGGTGCTGAAATCTACTGGGGAAAAACAGAACACGTGGACTATGGTGCAGTAAGCACCAAAATACAGATATTTTGACTCATTTTGAGTGTAAAGCTTGTAGATCAAGTTACTTACAAGTTATTTACCCTGGGTAATGCCTTTTCTGGTAGAGACTCTATCTAACCGCAGAATCCTTGCCATAGAATATTCCCCAGGCATCAGACTGGATCTGGAAAATATTGAGCGGTACCTCTGCACGCCGGTAGGTGGTGCTGATGGCTCTGTGTCGACGCCTTCCACGCTGGATGTGACGTGTGGTGCCTATATAAGCGCAATTCCACAGCGCTAACATCACTTTCTTTTGTGACATATTGTGTGCCAACAGGGCAGAGCTGCGTTAGAATGGTTGTGACCAGTGTGCATAATCTAAGAAGGACCTTATAAAAGAAAGAGCCCAGTTTTCAGAGGAGGAAGGAAGAGAGCCTCAGTAAGGAATATGCGGTTAGACAGTCTCAACCAGAAAAGGCGGTACCAAAAGTAAGCAACTTGTTCTTCTGGAAAAGACTTCTAAGTGCAGATTCTTTACCTTAGGATATATACCTCAGCAATAATCTCCTCGGACTAAGAACAGACTCAAACTAAAGAACTTGCAGAACAGAGTGGGCAAAATGTCCATCTCGACAGAACTGACTGTCAAGACAATTGTGCTTCGTGAATGAATGAAGTGATGCCCGCGTAGCCGTCTGGCATATGATCGAACAAAGTGTTATATGACAGGAAGATGTCCTGACATTTCAGCCATGTCCAGAGGCACAGGGCCTCCTGGTACAGGGTCTACAACCACAACCTACCCTGCATGTTGCTGCCTTTGATGGATGGCAGGAGACTTTTAATAGCAAGCGGATGGCCCTCAGCATGAACAGGTTAATGTGGAGTTGGGTCTCCACTAGAGACCTTTGATCTCTACTCGTTCCAGGTGATAACCCCATCCCAGAAGCGATGCATTAGTCACCACAGTCAACTCTGGGTGAGGAAGGGGGAGGGGTCAGATGATGACCCAATCGTGATTCAGCAACCACCACAGCAGATCCCTTGCAGTCTCCACAAAATCTGGAGCCGATCGGAGAGATTCCCCTGGTGTTGGGCCCACTGGGACTTCAGATCCTACTGCAGAGCCTGCATATGCCATCTGGTGTTCTTCACCAGCAGGAGGCCATCAGACCCAGCAGTCTCAGAGTCAGTCTCACCAAAATCCTGGACCGAGGCTGAAACATCAGGATCATAACCAGAATGTCCTGGACACTCCACACCATAGGGTAGGTGCAGAACTGAATCATGTCCAGAACAACTCCAATGAAAGGGAGCTTTTGAAGAGTCAGATGTGACTTCGGCAAGTTGACAGTGAACTCCAATGAATGTAGAAGGTTCACTGTAGTCTGGAGGTGGGTGGTGACTGCCTGTGGCGAGCCTGCCTTCAGCAGTCAGTTGTCGAAGTATGGGAAGACTGGGACCGCCGACCTCCGGAGACAAGCAGCAACCACTGTCATCACTTTTGTGAACAACCAAGGGACACTGGTGAGGACAAAGGAAAGTACAGCGAACTGGAAATACTCCTGGCCCATCATGAACCACAGGTAACATCTGTGGGCCTACAAGACAGAGATATAAAAGTAAGCGACATGCAGTTCCAACGCTACCATCCAGTCTCCAGGGTCTAAGGCAGACAGAACCTAGGCACGGATGAGTATCTTCCTCAAGAATGCATTGAGAGGGAAAGGTCTAGATTCAGAGAGGAGGCGTCCGTCCTGTTTTGGCATCAGAAAGTAGCAACCATGACCAAATTCTGGAGTTGGTATCCTCTGGATGGCTCCTTTGGCCAAAAGAGCCTGCAGCTCCTGAAGCAACAAGGCCAGGTGGTCCTCCGACAGCCACTGTACATGACATGGGAGGCAAGGTTTCTAGGAATGGAAGGGCATAAGCCTGCTGAACAATCTGTAGCACCCACTTGTCTGAGGTGACACCCTGCCACTCTAGTAGAAAGTGCTGGATCCTGCCTCCTATCAGATAGCGGTGTGTCACTGAGGGCACACTAAAGAGGTTTGGAGGGTGCAGCAGCCAGTGGGGATGACGACTGGGCTGCACGGTGTCCCTGGTGTCAATGAGATTTGTGGCAACCCTCACCACAAAAAGACTAGGAAGCCTGCTGGCCCTTTGGGTCTGCTGGTATTGTGGACAACAATGAAACCCCCTACTATAGCCACAGATGGGGTGAAAAGAATAGTGCAGTTGGAAGGGGAAGTGGACAGACCCAAAGATCGAGCCATGACTGCTACCTTTAAAGTGTTCAAGTGCTGCATCCGCCTTGTTGGTAGCTGGATATGTCCATAAGGCTTGCTTGGACCTCCACTGAAAAGCCTGTTAAACCGCAACCAAGTGTGGCACTGAAGAGCCAACCGTGGAGTCCATTGCTCTGCTTAGCAAGTCTGTTTTGTCCAACCCACACCTGATGTTGAACTTGCTGCATCCAGGCTATCAAGCACAGCTTGTGTAATAATTGCACAAACCTCCTCAGGAACTAAAGGCACCACCTGCGCCAAGGAATCCCACAAGGCATTGGCGTATAGGCACAAAAGACAAGCTGTTTTCATCTACCATAAGGCCAGGACTGGTGTAGGAGAAGATTCTTTTCCCAAAAGTCTCCAATCTCTTTGACATCCTATCTTGGGGAGCGGAAGGGAATACACTTGGTTCAACCTTGGGTTCTGAAGCCTGCACCACCAGACTCTCGTGGGTGGGGACCTGGGTGAAAAATGTCAAGCTCCCTGGTGCAGGGAATGGGAACGACCAACATGGCGGTTGACTAGGACCCCTGAAAAGGGTTTGGACGAGAACCCTAGTAGAACATCCGTGAGGGCTTCATTAAGTGGGAGCAGGGAGTTAACACTGGTGGGCCCCTCTCTGAAGCACCCCAGTTAAAATATTAGTTTTAACTTCCACTAATGGAAGCTGGAGATCAAGGACCTCCTCATCACCACTGAAAAGAATGCATTCTCCTCAGTGGCTGGGCAAGACGGGGAGACTGACCTAGAGACTGCGGAGGTGTCCAGCACGCTGGTGTCACCCAACTCCTCATACAAGTCTCTTCAGGATAAGGGCAATATCAATGGAGTGAAAAGCCCCATAATTAGCTTTGTCACCAACAAAGGCCATTTCAAATTCGTGCCCACCAAGGGGCACCTTGTCCAAGCCAAAATTTCAACTTCAAGTGGCGTATTTACTAGGTTGTCTCAGAGTCGACAGAATAACAGGGTTGCCCTCATTGTGCAGAGTTGGTGACATCAGTAGCGGCATCAATGAAGTGAACTTGAGGGTCGCAGAGCTGGGATTTGGCTAGGGACCGGAGTTAGTCCTTCAGAACTGGTAACCCAGTTGGGATACCAGAGGGGGTCACTTTCCCGAAGATGAGGGACATGGCCTCATAGAATTCCTTAAGTTGGGCAGGAATCGCGCCGACTCAAGGAAATTCAGGGAGATGCAGAGCAGGGTTCAGCCTTAGCTTCAAAGGAGGAGTGCTGGTGCGCGGCCCAGAGGCACAACGACACGCCAAACTCCGTCTGGGGACTTGGAGGGACGGGGTGAAGTCAAGAAACGCTTTGACTTTTTCTTCTTCGACTTACAAGCTGACTGCTTGAACTTCCAGATGAAAGGTGGTAGGAACGACATATGGTCTTCAAATGCCGCACCACAAGGAGCGTCATCTCCCTTTCCCAAATCGTCTTCAAGTGCATCGACCAAAGACATACCAAGTGAAGATCGGTCACAGAAATCTGTCTGTGTCATTCCCGACAAGGTTTAAAACATGTAGGTTTTGTTGGGGGCCATGTCCCTAGCACAATGCAAACAACTTAAAAAATAAAAAAGAATGGCGCAACAAAAGTTGACAAAAAGTTGGTCAAAAGTGACTGAGGTAGCTCTTCGAATCGGCAACTGATGGTGCAGAAAGAAAGGAACTGATGTCAGTAAGTTGGGGTGGCACCTATATTGGCACCACGCACATCACAGCTGGCATCAACGCAGAGTCATGGTCGCCACCTAACAGTGTGCAGAAGTACTGCTCAATATTTTCTGGATCCATCTGTGATGTGACCGAGGGCTGCATTGATTACAGCAGGGGGGCGGTCGGGCGGCGGTTTGGGGGGTCACTCGGGGGAGGGTAGGGATTCAGCTTGGTGTAGGGGAAACAAAGAATGTATATCTGGTGGCTGAACTGAACAATGCTAAAACGGAAACCCTGGGGTTAATCTCGGCTTTCCCACTTGACCAAATTGGGTGATCCTAGGCAATTGTTTTATTTCAGTTTCCCTCCTTTCTCTTCATTACCCAATATAAGAGGACCTTGAAATACTGAAATACACGTTTACAGGATGTGTGCTGTACAAAACCTTCCCCTGTGTTTGATTTAATAAACTATAATGTTGTTCATGTTTAATAGCAACACAGGCCACCAAAAGGTTGTAAAAAACAATTGACTTACCTTTTAGTTTACTGTTGCCATTGTTTTCAGGGATGGGAAGAAGCATGGATGTTTCTAAATTCCTGTTTGAAAGCTATCACTTTTAATAAATACATCTCAATGCACAGATATAAGCTCACATATTAAGGTGAAATGGTTCTTCATCCTAATGAAATACAGTTTTTGAATTTTGAAGAAACTATCAGAGTTTTTACACATTTGTTGTAAGATGTCTTTAAAAACGCAGGTGTTCCTAAATTTAAGTGGTGGAAGACACTCTAGTTACAACCTTTAACTTCAATTAACCTTTAATTACACTGCTTGCCTGTTTATTTAACATCATTTTTATGGTAGCCCTGAGTTGAGTAAACAGAAAAACAAGTTACTTACCTGTACACTGTGGTTCTCCAGTATTGTTATCTTTCATAGATTCACATGCTTGTATCTTCCCCGTCGTCATGGTGGGAGTCTCGCGGTAATTAGAAAAGAAGTACCATAGAAGTACATAAGAAACATCCAGAAGGAGAGACAAACTTTGGAAGTCGTCAGCCTCCTTTATGTAGGCCCAAACTCCGGCCAATCATAGACCAGCCCTAGACCTCAGCTCCCTCAGTCAGAGCCACCAGACCTCAGATTTCGCGCACAAGTGTGCTAAGATAAAGATATAGCCTGAGATCAGAAGTGGCAAGCCTAGACGGGAGGAGGGCGGGCCGCATGTGAATCTATGAAAGATAACAATACTGGAGAACCACAGTGTACAGGTAAGTAACTTGTTTTTTCTCCAGTATTGAATCTTTCATAGATTCACATGCTTGTATCAGAGTAGTGAGCAGTGTGAAAACCATAGCGTGCGGCTAGGTGCAGCCCTTCTTTTGTCAGAAAAGACATATTGCGCACATGATAGACATTATGAAGTATGCCTTAGAAAAAAACATCCATAAGCAATTAATAATTGTGACAATCACAAACATGAGACTAAGTTGAAATAATATATATATGTGTGTATATATATATATATATATATATATATATATATATACTCAGCTCCCAAGTTGCCCCAGCAATAAGTTGCACTCGAGTCAGCAACACACTGTGATCAGCCTTTATTGGTATGGATGGGACACGCCTGTCGATTCCTTAAGCAGCTGGTTCGTCATTAAAGCCTGACGCATTTCAAAGGCGAAACCTTCTTCCTCAGAGACTGACGAAAAACAGAACAGTGCGTGCCGATTAAAACTCCCATTTAAATTTCATTCAATGGCACGCCCCTTGATGGGCAGTTCGTATGAAACAGTGCATTCTGGGAGTTGTATTAATTCGGCTAAAATCAGTCCCCAAATGGATGCACATTAAAGATTTACTGCCGGTAAGTTCAAAGCCCTCAATGGGCCTCAGCAGGCGCTCCCTTCCTCAATCCATTGTTGCTGTTCCACATATGAGACGCCGTAAATACAGAGCCACGTGGCCCCTCAATTATTTCAGGGTGGTGCATACTTGGCGGCAGGCCGGCCACCCATAGATTCAGCTCCCAAGTTGCCCCAGCAATAAGTTGCACTCGAGTCAGCAACACACTGTGTTTAGCCGAATACAACTCCCAGAATGCACTTTAGGCAAACAGATGTCTCAGGACAGCTTGACCCACAGCAGCATCCTGCTTCCATGCCGAGTCCAAGCAGTAGTGCTTAGTAAATGTGTGCACGTTGGACCATGTTGCCACTCTACAAATGTCTGGAAGCGACACACTGGCAAACAAAGCTGTAGAAGCTGCCATCTTCCTCTTTGAGTGCGCAGATACCTTTGCAGATAAAGGCTTCCCAGCCTTACTGTGGCAGAACACAATTGCAGAAGAAATCCAACGTGCGATACTGTTTATTGAAAGGGCTTGACCCTTTCTAGGTGATGTAAAAGACACAAACAACTGATCAGATTTTCTGAAAGTTCTAGTTCTGTGTATGCAGAACTTGATGCATCTTTTCACATCTAAAGAATGCAATGCTCTTTCAGCGTTGGATGAGGGATTCCCAAAGTACGTGGAAAGTACAACTGGCTCATTCAAGTGAAATTATGTTGGAACTTTAGGGATGAATTGAGGATTTGTCCTCAGGATAAGCTTATCTTGTCTGATTTGGAGAAAGGGCTCAGCAATCGTGAAAGCTTGGATCTCACTGATTCTTCTCGCCAATGTGAGGGCTAAGAGAAGAGCCGTCTTTCAAGAAACGTATTTCAAATCCGCTTTATGAATGGGTTCGAAAGGTGATTTCATCAATTGAGCCAGAACTGTATTTAGTTCCCACGGAACTGTAGGGCGTTTAAGGGTGGAAAACCCTGAAGAGTCCTTTCATAAACTCCTTAACGATTCGTGTGACCACAAAGAAAGTTCACCTGGCCTTCTACGAAACCTGGAGATTGCCGCCAGGTGTACCTTGATTGATGAATGAGCCAATTTAGACTTGGCTAAGTGAAGTAAGTAGGGTAAAATTTGATCCATAGTGGACTGGAAAGGATGCAATTCCTTTTCTTCGCACCATTGACAATCTCTTCCACTTTGCGACATAAGACTTGTTAGTGGATGGAGCTCTGGCCCGTTGCAGAATAGACCTGCAATCCTGCGAGATGTTTAAGTCTGCGAATTCATAGTCGTGAGGTTCCAGGCTGACAAACTTAGAGACCTTATTTGGGGATGAACAACTTGGCCGTTGCTCATCAAGAGTAAGTTTGGTAGCGGAGGGAAGAGAATGTGAGGTGATATTGAACACAGGAGAAGCTCCGTGTACCAGAACTGCCTCGGCCATGCCGCAACTATGAGAATTATATGGCATGGTTCCTGCTTCATTTTGTTCAACACTCGGGGGATGAGGGGAAACGGTGGAAACGCATAGGCGAACGTTCCGTCCATTGCATTTGAAGAGCGTTCCGCCAAGAATTCCTCTGCGGGAATCTGCTGGCGAACCTTTCGCACTTCCTGTTGTTTTCTGTTGCAAACAGATCTAGTTTTGGGGTGCCCCGCAACTTGAAGACCCGCTTCAACTGAACGTCGTTTAATTCCCATTCGTTACACTGGTAGGTTGTTCTGCTCAGAGAATCCGCCCAATCGTTGTCCATGCCCGGGACATGCTCTATCTGCAGTGTTATGTGGTGATGAATTAACCATCTCCAAATCTCTTGGGCCTGTTCCGATAGAGTGAGAGACCTGGTGCCTCCTTGTTTGGCAAGGTAAAACATTGTTGTGGTATTGTCTGTTCTTACTAGAACGGAGGATCCTTGGATTCTGGGAAGAAAGGCCTGCAGTCCCAGGAACACTGCTTTCAGTTCTAAGAGATTGATGTGTGAACGTGTCTCCTGGAGGGACCATTTTCCGTGAATTTGCAACTCCTGAAGATGCGCCCCCCAACCCTCCATTGAGGCGTCTGTCGTCATAATGTAGTGAGGTTGAATTGTTTGGAACGAAAGTCCCGGGGAAATATTGTTTTCCTTCTCCCACCATGACAGAGTGTGTTTTATCTTCTGAGAGAGAGAGATGACGTCCTCGAATGAACCGTGCATCTGCACCCATTGCAGGTCCAACTGCTCCTGCAGAGGCCTCATGTGCAGCCGATAATTTGGAATCAACGGGATGCACGACGACAGCATTCCCAGTAAGGATTTGAATACTCTCACAGAAGTGCACTCTTTTGCGCGTTGAAGGTATGCTAAGCGCATGATCTTGAGCTTCCGTTCTGGAGTGGGATACGCCTTCATTAGTCTTGTCGGAACCAAATGTGACTTCTCCACGTTGAGCTGTAACCCCAGAGATTTGAAGAGCCTTTGACAGGCCAGCGTAGACTTTCTGGCAGATTGATATGTCGCCCCTTTTATCAGCCAGTCATCCAAGTAGGGGTACATTTGGTGTCCCTGTCGCCTGAGAAAGGCCGCTACTGGAGCCTTGCATTTCGTGAAGACTCTGGGAGCTGAGCGAAGGCCGAATGGCAAAACTTTGAACTGGTAATGAACCCCAGCCACCTCGAACCTTAGGAACTGTTGATGCTGCGAATGAATGGGGATGTGGAAGTATGCGTCCAAGAGATCGAGAGACGCCAGAAAATCCCCCTTGTTTATCAATAAGAGAATATCTTGGAGAGATAACATTCTGAACGACTGCTTTTTGATGTATTTGTTTAACTGCCTTAGGTCCATGACTTGCCTCCATTTCCCGCATTTTTTCTTTATTAAGAAGAATTTGGAGTAAAAACCTTTCCCTCGTTGTTTGAAAGGCACTTTTTCTATTGCCCCCTTTTTTAGTAGATTTGCAACTTCCTGTCTCAAAAATGACAGATGATGGAAGGTTTTCCTTGGAGGCGGAGTCCGAGGAGCTTTGTGGAGAAACTCTAAGGTGTGGCTGTTTTGAATGATGTCCAGCACCCATTTGTCCCTTGTTATGGTTTGCCATTGATCCAGAAATGGAGAGAGGTGATGAGACCAAAGACGTTCTGAATGAACTGAGGTGACTGGCGGAGAAACGTCACTGCCTTCTTGATGAATCCTGCAGTTTTCCTCTTCCTGCAGGTTTACGTCTAATTGACTGCTGATTATAAGACGTGTTGGAGGATCGAAATTGCTGATGTTGTCCTCCGTATTGAGATCTGTAGCCCTGTTGACCATATCTGTAGGACTGAAAAGATGGCCTCTGCTGAAATTGGCCTCTACCTTTACCGCCTCGAAAGGATTGAAATCGCCTCTGCTGCAGCGTGCCCAACGAACGTGCAGTCTCTGTGTCTTTTTTAATACCCTGCAACTCCTCATCAACATGTTTCCCGAAAAGATTTTCTCCATCGAAGGGCATGTCTAGTACCTTTGATTGGACCTCAGGGCGGAAAGGCGTCGCCCTCAACCATCCTTGCCTGCGCAGGACTGCAGCACCAGCCATCTGCCTAAAGGCAAAAGAGGATACAGCCATAGCGGAGTCGATCACCTCCGAAAAAGCTCTAGCACCTTCCTGCAAGAGGTCCTTAGCTTCTTTCCTCTTATCCTCAGGTAGGAATTCAAGAAGAGGAGACAGATCTGACCATAATTGACGGTCATACCGCCCCAAAATCGCCAAGGCGTTAGAAGCTTTAATGGCAGTAGCCGCCATGGTCGCAAAACGTTTTCCAATACTGTCAAGGCGTTTTCCCTCTCTATCAGGCGGTAGCGTACAGGGAGATTGCGGGTTTCTGGAACGCCTCTGGGCAGCCTGAAATATGACTGAATCCGGGCGAGGATAGCCAATTAAGCAAGCTGGAGCCGAATCCGGAGCCTTGTATTTCTTCTCCATCCTCGGTAACACAGCCGGGACAGAGGCTGGATTCTTCATTATTTTCAGGCCCTCACTCCAAATATGGTCGACAATCGGGATGGACCGGACCGATTTCCTTGCAGCATCCTTAAAATCATAGAGGAAACATTTGGTGTGCACTACAGGTAGAGGCAAATCGAATCTCTTGGAGGCTCTCTCAAGCACTTCATGGAAGACCCCAATGTCTCCCGGGGGTGAAATAGCTGGAGAAGGAGAAGGGGACGGAGAAGATGGAACCACATAATCATCCCACTCTTTGCCAAGAAGGTCTGTATCCTGCGTCAGCTCACCTTCCTCGGGCTGATCGTCTGGATCACTTTCTATGTAATCATCCTGGATGGTACTACATCGAGGAGGTTGTTTCTCGGCCTGAACACCAGGAGGCGGAGTAACCACAGGCGGAGGCGTAGCAACTTGAATACTCGGACCACCAGGTGTCAAAAGAACTGGAGCATGAGAATCCGGAAATCTCTTATAGTAATCGTTAACCATATGCCTGAGATCCGTGACTAAGGCGATTGGGACCATCATGGAATCTCTGCGGCTTTCCTGACGCTCTTCATATGCCTCGTATGGATAATGCTCTTGAAAAGAGTCGTAACGCTGAACTTGGGGGCGTCCTGTAAAAGAATAGTCCCCTTCCATATATTCCGCCTGTGCTTGTGCTTCTTCTTCCTCATCAGTGTCCTGACATTTGACACGAAGTTGTGAAGGACTATAGGCGGGACCAAAAAGACTCATCACCTGACTCCTCCGTATCCAGGAGGTGAGAAGGAAGCAAAGGCAAAACCTTGGGTAAAGGAGAAATTGCTGGTGACTTTGGTACCAGATGCAAGCTTCCAGTAGCCTGTGTTTGATCCGTCGACGACGCCATCGACGATGTGAGGCGCCGGATAGTGATCGTCGTCGACACTGGACGTGAAGGTGATTTGAAAACGACCGTCGACGGAGCGCCCGTCGACGGGGTCGTCGACGGAGCGCCCGTCGACGGGGTCGTCAACGCTCCCGTCGACGAAGTCGTAGACGCGACCGTCGACGTAGAAACTGTCGTCATCGCCGTCAACGATGCTGTCGGCGAAGAGATTGTCGTCACTGTTCTCGTCGACGAGGCCGTCGCCACGGCCGTCGACGAAGCGGTCGTCACCACAGCAGTTGGAGATTTTGAAGCAGATCTCGAAGACGGATCCGTCAACTGTGTTTTCTTCGTCGACGAAGCTTGTTTGAGAGGGGTGACAGGCAGAGAAGTAGCAGACGACTTCTTTAGGCCTGGTTCCTTAGGCTTAACAGCAGATTTCTCAGCAGTGGATGATTTTTCTGCCTTAAGTTTCTTCACCTCAGCCTTCAATGAGGTAGAGCCCTCATTTTTACGCTTCCTCTCAACAGAAGATGGCCCAGGGCTTTCTTCAATATCAGACCCAGATTCTGATTTAGATTTTTTCTTTTGGAGCCATAACAATAACCTGGCTTCTCTATCCTTCAAAGTCTTAGCAGAAAAGGTTCTGCGGTATTTCCAGTCTTTTGCCTTATGTTTAGGATAAAGGCAATAAAGGCAATCTTTATGAGGATCTTCAGAAAAAAGCCTTGCTTTTCCACAGGACCTACAAGGCCTGAAAAGCCTCTTCTTAGAACCCTCAGACATCTTTAGAAAAGAATGTTGAAAGTACAATACCTTGAGGTGAAATCAAACAAGGTCAAAAGTTCACCACTGGAAAACTGAGCAGAGCTCAGGGAGACTCCCTTACACACGACGTGCAGTTAGAAATCTGAGGTCTGGTGGCTCTGACTGGGGAGCTGAGGTCTAGGGCTGGTCTGTGATTGGCCGGAGTTTGGGCCTGAATAAGGAGGCTGACGACTTCCAAAGTTTGTCTCTCCTTCTGGATGTTTCTTATGTATTTCTATGGTACTTCTTTTCTAATATCCGCAAGACTCCCACCATGATGACGGGGAAGATACAAGCATGTGAATCTATGAAAGTTTCAATAATGGAGAATCCCAGTGCTGCTGTTGACCAGGGGGGTGCATGTAAAGGTCAGGAGGGCTGTAAGCGTCGCCTGGGGCCTTACTTTCAGTATCACTGTTCTAAGGTAAGGAATAAGCGGTTAGAAGTCTCTTCGAGAAATTGCTGTTATTTATCTGATGTGACAAATAAGGAACTCTGGGGCATAGTTATTTATAGGATGTGATGAATAACAATGCAATTAGGGCAAACCAATAACGGATGTCCTCCTGTTTAAGTCCATAAATGTCTTTTAGTGACGTGAAAAGGGATTGTGTTCCCTTCCCTGAAACATCAATAGCATTTTGGGTATCAATGAATGAACATTCCTTTATCAGGACGACCAAATATTCCAGTAAGAAACCAAATGCATTTTGGTAAAGTAGCACATAATGCGTTGGAGCTCGAGGGATTGATTTCTTAAAGTTCTTCTTCAGCTCCAACGGAGAAGTGATGCACTGTCAGCTCCAGGTGGGGAAAAAGAGAGTGGTCTGCTGCTAATCCAATTGTGTTCTGTTAACCACCACTGCAGATCTTTTGCAGTCTCCTCTGAAATCTGGATCATGTCGGAGAGATTTCTCTGGTGCTGTGCCCACTGAGACTTTAGATACCTTTGCAGAGCATGCATATGCCATTTGCCGTGTTTCACCAGCACAATGCATGGGGCCTTCAGACCCAGCAGTCTCAGTCAGTCTCACCGAAATCCAGGACTGAGGTTGAAACATCAGGATCATATCACGAATGTCCTGAAATCTCGGCACCAGAGGGTAGGTGTGGAACTGCACCATGTCCAGAATTGCTTTGATGAAACTTCACCCACAGTATGTCCAATTTCCTCCTCTATGGATATACCATGAATATTAATTAACAAGTACTACTGAAAAACTACATGGCAACAACTGAGATTACACCAAAATATAATCAAAAGATATTCTGTACCAACCTCCAGAAATTGTAATCCCAACTCCAAGTGAATTACTTGTATTACAGGACAGATTAACAAGGGAGCTACAAAACAGCTTTCAAACATTCCCTGGTAGTTGATCACATTCCAACTGTTGATCAAGATATACACAAGACAGCCATACAAAGTTGCAGATATGATACTTCAATTCTGTGCACTCTTCAAAGAGAGTAGCAACATGTCCCCAGTTTGTCCTGTGAAACCTCCATGTGGGTGCCATGTAGCTTTTGTGTTATACTCCATCTGTTTTTCTGAAGCCCTGTTGCTTCCTAGGTGGTTCTTTATTGATCTCTCAAGCCTTATTTGGACTCAGCTGTTATGATGTGTTGTTAGCTATCTTACAGACTTGGTTGCATGGGTGGGCCTTTGTTGAAAGGTCTAGCTTGTTGGGTCTGTTGCTCGGATATGAATTTACCTTAAGAAATGAAAAGACAAGAGGCATTTGGCAAAACAGGAACAAGTTGGTTTAATTAAATGCAGCGGCCGGGAGAGTATCAATAGAGTTGCGTCTGAAGAAAGTCTCTCGATGTACAGAAGTTTTGGCTCACAATATATATAGTTTGTGAGGTACATTAAACCAATCTTACATTCTTAGAAAAGTATCTTAGTCATAAGCAACAAGTACAACCATCTGATAAGGGGGACACAGGTGGCTCTCGACCTCGGGTAGAGCTAGTGTGGGCCAGTGTGTATGTGTCCAGATGTCCAGCGTGGGGAGCGAGTAATCACTATGTGTGGTGTGCATGCTGTGTCCTGATTAGCTGAGTGTTCCTAACTTTATGTGGCATCTAAATTTGAGGAATTTTGGGAACGCACGCCTTTGGCCAAACATGTTTTATTGCTGCCAATTTCCTCGGAACTGTTTATGGTGTAACTGCCTATCTGTGGGATCGATCAGGGTTTTCCCTGGGTGCGCATTTGTCTTGGACTAAGTGTAACCCCGCCTATGACCTGTCAATCGGTAGGCTTGGATCGCAGGGTCTGTTTGACTCAGTGTTGATGGTGAGGTCACCCCGGGTGAATCCGACAGAAATGACACGAACTCGTTGTAAAGGTACAACTAATATGGAGGTCAGTGATATCATTTTTACCAACATCCTCAGTATTGTGCGTACAGTTTTCATAGCGTACATCAATATTATCTTTACTTATATTGACATTGGTATGCATGCACAGTTTATGGCATACATTGACATTGTTTCTACTGGTATCGACATTGTTATGCGTGCACAGTTTATGGCATTCATTGACAGTTTCTACTGGTATTGACATTGTTATGCGGACACAATTTGTGGCGTACATCGACATTGCATTTATTGGTATCGCCATTGTTGGGCCTGCATATATCATGGTGAGTGATGACATCATATTCACAGATATTAACAGGCTGTGTAGACAGTGTGGGATTTGGTCATTCCTGTAGGCAGACGTTTATAAGGGTGTTGGGGTTCCTTGAGTCATAACATTGGGTGAGTTTCTCTGTCTCGTACCATGGCGTTTTGTCCAGATGGGAGCGACAGAACCCAGGACTGTGACGAGGAAGAGTAGGTTTCAGTATATTGAGAACTACCGATCAAGGATTACACATGCTCTACAAAGGACTTTGTTTATTATCCAGTGCTACAGTGGCGAGCCTGCTATTAAAAACAACATTCTTTGCACCTCCTTTGTGAGTCAATCCCTGGATGGATCATACTCCAGTTTTAATATAACTGCTGTTCTTGTAACTGACTGGATATTTCTCCTGTAGTTGGGTTTGTATATATTTGAAGTAACACTCCGATACAGGTTCATAAATCCTATATCTTCCCACGGCATGAAAGCAGAACTATACAAAGACAATGGACATCTTACATGTGTAAATAAGTCTGTGGTACATACAATCATTCAACAAACAAAATTTTAGAACATAATTGCATTTAATCATAAACATGCAGGGATGTTAGAAAGATTTGTGACTTATAGTTAGGGCTCTGCCATCACGCAATGATAACTCCACTTTCATTCCGAGTTAAGCACTTGTAGAAAGGCGTTAAAGGCCAGTCTCGATCCCCAAAACTTTCATGCAGTGTGTTAGCTTTGAAAATGACCCAAAAATAATTCATTCATTGAGAGTAATTATCTGTAATGTCACAAGAAATGTATTTAATGTATCTTTATTAACATGTTCATGTAATTTACTATCCTAAGTTTCATTAGTAGGCATGCTTCTAACTTTTGATTAATTTATTTGGTGATGTCTCTGCATCGACTATAGTCTGTGGTTGGGAGATATATTACTCTTTAGAATTTACAATTTAAATATAAAAATATAGAACTAGGCCTATTTATCATTAATTATAAATCATGATTGCTCCTACTTCCCGGAAATAAAACCGGAGCTTGAATAGGATCTATGCGGCCAGTTGACAGGACACACTAATCGTCCCAGCTACTGCCTGCCCCCCTACATCAACGTGTTGTGACTGCTGACTCCAGCACAGATGCAGATGGCTACTAATCTGTCTTATGAGGGTCACGTGACCCGAATAGGAAATATGACAATTTACATTACCATTTGCCTTTTTCCTCTTTTCAGTCGGAGCTTTAGCAGAGCCTCCTCCATCAGCTGGAAGGGTCGTCTAGACATTTCACTCTATACCTCCCTCTTCCTTCCACAGAGCCCTTACAGCTGACCAGCAATGCTTGTGGCTCACAAGCCTGCACATCACAGACGAGCACACCCACCAACTGACCAAATGCTGCATCAGTCCACACAACCTTACTGACAACAGCACACCCACCCCAGCTTCATCTCACATCATTCTTGTCACTTATTCTAATCAATGTCTGCACCTTCTTCAGACAAACAACAAACACTGCTGACCTCATAACCACTAACAACATACAGTCACTAATCTTCGGAGAAACACGACTGACATCCATCTCGTTCCAAATATTTGATAAAAACACCTAAGATGCATACAAGCCTTACCATTGTCAATAAAAACAATATGCTCATTTGCAGTATTCATCGCTCAAACCACTGGGTAATGTAACTTTCTCCCAGCCCACATGGAATTTTTGGAATGTGCCACCAGCGCGGGGCAGTTCACAGAGACGTTTTAAGCCATGGGCAAAGTGGGCGTTTGCCCAAGGCCCCCATCCCCCAAAGGCCCCCCTGGCAAAGTGAACTTTCTTTCTAGCTCACTTCTGTGTACTTTTGTATCTTAACCTTTAATTTAACTCAATATTATTAGGCTACATAGGGTTCGAATTAGCAAAAAATAATAAAATTCGAAATAGTTCCAAACAGGGGCTTCCCATATATTTTTTGACCGGGCACCCAAAATCCTTAAGATGACACTGGAGACAGGCAAAAAGTCCAGAAGCGTTGCTGCTCCATGCTCCGTGATTTCGCAGCTCCTTTTCGATTCTCCCTGTTTGCAGAAGGGTCAAGCCCTGCGTGCCAAGCCCAAGTTCTGCAGCACCACCTAATCTCTTGTACCTCATACACTGATAGTGGTAATGCACTGCTGACCTGCGTCCTACACACCAGTTAAGACTTGTTTTCACGCAGCCACCAAATGAGCATGCACCCAAGAAAACATGATTAGTCGTCAGGGGTAGTAAGCGCTATATAAATGTCATTATAATTACATAACTTCAATCCTATTCTAGACATAATGGCTTCCACTTTACCTTGCATTCAATTCGAGAATCTCTGCAACATTCTTAAAGCAGTCAACACCAAAGGGTTCACTTTGTCTGCAGAGAAACCAGACACACTGTGGTGGCTGCAAAAACAGAGCATCGCCCTTGCCAGATTAGCAATCCAGAAAAACAATAAAAGCAAAAGGAAATAAACAAGCATGTCCTGAACCAACAGAGACGAACAGCCATCACTGGTAATTCAGGAAACAGCAAAAGACTCGATTTCCGACAGCACTTAGCAATTCCAATTAACACTTAACTTTCCTATACTTCTTGCTTCCTACTCGCATACCTACCATGTAACAAGCATGACATATATCAATGACTTGCGTGTCATCTAAAACGAGACAACTCAAAATTTGTAAATTTGCTACGCTTTTGGGGTAAATCTTTACTATATAAATACAGCTTATTAAATAAAACAGTCTATTTAAAAATATGTAAATTGTTCTCCATTTAAGACATTTTCCTATTTTCCTATATATGCGTAACTCGGATCTCACTTTTCATGGTAATTTTCAAGGTGATTTTCAACCACAAACTTGCAAAATTTGCATCAGTAGCTGAGAGTACTACATTAATTGGTCAGCTGAATGTCTCTTGTTGTCCGATAACAAGGTGTCCTGAAATATTTTCCTCAAAGGATCCCTTAAGTGTTGTGTTGTTAAAAGCTGTCAGTAGCAGCACTGAGTGCTCCTTGTAAGCAGTCTGTAAGATCATTTGTATTGATCTGCAAAGACCGGCATCTGTCACCAACAACACCCAATTGCCCATGAGTAGGCTAACATTTTACAATGCACCAATATCGGTCCTCCACTTCCTTGCCTACTCTGTCTTAAGAAGATCTTTACCCGGGTCGACTTAGTTTTGTGCAGCTACTTAAGAATGCATATACATGGGAAGCAATGATGATGAGATAATCCCTTGTCCCATTCTAGCCAATTAGCATCTGATAGAGACATCTAGCCGCAGATGCCTTACCTTTGAATAGATACCAAAGCAATACCATCCCCGGAGGAGGGACTGTGGACAAGTTAGATCAGGAAGTCTTGCAGGACAGAGCTGCCAAAAAGACCGTCCCTAAGGACTTCGCCGTTCAGGCAGCAGTGCTTAGTGAACGTGTGCAGAGACGCCCATGATGCTGCCTGACAAATGTCGAGGACTGGGACACCACTTTACAATGCCGTGATAACAGCCTAGTTCTGGTAGAATGAGCCCTTAAGCCTTCAAGAGGCTATTATTTGGCCAGAACGTAGCAGATTTTGATACAAAAGACGACTCAAGAGATCGTCCTTTTCTGCACCACACGACCCTTCTTTGCTTCCACGTACCCCACGAAGAGCTAGTCACCCACATGGAACTCAACTGTGCAGTCAAGGTAGAACGACAATGCTCTTTTTGGGTCCAGACAGTGAGTCACTCCACTTCTTTAGAGGGATGCGAGGAGCATAGAAAGTGGGCAGGGTGACAAATTGCCCAACGTGGAATGGTGTAACCACTTTCGGTAAGAAAGAGGCCCTAGTGTGAAGCACCAACTTGTCAGTAAATATGGTCAGGTAAGGAGATTTGGATGACAGAGCCAGCAATTCTCTCACCCTCCTGGTAGATGTTATAGCCACAAAAAGGCTGTTTTGATGGTAAGCAGCTGGAGGTTGCAGTTGTGCAAGGGTTCAAATGGAGCACACATCAGGAAGGCGAAAACCAAATTAAGGTCCCACTGAGACATGATGAAAGGGGCAGGTGGAAACATATGTACAAGCCCCTTGAGAAATCTATTTACAATAGGGGATTTAACTAGGGAGGGTTAGTCTCACAGCCTCAAAAAAGCATACACGGTTGAAAGCTACCCTTTGAGAGTGCCCAGAGCAGAGCTCTGCTGGGCAAGGGTCAGAATAAAGAGTAAGACCAGAGAGAGGGAAGCAGAAAGAGGATCAATAGATCTTTCTGTACAGTATTTTACTAATTTGTTCCATCAGCAGGCATACACGGTCTTGGTAGAGGGCCACATGGCTGCCAAAATAACATTGCAAACTTTGTGAGGAAGGTTAAATGCTATCAACCCGGGAGTAACTGAATCAGCAGTGTATCTAGGTATTATCATCATGCCGGAGCTGGGGAGTTTGGTCGCAAAGAATATTGAGCCGGTAATTAGGAAGGCGAGATCTGATTTTGATAGATTTAATAATCTACATATGTCATTAGTGGGCCGCTGCAATGTGGTTAAGATGATGTTCTTACCAAAAATACTTTACCTATTTAGGGCAATACCAATTGAATTTGAAAAACTATGGTTTACAACACTGGAGAAAATAGTCAACCGCTTCATATGGGCGCATGGGAAAACGAGGAGGGCCCTCAGGTTTATGTCACTCCCACAGGAAAGAGGGGGCTTTGCTGTTCCCGATTTTAAAACTTATTATTGGGCAGCGGCTCTCCAGTATATCAGTATATTATTCGGAGCATCCTCTGGCGAATCTGCGGAAGAAGCGGGGCTCCCTGATGTATACAAGTTATTGCTAGGGGATCAAGCTGTGAATTGTTTTATGAAATTTAGCGAGCCCAGCTATTATAAGACGACGAAATTCAAGACATTACTGGCTGCCTTCAAAATCTGGGCGGCACTTAAAAAAAAGATCGGTCTCGGGAGGATCAACTATTATACCCTGCTCTACAAAAACCTCACGTTTCCCGAAATATTTTCTGATGGGATTATGGCGGAGTGGGCAGAGCCGGGGGTTCGGAAGGTTGGGGATCTAATACAGAGGGAAGGGCTTTCGTCAGTTTTGTGATATTCAGACGGAGTATGGGTTGGAAAGGTGTAATTTTTTCAAATTCTTGCAGCTGCGAAGCTTTTTTAGCAAGAAGGTGGGCGGGCTGAATGGGTTCAGCAAAATTAAAGTTATTGATATTATCAGAGACAGCAGGAAGTGCGTAATTCGGTTAATATATGCTGAATTAGTCGCGCTTAAACAAGATGATTTGGTTAAACATGCGGGTAAATGGATGGATCGGGCGGGGGTCGAACCAGAAAGGTTCTTTGACTCTTTAGAACTGGGTCAGACGGTTATGTGCTCGGCAGGGCTTCAAGCACAGCATTATAAGACTATATTTGCACTTTACTACACCCCGTCAAGAATCGCACAGTGGGGCGGGCAGGTAGGAATTAAATGTCCGCGGAGCGATGCACCTGAGGCTGATCTTGTACATATGTTTGCATCCTGCCCACGCCTTGAAAATCTGCTGGACTCCATCACGAACTAATTTGATTTGACATTAGGGCTGAAAGCTACGTTAACCCCAGCTCTGATACTTCTCGGTGTTAGCAATAATGAGGTGCAAGATCCATCTTATCAATTCCTCTTTCTGGCTATGGCCGTAGTACGTATAAGTACTGCTTCTGCTTGGCTCGACCCGATGCCCCCAACATTCCAGCAGTGGCTGTCGCAGCTACTCTCAATGTTCACTCTGGAAAGAGCTATATATGAGAGAAAGGGTAAAAAAGCGAAACTCTTGGGTCGACGCATCTGGGCTCCTTTAATGAGATGGAAGGAGTCACAGTAGGCTAACGATCCCTGAACTACATGCTGAGAGGTATAGGTGAATTTATCTGTTGTCATACTTGTTAGTAAATGCTGTAAATTTTGTTGTTTGTAACATGAATTGATATAAGGCTGAGATCTCCTTTAACTACATCTTGGAGTCAGTTTTGTCATTGTTTATTTCCTTTTGACGGTATATTTGAGTGGGATGAATTAATGTCTATTTTTTTTTCTTTGATTGCCAAAAAAGCTTGGTTGTAACCTCACGGCTGAATATGGTATATAAATTTGTGCTGTTTATTAAAATACAAAAACTTGAATAAAATAAATAAATAATAAAATAAATAAATAAATGCTATCAACTGCCGCCGCTCAATCTCCACGCATTAAGGCGTAGAGTTGGCCGTTTCAGGTGGAGGACCCTCCCCTGTTGCTCGGACAGAAGATTCTCCCAAAGGGGCAGCCTGATCAGAGGATCGATGATCAATTGGAGAAGCCTGGGATACCAATCTCTCTGTGCCCAGTCCAGAGTCACAAGAATGATTGGGCCCAGTCGCTCCAGATCTTCTTCAACACTATGGGCAGTCAGGTATGGGCGTAAAGGCATAAAGGAGGCCTGAGCTCCACACAAGATAAAAAGTGTCTCAGAGCGAGCAAAACTGCTGGCATTGCGCGTTCTCGGTGGAGGCAAACAGATCAAAACAAGGCTCTTCCCACTGATGAAAGATCTTGCGCCATCTCCAGATGGAGACGCCATTTGTGATCCGCTAGGCATCAACAGCTGAGTTCGTCCGCCTTGGCGTTCAGAGAACCTGCCAGGTGTTAAACCCCCAGGGATGTGCTCTGATGTTCCAGCCATGTCCAGAGATGCAGGGCCTCTTAACAAAGGGTCCACATCCCCACCCGCCCTGTTTGTTGCAGTACCACATGGCGGTAGAGTTGTCTGTGAACACTTGAACCAGTTTTTTCTTTATTGCAGGGAGAAAGGCTTTTAATGCCAAACGAATCGCTCGGAGCTCCAGCAAGTTGATGTGGAGTCCGGATTTCGCCGGAGACCAGAGTCCTCTGATCTCCACCTCTCCTGGATGGCCGCCCTATCCCAGGAGTGACGCATCTGTCACTATTGTATGATATAGTTGAGTAAGGGAAAGGGGTCTGCCTCTGACCCAATCGCGGTTGGTCAGCCACCATTGCAGGTCCTGTGCAGTTCCCTCCGAGATCTGAGCCCTGTCGGAGAGATTCTCCTGATACTGCGCCCACTGGAACTTCAGGTCAAACTGCAGAGCCCGCATATGCCATGAGTCACATGCAGGATGCCATGAATCCCAACAGCCTCAGTGTCATTCTCATCGAAATCCAGGATAGAGGCTGAAACATCGGTATCACATCCTGAATATCATGGACTCAACCGTTTGGGAGGATAAGCACAAAACTGCACTGTGTCCAGAACATCTCCGATGCAAGGGAGCATCTGCGAGGGAGTGAGTTGTGTCGGCATGCCGATAGTGAACCCCAGCGAATGCAGAAGGTTCGCCGTAGTCTAGAAGTGGGAGACGACAGCCAGGGGCGAAACCGGACTTCATCAACCAGTCGTCAACATAGGGGAAGACTGGCACTCCTGATCTGCGAGGATGGGCTGCGACCACCGCCATCACCTTGGTGAACACCCAAGGGGCAATGGTGAGGCCAATGGGGAGCACAGTGAACTGAAAGTGCTTGTGGCCTACCATAAACCGTAGATAGTGTCAGTGGGCAGGCAGGACGGGAATGTGAAAATAAGAGTCCTGCAAGTCCAACGCTACCATCCAGTCTCCTGGGTCTAGGGCAGACAAGCCCTGAGCCAGAGTGAGCATCTTGAACTTTTCCTTTTTGAGGAAGTAGTTGAGGACTCAGAGATCCAGTATAGGACGAAGGCCCATGTCCTTTTTTGGGACCAGAAAGTAGCGGGAATACCAACTACAGCCTACTTCTGGCGCTGGAAGCCTCTCTATGGCTCCCTTGGCCAAGAGAGTCATGACTTTCTCCTGAAGCAACGTCAGGTGATCCTCTGTCAGCTGGTCACAAGTTGGAGGCATGGAGGGAAGGGTAGTCTCGAAGGGGAGGGAGTAGCCCCTTCGGACTATCTGAAGAACCCACCTGTCAATGTGATGTTTTGCCAGTGGTGGAGGTGATGGCTGATCCTGCCACCAACTGGTCGCCCAGGATCTTGAAGGGCCAGACAAGGAGGGTTTGGAGGCTAAGGGGGCAGGGACGGTGGGAGACTGACCCGACCTCTGGCCGCTCGACCCACGGGGTCGGAACGAGCCACGTCCACAGCTGCGCAGAGGTTGCTGAACTTGCGCTGCCTTGTCTTTGGGGCATGGCTGGCATCACTGAATACCAATGGAGCCCCCTCTGAGCCTGTGGGGGCCGAAGGCGTGCCGGCAGATACTGGCCGCCCAAATATGAGGCACATGGCGTCATAAAATTTCATGAGTTGGGCGGGGGTCACTCTGGAGCCTGGGAAGGTGGGGAAGCACAGAGCCGACCCAGGCGCAGGTTCCGCCGAACGAGGCTTAGAACACCAAGACTCCTCAATCACGTCAGCCGACTGACAGGGAGAAGTCGAAGCACTCTTTGACTTCTTGTGCTTTTTATGCTTCTTACTTGACCAACTCGAAGATTTTGAGTGAGAGAAAGAAGACTTGGGGCTCCCGGAGCAGTGCCCAGACCTACCTCTCGACCAGGAATGATCCCTCAAAGCTTTCGGAGCCATGGCCCGGCAGTTGGAGAATGACTTCGAATCATGGTCGCGCTCCAGGCACGAAAGGTACACCAGGTGTGGATCCATTACCGACATGGAACGGTGACAGAGTATACTATTGCCTAAAAAGCACAGGCTTTGAGCTTTCTCCAAGGGAACCACCGTTTTGTAACTTATGTACCCAGTTTCCTAGCAATACCAGGTGACCCTGTATTTTGTTTGAAGTATAGTAATGCATTAAATTGTTGTGCCTGTAAAATTATTTTTACAGCCCAGTATGTAGAAATCACTTTTATAAAATCGGCATTTCATTTGATTTGATAAAACCATATCTAGAGATGAAAATCAGTTTCACTTCTTTGTTGTTGGAATTGTAACATTAATTTGAAACTTGCTCATGGTGGTATGATTGCCAGAGAGGTTGCCCCATTACCACAGAGTACTGCAACTTTTACACCCCCACATGGGGAAAAGCAAAGAGAGACTGGGGCTCCAAATGTATGCTGCCAGGCTGCCCTACAGATGTGAGGGGAGCAGTTAATAAAGAATAGCAAATACATAAGGAATAATGAAATGTCAGAACGAAAAAATGGGAGTACTATATACATCTTTTTTTCATATTACAGCAAAAAGTGTCTCTATAGACTGACGTGCCTGACCCAAGTGATGGGTCAGGTATAATAGGTTACGCCAATAAGTAAATTCTTTCACAAATATGAAACACATTCAAGGTTAGTGACTTGGACATTGGGCTTGAATGAAAAACAGAGGTCGCAAAATAAGATAAAAAAGGGAGCAAGGAGGAGAACTTGATCCAACTATAATACACCAGACAGCCTTGCATAAAATTCAATTACAGTCATTCCTTGAAAGGAAAAATGTATTACTTCTAAACTAGAAATTCACCAACAATGTACACAGTTGCTACATTGTTTTTGTTTTCATAGGCATTCTACCAAAAGATCGTTAATTTAGACATTACCATATTTAAACAGGATAGCTAATTAAGACCAAGGACATAAAACCCAACTTTAGGACCGGCAGTATCTACGATATGCTAACATTTTCAATAAATCATTTTTAATGTACTTATCTTGTCACTTTTGCAAAATGCATGATCTGCAAATTATTTATATGCTATGTGATATTTTATAACTGAACAACTAATGAGCTGTAAAGCTCTTGCAGAAAAGAAAACACTGTATAAATTAAACATTTGCAGACTATTTTCTGCTTATCTTATCAACATTCATTTAGATGTGGAAGGGGCTTACATGCAGAAAAAAAACAATGTCACTCTCCCTCTGTCTTCCGTTACTACTCTAAATTCCTATGAAGTACTGAAAATAAAAGAACAAACAGAATACAAAGTAATGTGCCCAGAAGTTGAGCTTCTCTACCTTTGATTCACTGAACGATGGTATGAGATTTTAGTAGGATGCAGTCAACTACTTTTAGGTCACTATGCTGTTAAACGCGGCCCGTGCAGGTAAGAGCGGTGGAGCATTGGGGCAGGGTGGAGCGGGATTTCAACAGAGGATGACGAGGGAAAATTAATGAACAAGTTACTTACCTTCGGTAACAATATATCTGTAAGAGACATAGATTAGTTATAGATTCATTACCTTAGAATTACCCCCAGGCGTCAGACTGGATCCGGGGAATTTTTCGTCAGCAGTAGCCCTGCGCGTTGAAAGGTGGCATAGGTCGACTCCGCGTTCGTCGTTGGCGTTGTGGTCGCCGGGATGATGTTGCGATGGCTACTTAGACGCCGCCCTCGCGCGCTGAAGTCAGTTCTTTTACACGACATTCCACGCCAGAAGCGCAGAGCCATGGAAGACACTGACCACAGGAGCACAAAACTAGGGCCCTGAAAAGGATTCCCTGACCCTAGAAGTCAGTTCGCAGAACGGGGAGGATGGGTGTGGCGGTAAGGAATCTATAACTAATCTATGTCTCTTACAGATGCACAAGTTACTTAAATCGGTAATGATATATCTGTAAGAAACATTAGTAGTGATAGATTCCTTACCTTAGAATATCCCCAGGCGTCAGACTGGATCCGGAAAGTTTTCGTCAGCAGTACCCCTGCACGTCGGTAGGGGCGTCGTGCGGCTCCGCGTCCGTCGTTGGCGTCGTGGTCGCCGAGATGACGTCGCGGGCACTACTTGGACGCCGCCCACGTGCACTGACGTCAGTTCTGTACACGACTTTCCGCGCCAGGAACGCAGAGCCATGCAAGATACTGACCACTGGTGCATTGAAACTAGGGCCCTGAAAGGGATGACCTTAACCCTAGAAATCAGTTCACAGAACGGGGAGGATCGGTGGGGCGGTAAGGAATCTATCACTACTAATGTTTCTTACAGATATATCGTTACCGAAGGTAAGTAACTTGTGCATCTGAAAGAAACACATAGTGATAGATTCCTTACCTTAGAATAGATACCCCAGCAATACCAACCCCGGTGGTGGGTCTGCGAACTAAGATCACACCAGAAAGTCACGGAGAACAGAACGGCCAAAGAAGCCGTCTCTCCGGACTTGGCTGTCCAGGCAGTAATGTTTGGTAAACGTGTGCAGCGAGGCCCACGTGGCTGCCTGACATATGTCTTGCAGGGGGACACCACGTCCCAATGCAGTAGTGGCTGCAGTAGCTCTGGTGGAATGAGCACGCAGCCCCACCGGAGGTTCTTTTTTAGCCAAAGAGAAACAGGCTTTGATACACAAGACAACCCAGCGGGAGATGGTTCTCTTATGGACCGCCCGACCTTTCTTGGGGCCAACATAGCCAACAAAAAGCTGGTCATCCACCCGGAACTGCTGTGTGCGGTTGAGATAAAAAGAAAGCGCACGTTTTGGGTCCAGGCGGTGGAGCCTCTCTTCCTCTCTGGAAGGATGCGGAGGTGGAAAAAAGGTGGGCAAGGTAATAGTCTGCCCAATGTGAAAGGCAGTAACCACTTTTGGCAAAAAGGAAGGATGGGGCCTGAGCACAACCTTGTCCGGATGGACTGAAAGGAAAGGAGGCTTACAAGAAAGAGCCTGGAGCTCACTCACCCGCCTGGCGGAAGTGATGGCCACCAGGAAGGCAGTCTTTAATGTTAAAAGACGAAGAGGACAGTTGTGAAGGGGCTCAAAGGGAGCGCACATCAAGTATGTCAGAACCAGATTCAAGTCCCACTGAGGTATCACGAAAGGAATAGAAGGAAAAAGGTGAATAATGCCTTTAAGAAACCTATTTACAACAGGGGACTTGAAAAGAGAGGGCTGATCAGGGAGACTGAGAAAGGCCGAAATAGCAGAAAGGTAGCTCTTGATAGTGCCCAGAGCAGAGCCCTGCTGGGCCAAAGAAAGAAGGAACAGTAGAACCTCAGAAAGAGGGGCAGAAAGGGGATCCACAGCATTTGCTGTGTACCATGCCACAAATTTGTTCCACCTGCAGGCGTATACCACTTTAGTAGAGGGAGGCCTGGCTGCCAGAATAACGTCACAAACTTCAGGAGGCAAGTCGAAGGGAATCAACTGCCGCCACTCAATCTCCACGCAAAGAGATGGAGGCTGGACAGGTTCGGGTGGAGGACCGTCCCCTGCTGCTGCCACAGAAGATCCTCCCGAAGAGGCAGTCGGATCGGGGGATCGATGCTCATACTGAGTAGCTCGGGATACCATACTCTTCGAGCCTAGTCCGGAGCCACAAGAATAACTTGGGCCCGGTCGCGCCTGATCTTCTTCAGCACTCTGGGCAGAAGTGGTATAGGCGGAAAGGCGTACAACAGACCGCAACTCCACTCGCGCCGAAAAGCGTTGCCGAACGAGTGCCGCCTTGGAAACTCCAATGAGCTGAACTGATGACATTGCGCGTTCTCTTCGGTGGTGAATACATCTAACCAAGGCTCTCCCCACTGCTGAAAGAGACCTTGCGCCACCTCCGAGTGAAGACGCCATTCGTGATCGAGCATGCACCTGCGCCTGAGTTCGTACGCCCTGGCGTTCAGAGACCCTGCCAGGTGTTGAACCACCAGGGACATGCCCTGATGTTCCAGCAATGTCCAGTGACGCAGAGCCTCCTGACAGAGGGTCCACGACCCCACCCCGCCTTGTTTGTTGCAGTACCACATGGCGGTGGTGTTGTCTGTGAACACCTGCACTACTCTCCCCTTGACAGAGGGAAGGAATGCCTTTAGTGCAAGCCTGATCGCAGGCAGCTCCAAAAGGTTGATATGGAGCCGGGACTCCGCCGGAGACCAGAGGCCTCTGATCTCCGCCTCTCCCATGTGGCCGCCCCATCCCAGGAGGGACGCATCCGTCACTACTGTGAACTCCGGTTGGGAAAGGGAGAGGGATCTGCCGTCGACCCAATGCTGGTTCGTGAGCCACCACTGCAATTGTCGTGCAGTGCCCTCTGAGATCTGGACGTGATCGGACAGGTTTCCCTGATGCTGCGCCCACTAGAACTTTAGGTCCCACTGCAGAGCCCGCATATGCCAACTGGCATGATTGACCAGCAGGATGCAGGAGGGCATGAGGCCCAGCAGCCTCAGAGTCACTCTGACCGAAACCCGGGACAAGGGCTGAAAGATGGAAATCAGAGCCCGAATATCCCGTACTCGCTGTTCGGGAGGATAGACCCGAAACTGCGCCGTGTCCAGAACCGCTCCGATAAAGAGGAGCTTCTGGGAGGGAATCAGGTGCGACTTCGGCACATTGATGGAGAACCCCAGCAAGTGCAGGAGGTCGGCCGTAGTCTGGAGGTGGAGGACGACTGTCTGGGGCGAGCCCGCCTTCAACAACCAGTCGTCGAGATAGGGGAAGACTGAGACCCCTGATCTGCGCAGATGAGCTGCGACCACCGCCATCACCTTGGTGAACACCCGAGGGGCGCTGGTAAGGCCAAAGGGGAGCACGGTGAACTGAAAGTGCTCGTTGCCTACCATGAACCGTAGGTAACGCCTGTGGGCTGGCAGGACGGGGATGTGGAAATAGGCGTCCTGCAAGTCCAGCGCCACCATCCAGTCTTGTGGGTCGAAAGAAGACAAGACCTGAGCTAGAGTGAGCATCTTGAACTTCTCTTTGCGGAGGAAGCGATTGACGTTCCGGAGGTCCAAGATAGGACGCAGGCCTTTGTCCTTCTTGGGCACCACAAAGTAGTGGGAAAAACAACCACGACCTACTTCGTGCATCGGAACGCGCTCGATGGCCCCCTTGGCCAAGTGGGCCGCAACTTCCTGCTGAAAAAGCACCAAGTGATCCCCCGACATGCGGTGGTATTGAGGTGGCATGGCTGGGGGGGGGAGTGGGTAGTCTCGAAGGCGAGGGAGTAGCCCCTCCGGACTATTCCTAAAACCCACTTGTCCGAAGTGATGGTGCGCCAGTGGGGGAGGTGATGGCGGAGCTTGCCGCCCACTGGCGTTTGATGGGCCTGAAAGTTCGGACTAGGAAGGTTTGGAGGCAGTGGTGGACTGACCCGCCCGCTGGCCCCTTTGTCCGCCGCGGCGGAACCCGCGTCCGCGCTGGGATAATTGCTGCGCCAGCCTGTGGCTCTGTTGCGAACGCTGCGGGCGCCCCTTCCTGTGCCACGAAAGAAGCGGAAGGCGGAGGAGGGCGAACTGCCGAGAGTCCGAAGGACTTGGCCGTAGCCCGTGAGTCCTTAAACCGCTCCAACGCGCTGTCCGCTTTGTCACCGAAGAGGCGACGGCCATCAAAGGGCATGTCTATAAGGGTGTTTTGGACATCCCCTGAAAATCCAGTGGTTCTCAACCAGGCGTGACGGCGAACCGCCACCGTAGTTGCAATGGATCTACCCAGTGAGTCGGCGGTGTCTAGACCACAACGGATCATGAACTTTGCTGCGTCTCTCCCCTCTGCAACAGCCTGGGTAAGAGCAGGCCGGGCCTCCTCCGGACACTGGGGCAGCACGTTTGCCACCGTATCCCACAGACAGTGGGAATAACGGCCCAAGAGGCATGCAGTGTTCACGGACCGCAGCGCAGAGCTGGTGGAAGAGAAAATCTTCTTCCCAAACTGATCCAGCTTCTTGGATTCCCTATCCGGCGGGGCGGAAGGGAAGGCGGTTGGGGAAGCAGAGGCTTGGACAACCAAGTTCTCGGGGGTGGGGTGTTGGGAAAGGAAAATGGGGTCACCCGGAGCCGGGCGATGGCGTCGGGCCACGTTCCTATCCACAGGAGCCCCTGTGGTGGGCCTGGACCAAGTGCCCAAAAGAACGTCCGAAAGGGCTTCATTAAAGGGCAGCAGCGGCTCCGCAGAAGTAGCTGCTGGCTGAAGCACCTCTGTCAGGAGGTTAGTCCTGACGGCCACAGTAGGGAGCTGGAGGTGTAGGGCCTCCGCCGCCCTACACAACACCACTGCATAACTGGCTCCCTCCTCTATAGCCACGGTAGGAGGAGACAGCATGCCAAGGTCTGGTGAGGTATCCAGACCAATTCCTCAGCCCAGTCCTGTTCAGA
Source organism: Calotriton arnoldi (assembly GCA_963921515.1). Taxonomy (NCBI): domain Eukaryota; kingdom Metazoa; phylum Chordata; class Amphibia; order Caudata; family Salamandridae; genus Calotriton; species Calotriton arnoldi. The sequence continues at coordinate 755,959 of CAWUFW010007920.1, forward strand.
CTCGCAGGCTGCAGCGAGAGGGTCGTCCGACCCCTACCAGTCCTCCCCTTGCTCCTCAGGCTGTTCAACAGGCCTAAAATAAGGAGTAGGGACATGGGGATAGAAATCCCCAAACGGCGTCGAGAATGGCATCGACCGACGCCGGACCGACGCCGCGTCCACTTCGGGGCTGAAGCTGGGGTCGACGTCGTCCCGAGGAGCGGGCGGCGTCAGGTTCGGTGCCGGTGGAGTCGACGTCTGTGGAGGCGTAACAAGGTCAACCGGCGTCGACCGGGATCCAGGCCTGGATCCAAGGGTGTCCTGCGGCGCCGGAGCCGCCGGCGAGGAAACGCGAGGACACCCATGCGGGACCGCGGGCCCGAAGGCGCACCGGCGGGACCCGACGGCCCAAAGAGGCGAGCCATGGCCGACAGGAAGTCCTGTATCTGGGCCGGAGTCGCCGACGACCCCGGGTAGGGCGGGTAGTCGGGCGGCGACTCCATGGACTCCGCTGGAGCCGCGGGGGTGGCACCACCCGTACCCTCAGCCGCGTCGCGCGACCGGCGAGGGGAAGTCGGAGAACGATGACGTTTCTTCGACTTCTTGTGCTTCGCCTTACCTGACCCCGAGTGCGAAGACTTCGATCCAGACGATCGTCAATGGTGACTCCGCGCACGGTCCCTCGACCTCCCTCTGGACCGGGACCTCTCACGGCGCGGAGCCGACTGCCGGGCTTCCAGCAGCTTTCAGGACCGCTCCCGCAAAGACTTCGGCGCCAAGGACCGGCAGTCGGGGCATGACTTGGGGTGGTGGTCGTCGCGCCCCAGGCATAAGAGACACACGCGGTGCGGGTCCGTCACCGACATCATCCGATGACAGTCCTCGCAGCACTTAAACCTGGGCATCACTAACTGCACCAGGAGTCGATCGACTCGAAAAAGGTGAGAAAAAGATCTCAAAAAACATAATCAAAAAAAGACTAGGGGTACCGCTCTCTCCGGATCTGCGCTTGCTGGCGCGGAAAAAGAAAGAACTGACGTCAGCGCGCGTGGGTGGCGTCCAAGTAGCGCCCACGACGTCATCTCGGCGACCACGACGCCAACGACGGATGTGGAGCCACACGACGCCCCTACTGACGCGCAGGGGTACTGCTGACGAAAACTTTCCGGATCCAGTCTGACGCCTGGGGATATTCTAAGGTAAGGAATCTATCACTATGTGTTTCTTTCAGATATATCTTTACCAAAGGTAAGTAACTTGTTCATCTGAAAGAGACAATTAGTTATAGATTCCTTACCTTAGAATAGATACCCCAGCAATACCAACCCCTGAGGTGGGTCTGCGAACTAAGTTCACACCAGAAAGTCCTGGAGAACAGAACGGCCAAAGAAGCCGTCTCTCCGGACTTGGCTGTCCAGGCAGTAGTGCTTTGTGAGTGTGTGCAGAGATGCCCACGTAGCTGCCTGAGAGATGTCATTGAGGGGAACTTCCCGCCCCAAAGCAGTGGTAGCTGCCATCGCCCTGGTGGAATGGGCGCGCAGTCCCACTGGAGGCTCCTTCTTTGCCAAAGAGTAGCAAGGTTTTATGCACAAAACGACCCACCTGGAGATGGTCCGTATGTGCACGGCCCGACCTTTTTTGGCACCCACTTAGCCAACAAAGAGCTGGTCATCCACCCGGAATTGGTTGGTGCGATCCAAATAAAAGGATCCAGAGGGTGGAGCCTCTCTTCCTCCTTGGAAGGATGCGGAGGTGGAAAGAAGGTGGGCAAAGTGATGGTATGACCAATGTGAAAAGAAGTAACCATCTTGGGAAGAAAGGAAGGTCTGGTTCTGAGGACGACCTTGTGCGGATGAACAGCCAGAAAAGGAGGTTTTGAAGAAAGAGCTTGGAGCTCACTCACCCTGCGAGCAGAAGTGATGGCAACCAGAAAAGCAGTCTTTAGAGCAGTGGTCTTCAAACTTTTTAATGCCGCGCCACCCCCAGAAGAAAAAAGAAAATCCTCAGGCCCCCTCAGAATTTTTCACACTTATTTTATTAAATTGGCAATGTTAAAATAGGTCTACACATATTTAAACATTGCAGTTCCGTTCTGTTACTGTTATAAAATGCAATTAAATACATGATTGCCAAACATACTATTCTGGTCAGGCAGGCCTTACTAACACGTACAAGTATCCACAGTGTGACTATGAGAAGTGGGGGTGGGAGATTTGAAGAATATTTGGAGTCCATTCCCTTTTGACACCTTCTCCCAGGTAGGATATAAATAGCAAAAGATGTTAATGATGGCCCATTACAGAGTGGCTTACTGCCGCTCATTTTTTGAGCTTAAAACAAAGCACTGTTATCAGCACAATGTTTCTTTTGGCCAGAGCCTGGCGCCCCCTCTGGGATCACTTGAGGCCCCCCTAGGGGGGCCCGCCCCACAGTTTGAAGAACCCTGCTTTAGAGTAAGAAGTCTGAGAGGACAGTTATGAAGCGGCTCAAAGGGAGCGCACGTAAGGTAAGTATGAACCAAGTTCAACTCCCACTGAGGCATTACGAAGGGAACAGGAGGAAAAAGAGGAGTGAAGCCCTTAAGGAAGCGATTCACAACAGGGGACTTGAAAAGAGAAGGCGATCAGGAAGCCTAAGAAAGGCTGAAATGGCTGAGAGGTAGCCCTTAAGAGTGCCCAGAGCAGAGCCCTGCTGGGCCAAAGAAAGGAGTAACAAGAGTACCTCAGAAAGAGGGGCAGAAAGGGGATCCACAGCCTTTGCTGTGCACCATGCCACAAATTTATTCCATCTGCAGGCGTACAGCGTCTTGATGGAGGGACGCCTGGCTGCCAAGATAACATCACAGACTTCGGGAGGCAGGTCAAAAGACGTGAACTGCTGCCGCTCAATCTCCACGCAAGGAGGTGGAGACTGGACAGGTTCGGGTGGAGGACCGTCCCCTGCTGCTAGGACAGAAGATCCTCCCGAAGAGGCAGTCGGATCGGAGGATCGATGACCATGTGTAGCAGCTCCTGATACCAGACTCTTCGTGCCCAATCCAGAGCCACCAGAATGACTTGGGCCCGGTCGCGCTTGATCTTCTTCAGCACTCTGGGCAGAAGTGGTATAGGCGGAAAGGCGTATAGAAGACCGCAACTCCACTCGCGACGAAAAGCGTCGCCTAGCGAGTGCCGCCTTGGAAATTCCAAAGCGCAAAATTGCTGACATTGCGCGTTCTCTTCGGTGGCGAATAGATCTAACCAAGGCTCTCCCCACTGTCGAAAGAGACCTTGCACCACCTCCGAGTGGAGACGCCATTCGTGATCTATCATGCACCTGCGGCTGAGTTCGCCAGCCCTGGCGTTCAGTGAACCTGCCAGATGTTGAACCACCAGCGATATGTCCTGATGTTCCAGCCATGTCCAGAGATGGAGAGCCTCTTGACATAGGGTCCACGACCCCACCCCGCCCGGTTTGTTGCAGCACCACATAGCGGTGGTGTTGTCCTTGAACACCAGCACTACTCTTCCCCGGACAGAGGGAAGGAATGCTTTCAGCGCAAGACGGATTGCCCGAAGCTCCAGAAGGTTGATGTGGAGCCCGTACTCCGCCGGAGCCCAGAGGCCTCTGATCTCCGCCTCTCCCATGTGGCCGCCCCACCCCAGAAGGCATGCATCCGTCACCACTGTGAACTCTGGTTGGGGAAGGGAGAGAGATCTGCCGTTGACCCACTCCCGGTTCGTTAGCCACCACTGCAATTGGCGTGCATTGCCCTCCGAGATCTGGAAGCAATCGGACAGGTTCCCCTGATGCTGTGCCCACTGGAACTTCAGGTCCCACTGCAGAGCCCGCATATGCCATCTGGCATGATCCACCAGTAGGATGCAGGAGGCCATCAGACCCAGCAGCCGCAGAGTCACTCTGACCGAAGCCCGGGACAGAGGCTGAAAGATCGGAATCATAGCCCGAATATCCCAGACTCGCTGCTCGGGAGGATAGACCCGAAACTGCGTTGGGTCCAGAAACGCTCCAATGAAGAGGAGCTTCTGAGAGGGGATCAGGTGTGACTTCGGTACATTGATGGTGAACCCCAGCGAATGCAGGAGGTCGGCCGTAGTCTGGAGGTGGGAGACGACAGCCTGGGGCGAGCCCGCCTTCAACAGCCAGTCGTCGAGATAGGGGAAGACTGGAACCCCTGATCTACGCAGATGAGCTGCGACCACCGCCATCACCTTCGTAAACACCCGAGGGGTGCTGGTAAGGCCGAAGGGGAGCATGGTAAACTGAAAGTGCTTGTGGCCTACCGTGAACCGCAAGTAGGGGGGCCGGCAGGATGGGGATATGAAAGTAAGCGTATTGCAAGTCCAACGCTACCATCCAGTCTCCAGGGCCAAGACCAGAAAGGACCTGAGCTATCGTCACCATTTTGAACTTCTCCTTCCGGAGGAAGCGGTTGATGTTCGTGAGAGCCAAGATAGGACACAGGCCTTTGTCCTTCTTGGGCACCAGAAAGTAGTGGGAATAGCAACCACGACCTACTTCTGGGGCAGGAACTCGCTCGATGGCTCCCTTGGCCAAGAGAGCCGTAACTTCCTGTTGGAGAAGGGCCAGATGATCCTCCGATATGCAATGGTACTGAGGTGGCATGGCTGGGGGGGTAGTCTCGAAGGGGAGGGAGTAGCCCCTTCGGACTATCTGCAAAACCCACCTGTCCGATGTGATGGTGCGCCAGTGGGGGAGGTGATGGCGAATCCTGACGCCCACTGGCGATTGGTGGCCCTGAAAGGTCTGACTAGGAGGGTTTGGAGGCTGCTGCAGAGGGGGCTGTGGTGGACTGGCCCGCTCGCTGGCCCCCAGAACCACGGCGGTGGTTCCCACGTCCCCGTCCTCGCAGGGGCTGAACAGCTTGCGCCGGCCTGTGGCTCTGGGCAGAACGTGGTGGGGCAACCCTTGCCTAGCCATGAAAGGGGCGAAAGGCAGACTGTGCAGTGCGGGTGGTGGAGAGGTCCAAGGACTTGGCCGTAGCCCGAGAGTCCTTGAAGCGCTCTAGCGCGTTGTCTGCCTTGTCACAGAACAAGAGACGGCCATCAAAGGGCATGTCCATAAGGGTGGATTGGACATCCCCGGAAAAACCAGTCGACCTTAGCCAGGAGTAGTGTCGAAGGGCTACCGACGTGGAAATCGTCCTGCCTAGCGAGTCGGCGGTATTCAGTCCACAGCGAATGGTAAACTTTGCTGCGTCTCTCCCTTCGGCAACTGCACGAGAGAGTACGGCCCGGGCCTCCTCCGGACACTGGGGCAGCACCTGCACTACCGTATCCCACACGGAGTGGGTGTAACGGCCCAACAGACATGCGGTATTTACCGACCGCAGTCCCAAGCTGGTGGAAGAAAACATCTTCTTCCCAAGATGGTCCAGCTTTTTGGATTCCCTATCAGGTGGTGCGTTAGGGAATGCATGGTATAACAAAAGGTTTGTCAACCTGCACACCTAATTGTGGCTAAGTTATCACAATATGATACAGTAATATGTTTATGCCAGTGCGTGCTGCTGTGAGCTTAAGGACCTGCCTATGGGACCTGTGACCAATACTGTTTAGAAAAAGAAACGGAGAACCTCCGTTCCTATCACACAGCGCACTGCAAAAAGTCCCTAAGGTTTCACCGTTGTATAGTAAACTATTTACATCATTTTTCTCAAAAGATCAAAAAACTGATACACAAATATAATTGCAAACAATTTTTCATTAAATGTTTGTTTGTTGAGTCACAGCGAATTTACAAACACATACATTTTCAGCTCAAACATAATAATAGTATCCAAGGTTCGAAAACTAAACAGTCATGGTGCATGAGACAGTGTACTCAAAACATCAATTTGAACAATTTATGAAAAGAAAACCCAATGCATTTCGGGTGGAACCCTTCGTCAGGGGAAAATTAATACGGTTTAATTCTGATATATGGTAATCCGTGGCCTCCTGCCGGAACAATGAGCAAAAGAGAAAAGAGAATCACACGTAAGTGTAGTTCAGAAATACAAATGCATAAAGACGTAATTCAATATCTGTGCTTGAGACCACTGTGAACATCTGTGGTTATAGAAGACGTGGTGCCAAGATTTTGAGATGGATGTGCTAAGTATCAAACCTCATGCAACTACTTAAGTTTCCCCAAAGAATAGAGGTCTGAGAGCTGCTGAGCTAGTGAGGTGTGTGATTTGTGCATGTCAAACACCCGAACACGGAGTGAAAAAGAATAAGCAAAGGTAGGTAGAAGCTGTGTGATCATGCGGGAGAGGTAAACTGTTGGATTTGACCTTAGGTCGTGCTGATAACTAATTACCTCCAGGCTCCTGAACGTGAGCATAGAAGGACTGTAAATAACTTCCGGCTTCGATAAAAACCGTATCTGTGCAAAAAATGGAAAAGTATGAGCTTAAGCTGCACCCATACTTATGATAACCTCTGACGTGCCAGCGTGATGAAAATATAAGTCTTACCTATAGTGGTAGCACGAAAACCTAAATCTGAAAAGATTAAAAAGCCTAAATTACACTCTATTCTGTATATGAACAGACGTGCATAGTCAGCCTGCTAATATCCGACTGCTAAATGAATCTTACCTGGGGTAAATGTAAGGTTAGCGTGAAAGACCTACGCAGGACTCCCGTAATTAGATAGAGTCTCCCGCTGCTGTGGCGTTCAACGCGAGTTCATCCGCGTCTAACGTAAGACGTCATGTCTGGCCATCTGACCTAGTAGAAGCGTGAGGCGTAACCGCACGTCATTAAATTTAAAGTCATCCCCTCTATGCTGACGTGTTTACGTAAGGTATGAACACTGGAACGCGGTAAGCCGGATGTGAATTGGAGTTCAGAGTTAATCAAACTTTATACAGAACCGTCAATGTGAACAGGACAAGACGAACAGACGTGTGACTACACCAGAGTACTTTACGTCCTTAGGGACCCGAAAAGTTAAAGGCTGACATATGAAAGCGAGAAAGTATAAATGAAAAGCTAATAGTCAAAGATGCAAATAAAAGTAAAATTAGAAATGGGTGGAAGAAAAAAAAAAAGAGAGTAACGGTGTCATGATATGACACGATCTGGGCTAGATTGTGTAAGCTCAAAAAGATAGCTACAAAAGTGCCTCAGAGAGTTGGGTGAACCAATACCGTGTGGTGACAATGGGTGCAATGTAGTCATAGTGGGTGCAAGCACAGATGTACACATGATATCACTACATGCGAACAGTACATAAGAATTACATTTACAGAAAACATAACATTTCATAATGGTCATTAAGGCCTTTTGGAATCACAGTTCCTAGATACTTTATCCAGAAAGTTTCTCGTTGTGCTAGTAGAGTATGGGTTTCTATACCAGCACGGTCATAGATTTTTTCAAGAATGGTGAATCTGAGTTGTGGAATGGTGTGTGGTATGTCGATCCAATGTGCAGCTAAACAAGAGTTCTTGTTTCTGTTACGTATCATACTCTTGTGTTCAATTATTCTTGTTTTTATTTTATGAGAGGTTCTGCCAACATATGTTAATCCGCAAGGACAACATATGGCATATATCACTCCCTCTGTGTTGCAATCTGAGGTATGTTTAAGCCTAATGTTTTTGCCGGTGTGAGGATGACGAAAGGTATTCCCAGTAATTACATTGCCACATTGCCCGCAGTTCCACCATTTTCTCATGCCTTTATATGTGTTGACAGATTGCGGTGGTGTTGCTTTCAAGAGTTCTTTTAAGTTCTTAGAACGTGTGTGGGCAAAAAGAGGTTTGTCCAAAAGCACTCCCGTGAAATCAGTCTCCTGCTCCACTATTTCCCATCTCTTTATGATAATTTTTTTGATTTTTGACTGTTTAGTTTTCGAACCTTGGATACTATTATGTTTGAGCTGAAAATGTATGTGTTTGTAAATTCGCTGTGACTCAACAAACATTTAATGAAAAATTGTTTGCAATTATATTTGTGTATCAGTTTTTTGATCTTTTGAGAAAAATGATGTAAATAGTTTACTATACAACGGTGAAACCTTAGGGACTTTTTGCAGTGCGCTGTGTGATAGGAGCGTTAGGGAATGCGCCTTTAGATGTGGAGACTTGGACCACCAAGCTCTCAGGGGTGGGGTGTTGGGAGAGGAAAGTGGGGTCGCCCCGGGCCGGACGATGGCGTCAGGCAATCATCCTATCCTTAGGAGCCCCTGTGTTGGGCCTGGATCAGGTGCCAATAGGATGTCAGTGAGGGCTTCATTAAACAGTAGCAGGGGCTCCGAAGAGCTCGCTGCTGGTTGAAGCACCTCTGTCCGGAGGTTAGTCCTCACCGTAGGTAGCTCGAGGTTGAGAGCCTCAGCCGCCCTACGCAACACCACGGCGTAAGACGCTCCCTCCTCCGTAGCCACGGTAGGAGGAGACAACATACCAAGCTCTGGTGAGGTATCCAGACCACTGGCTTCCCCCAGTTCCTCTCTCCAGTCTGGTTCGTAACCCAACTGGTCAGTCAAAGGGTCTCCAGACCCCTCCCAGTCCTCCTCACCCTCCTCTGGCTACCAATCTGGCCTAAAAGAGCCAGGGTAGTACAGGGGCACAAAAGTGCCTGTCGACGCCGGATCCGGCATCGGTGAACGCCGGTCCGGTTCCGTGTCTACATCGGGTGGAGGCTGGGGTCGACGCCGGCTGGGGACACAACCGGCGTCGGCTGCGGACGTGGTGCCGGTGGAATCGGCGCATGGGGAGGTGTAATCAGGTCAACCGGCGCCAATCCGGATCCAGGCCTGGATCCAAGGGGACCCTGCGGTGCCGGAGCCGCCGGCGTCGTAGGCCCAGGGCGCCTAGCTGAGTCTGCAGGGCCCAAAGGCGCGCCGGCAGAGTCGGGCTGCCAAAAGATGCCATGCATCGCTTCGTAAAAAGTGCGAAGCTGGGGAGGGGTCGCTCCGGGTCCCAGGAAGAGAGGGAAACTCAGAGTCGACCCTTGGGGCTTCGCACGCGGAGCCGCGGGAGGGGCACCACCTGCATCCCTCGTCACGGCGACCGACGGGGAGAAGTCGAAGAGAGACGGTGCTTCTTCGACTTCTTCTTGTGCTTTGACTTACCTGAGGAGTGCGAAGTCTTTGAAGAAGACTGGTGGTGGTGGCTCCGCGACCGGTCCTTCGACCTCCCACGCGACTGGGACCTCGAACGGCACTGAGCCGACTACCAGGCTTCGAGAAGCTTTCGGGACCGCTCCCGCAAAGACTTCGGATTCATGGTCCGGCAGTTGGAGCACGGCTTGGGGTCGTGGTCGCGCTCCAGGCAAAACAGGCACACGCGGTGCGGATCCGTTACCGACATCAGCCGGCTGCAGGAGCCGCAAGCCTTGAAACCAGGTATCCCTGACGCGCACCAAGACTCAAAAACGATGTTGACAAAAGTCGGCAAAAAGTCAGTCAAAAAGTGACTGGAGGTACCGCTCTCTCCGGATCTGCGCTGGCTGGCGCAGAAAAAGAAAGAACTGACGTCAGCGCGCGAGGGCGGCGTCTATGTAGCTACCGCAACGTCATCCCGGCGACCACGACGCCAACGACATACACTGAGTTGACCGACGCCACCTTTCGACGCACAGGGGTACTGCTGACGAAAAATTCTCCAGATCCAGTCTGACGTCTGGGGGTAATTCTAAGGTAAGGAATCTATAACTAATTGTCTCTTTCAGATTATTTATTTAATTTTCCCTCGTGGGCGTCTGTTGAACCCCCTCCAACCCGGCCCTACCAATCTTACCTGCATGGGCCGCGGCTGTCTGCTTGTTGAGGGACAGCTTATGATTGCCTACTGTTAGGCTTAGCAAGTTCGCAATCAAGACCAGTGTCCCCTTTGATAGTGATACAAGGGCCCATTGAGACTGGTAGCAGTTCTGGAACTTAAGAATCCTATTGATACCTCCGATGAGAAGAATATTTTCCTCAGAACAGGAGGCTACCAGAGTGATACCTGCCAGCTCTACAACTTACATCTGGGACCAGTAGAACAACATCTCTTGGTTTGCCCTGCTTTCCTGAAGTGTGATACCACATGCCTCGATGCCTGGGTTATCTATGAGTCGCGAAGAGGACTTGGTAGGTGCAGCTTCACACTCAGGTCGACCTGGGACCTGTTTGGCTTCACTCCTCCTTTTCTTGTGTACAGGATGTGCAAATGGCGATTGCATGGCACCCGGTGCATTTAGGTGTGTGAGGGCTTCAATCATTTCAAAACCAGCCAAAGAAGGCTAAACTATGTATGCTGTCCACTTTTGACCCACTGTTTCAAATTCACCTGGGCACATGTGTACCACTAAAACAAGCATTTGCAATGCAATAGGTCTCGCATTCAAGCGAGTTTGAGCTTTTGGCATTGTAAAAGACAATGCCTTATGTTTTGGGTGTTAAAACATAAATAAAAGGTATTGTCATTTACAATGCTAATAGCTTAAACTCTCACAAATGCGAGACGTATTGCATTGCAATAAAAGGCCTTCTCAACCACTTGTTAGATTGTAAATATCAGAGGAAGAGACCGGCCTGCGACGTCTTCAAAGTAGTGATAAATAGTGCAGTGAAGAAGATGTGTAAGTGTTGTAAATTACAAAGACAAAGTGTGAAGTGAGAGTTGCATATGATCCGAGCTATAAACACTAACAAAGCGCACCCACACCTTCCGCTCTGTGACTACACTGTCGAAGTTCAGGAGGAAGAGCGGGTGGGGGGCTATTTCCTGCCCTCTCCGCGATTTGAGTGTGCAGTGTGGCATTGTGTAATGTCATTGCTATCTTTGGCCTAATAAAAAACACTCCATCTGTAGTAGGGCCCTGGCTTCACCTCCTGCTGCAGGGTGGGCTGTGCTTCATGGCAGGCATGGAGGGAGGGAGGGAGGGATGGTCTCGGCTGCAGCTCTAGCCTCATACAGTGCCCCTGCTATTACTAGTGAGCGAGAGGCGCTGAGGTGGTGGTATTGGTGGAGGTGGTATTGGTATTGTGGTGGTGGTACTGGTGGTGGTATTGGTGGTGTTATTGGTGGTGTTATTGGCGGTGGTGGTATTGGTGGTGGTGGTGGTATTGGTAGTGGTGGTGGTATTGGGGGTGGTGGTATTGGTGGTGGTATTGGTGGTGTTGGTTTGGAGGTGGTGTTGGTGGTAGTGGTGGTATTGCTGGTATTGGTGGTGATATTTGTGGTGGTGGTGGTGGTATTGGTGGTGGTGGTATTGGTAGTGGTATTGGTGGTATTGCTGGTGGTGGTGGTTTTGGGGTGGTGTTATTGGTGGTGGTGGTATTAGTGGTGGCATTGGTGGTGGTGGCATTGGTATTGGTGGTAGTATTGGTGGTGGTGGTATTGGTGGTGGTGGTATTATTGGTGGTGGTGGTATTATTGGTGGTGGTGGTATTATTGGTGGAGGTGGTGGTATTGATGTTGGTGGTGGTATTGGTGGTGGTATTGGTGGTAGTGGTATTGGTGGTGGTGGAGGTATTGATGGTGGTGGTGGTATTGGTGGTGGTGGTGGTGGTGGTACTGGTGGTGGTGGTTTAGTGGTGGAATTGGTGGTGGTGGTATTGGTGGTGGTGGTATTGGTGGTGGTAGTGCTATTGGTGGTGGTGGTATTGGTGGTGGTGGTATTGGTGGTGTTGATGGTGGTGATGTTGGTGGTGATATTATTGGTGGTGATGGTCGTGGTGGTGGTATTGGCGGTGGTGGTGGTATTAGTGGTGGTGGTGGTATTGGTGGTAGTGGTATTGGAGGTGGTGGTATTGGCGGTGGTTGTATTGGCGGTGGTGGTGGTATTGGTGGTGGTGGTATTGGTACTGGTGGTGGTGGTTTAGTGGTGGAATTGGTGGTGGTGGTATTGGTGGTGGTAATGCTATTGGTGGTATTGGTGGTGGTAGTAGTATTGGTGGTGTTGATGGTGGTGGTGATGGTGGTGATATTGGTGGTGGTGGTGGTATTGGCGGTGGTGGTGGTGGTATTGGTGGTTGTGTTGTTGTTAATAAAACAGGCTCTTGAAAACAACCCGCAGGTGGCTTTAGTACAGATGACATGTAACACAGATGTGCTGTTGTCAGCTTCATGTGCTACCTGGAATTCACATGACTTAATTCGCTAATCATTTCTAAATCCATTTTACTTGGGGGCTTGAAACCGCCACGAGATAATGCCGGGTTGAAGTGATTGAAAGCAGGCGCCCGTGTTACGTGGGCTGCCGTGCTGCTTAAAAAAACACAAGCGGTTTCAGCTGAAGCAGCGCATGTGCGGCCTGCAGTAAGAGAAACTCAATAACGTAAATAGTGCTTACAGACTAATTAACAGGTCCAGTGTAACAACTGAAGTAAAAGGGCCAAATGAAGACAAGGCCGTACTAAGGAAGGACTAACAAGCCTATTAACGAATCCGAAGGCAGCATTTATGAAAGACAATGACACAAGCCAATGAAAAATATGGGAGGAGAGTGGGCGCAGCTTCTCTCCCTTACTCTACTACAGCAGTCTCGCAGAGTGAGCAGTGCATGCGCACTGCCGCTAGGCTCGACCTAAAATGTTGTAGGAATTCTCTAGAAAGCTCAAGTGTTCCTCCATCCCTAGGCTGAAGAGCCAGCAAACACACACTTATAAACCTGCAATGTCATAGCAGAGTCTCATAGTGCCTCTGCAAAGATAGGTGACTCGACCCAAACACTGTCTGGCGAGCATTCCAGACACAGTGGTGCCCTCTAGTAAATACTCTTTGTGTGCTAAGGAATTTGATTCAACACTTGAGAAACAACTAATTATGGTGCTGTATTTGAAACTACTTGATAAGTGGTTACAGGACATGTACTGCAAAAAAGACTCTTTATGGTGGGTTTAGACATTTTTGTTTTATAATCCACCCATTTTTAACAGAACGGGTTTGGGTAATAATATCTTAATGGTTGTCCCTTTTGTTCTTTATGGCCAATAAGCAAGAAAAATCATTCAACCTCTACCCATGGTACCAACAGAAACAGGCTTTTTTTCTTTAACAGAAAAATTCGATTTGCCTTTGTAGAGTCCTTACTGATCGGGTTTTGCGAGAATCTGACTTTTGGCAATTGAGGTTGGCTATTCTAGTTTCCCCTGCCCTTCCCCCCTGACTGTTTGCCATGTCGATTTCTAACGCTTGCATTGGAAAACCTCTTTTAGTGAGTGTGTATCCTTGGACTCAATTGCAGACTAGAGAATATATTACTGGTTCTGATCTATGTTTTATTTGCAATTGAGACCTCTGGCACAGACCACCGAACTCTAAACATCACAAATATCTCATGTCTACAATATGGGAGAAAATCAGGGACACATTTAATATCGGTAGTAAGCTGCTGGGACCGAAGGCACATATAACTTAAAGTCTGTTTTTTCAATAACATGGTAAATACTGTAACCAGCACTCATTTGTCACAGGTCTATCTTTTAAGAGCCTGCAAGCAAATTCATCATACATTAAGAAATAGTCCCTTCTTCTGCTCAGGTTCTACATTAGCGACTTACCTCTGAATGTTTTAATTTGAAGGTTTTATGCATTTCTCTAAAACGACTGTAACGCCTAAATACTGTCCATGTTTCTTCTAGTACTGTTATCTATGAATGAAAAGATATTGCCAGTAATTAGAAAGAAAACTATTCATAATGGGTTTCATTACACAAAATAAGTACAGTTAGAACAAACATCCTCAACCTCATCCCATCATGCTCTTCACTTTCCTTTTCTCCTTGTCCACTGGGCAAATTATCCCTCCCCCTGCACCACTCAAACTACATAGTTTATCCGTCACCCACAATCAGAGCACCCAAATCAATATTGCCACAAAACAACACTCCACCCACATGAACCCTCTCATCCTTTAACTGCACCACACAAAGCACTTTGCTCAGTCCTCAAACACAATTACCATAGCTCCTCTAGCACAAGTACAACACACCCACACTCATCGCATAACAAACAGCACACATTCATCTCTCCCAAAACACTTGCCATACCCACTCCGTTCTCCACTGCAAATCCCCACTCATTAGGCTTGCATAACTCCACAAGCACACTCATTGCAACACCATATCTGTCACTTCACATCTGCCTATACATACATCTTCGGGCAGCACACAATCTACCTTGCTCATTCCTGAATCATCATTACCCCAGGTACAACAAAACCAATAATCTCTTCCAAAACATATTCCTTGCATACAAAACTAATCCTTGTCTACCACAGTAGACCAAATTGCACCTGGAAATCTAAAACACCCACCTCCAGACAAACCTCAGCAGGCACTCACCGCCAACTACAATCATTTCTCACCCGCCTTGGTACATGACACAAATTATAGGAGACACAACTTCCCATCTGAAAATCAATGCAAAGTTACTCTGCCCAACCACTGCATAGATGCTCAGAAACTCCTACTCACAAACCACATAGACCTTCTTTTGATCAAATAATGTGACTCATCTAACCAAGTTCCCAAGCAAACAAAAATCAATTCCACACCCATGCAAAATAGTCATGAAAAAATAAAAAATAAAAAAGCAGCAAACAGTGTTTGTTTTGAGCGGATGGGGTGGGTTGGGCACTCATTTTTGGGGACCAGCAGTTATTTTTTTTCATAAGACTTTCACCCAGGGAAACAGAGAAAAAACACCAAAAAAGGAGAAAGAGTCTGATGAAGATGGAAAACAAACCAGTGACAAATAAATAAAGCAAGGATGTAAAACAACTAGGAAGATATGCGGTAAAGAGGCATGGAGTGTCTGGTAGTGGATTAAAGAAGCATGAGGTGGAATCAGACTTGGTATTGGCACCCTTTATATTTGACAACTCAGGCCGTGGGCTTCTGAGCAAAACATTGGGCCCCAGCACTTATTGTTTTACAAATTAAGCACTGAACAGACAGTTAAAATATCCCAAGAAATGATCAAGCTAAAACGAGATCATCTTTCCAAATATGAAGCGATCACTGTCGAGTTCTCTGGAACGCAGATGTTCCTCTACATCTACAGACCAGCAAGACCACATATAAAATTCCCAGAGTGCATGGCTGACAAAACAGAAAAGCTATGCCTTCCCATCCTGGGGAACTCAAACATTACTTGAGTATCCCAAAACACCCTCCACCAAAGAACTTGCAAACAAGAGATTCTCCATCTGTAAATCCACAACATCATAGTACACTGCAAAACCTCTAACAAAACATGCATGCCCTCCGGAGTCCTTCACATTCCCGGACATAGCACCTCTGATTGAAACTCAAACCACCACAAGCTGCAATTATCCCAAAGACTACACAACTTCATCATCATCATCTTTCCTTTATTTCTCTTCCACAGAACCATAAAAGGTACAATATAAAACATATAATAAAAATACAATAAAAAGTACAGAATCATTTTCAAAAAGTAGCAAGCTTATTTTAGCAATTACAATCCATCAAACCAAGTCTCATCATATTTCCAAGTCCATGAATAGTCTATTAAAAGTTCTTAAAAAGGAAACCTCCTTTAGCTAAAAAAAAGGCTTTCACAGTGTCATTAAAAAAAAACCTTTAGGAGGGCGCTAGAGGGCGCACGGCAAGATGGCCGCACCCTAGTGAGGCTCTGCCCGGCTGCGCCACAATCCGACCAAAATCCGCCCTACAAACCACCTATCCTGCGGAGTAGTGGAGCGTGCCTGTCTGGCGACGTGTACCCGAATCCGCTGCTGCGCCTGGGGCGGCCCGAGACAGGGGGAACGGCGACATTTCAGCGGCGGTGGTGACGGCTGCGAAAATCCCAAGATGGCGACGCCCGGGGGGCTCTGAGGCCTGCCGTTCCGATTGGTGACCTGTGCCCTCGCCGATACGAGGGACAAGCGGTGCTGCGCCCGGCAGGTGGTTGTGCCACGCATCCTTGCCACAACGGACCCCGGGAGGCTGCGATTACGAGCACCAGCGGAGGCAGAGATCGCGGCGGGCGCTGGTCTACCCGGCGCCGGAGGTGGTGAGTGGGGCGCGGCCTGCTGCGGGCCGGTGACTGTGGAGGCGGGTGCAGGCCTGCAAGCGGATCGCGCTCTGCGGGCTGCTGTAAGGCGCTGGGGTGGTACTGGTGGCCCTAACTTTAACTGCGGAGCTGCTCCCTGTGCGCTGCGAGAGAGAGAGTTGCTGGACCCAGGCCCCTACGTTGGAGGGATCCGCGGGGGACGCATCTGTTATTGCGGCTAGCGGGGGAGCGGACGGGCCCTCCTGCACGCCGCTGTGGCGAACCGACATAGCTGCAACCCACCCCCTAAGAGTCCTGCTGAGGCCGTGTATACTGCTATAAACGGCGCTGACTGCATCCCAGTTGTCTGCCCCAGGGGGAAACACACCAGACTTGGCTGCACCGGGCGTCCATCTGGCGTTGAGTGCATTGCGCCACACAGGCTGACACATTGGGCTGGGGAGATGAGGATTGACCGGAGCACGGCGGCACTGTCGATGGTGGCATGATGGTGCTAGACAAATCACGGCGCTACTAATTGGTGAGGGGGCGACTGGAGCTGCGGCCTTCGAATCTGCGCAGCAGAACTGGTGGGACCCCTGCTGTCCGTGATCCTTCAGGGCTGGTTACACTTGGATAGCGGCCCGGGTGGCCGTGGGCCGGCTGGCGATTGTGGGCCTGCTGTGAGACAACCTCCCACCCACCCGTTGGTCTTGGTGTGGGCCTCTGCTCGGCTCCTGCTGGGGACCCTTTCTGCACTGGGCTCCTCGATCACCCTTGTGCCAAGCTATATCACGGGGCGCCATGGGTAAAACGGACAAAACGCAACCCCGTCTCACGTTCGAGGCGCGCAAATCCGCCAAGGTGTCACAGAAGGCCGCCTCGGACTCTGAGGCGGATGTATCAGAGGGGGCTCCCTCGGGCCTTGAAACCACGCTCTTGGCAATGCAACGAAGCCTCCAATCAATAGAGGGCACAATGGCAGCAGTCAACAACCGGCTGGACCACATGTCATCCCAATTGGAGAAGCAGAGCGCCCGCATGGGGGAGGAGGAGCAGAGAGTCTCTGCAGCGGAGGACGGATTGAGTGACGTTGCGGGGAAAGCCCTGAATATGGAGAAGGTCCTATCTGTTATCCAGGCCAAGAACGAGGACTTGGAGGCCCGCTCACGGCGTAACAACGTTCACCTTATTGGCCTGCCGGAGTCCACCAATGTGGGCAGGATGGAGATATTCATAGAGACGCTGATTACTGACATTTTTGGCAGGGAGCAGCTATCCCCCATGTTTATTGTGGAGCGGGCGCACCGCTCGCTGGCCGCTCGCCCGGCGCCGGGGGCCGCCCCGCGGCCCATCATTGCAAGAGTCTTAAACTACAGGGACCGCGATGTGATACTGTGCCTGGCACGAGAGAAGGGCACCATTGACTATCAAGGGAATCGGCTCTCCTTCTTCCCAGACTTCACGGTGGCAGTCCAGGCGGCGAGACGGGAGTTTGCCGATGTCAAAAAGTTCCTCAGGTCCGAGGAGGTCCCATACGCTATGCTCTACCCGGCCCGCTTGAAGATAGGCCCCGACGGGGACTCTCATATCTTCAACAACCCTAAGGCAGCCCTTGAACATGCCAAATGTCTCAAGCGACGACGACGAGATGCTAACCTGCAGTCGGACACAGAGGAACACTAGGTTCCTGGGGTGCATTTCTGTTCACATTTAGATGCTGGGCTCGCTCAGTTGGCGTGTAGGAGTTGTCTGTTGATCATGTCTACCTTTGCCATGGAGTATTCCCTTGCCCAGGCGGCCGCTGCCTAGGCCTACTGTATTATCTATGCCAATCTTGTGGACTAGGCTCTTGTGTACTGTTGTTTGTAGGCATGGATCCAACCCCTGCGCAGCCACCTCCTACTAGATGGGAGGGCAGCTGCACTCTAGCGCCCCACATGGGTACACCCCAACTGAGGTTTTCACTTTCGTTTGATGGGATGGGGTGGGGGGGGATGGATGGGATGGCTTTAGCAAGTTGGGGATGCTGAAGTGGGTGGGGGGAGAGGGGGAATGGAGGGGGGGCACCCTCTGGCACGGTATGTTTTGTGTTTTACTGAATTTCATTTTACTTATTATTTGTACTAGTATTTATATGGCTTTGAAATACTCCATTGTTCTGTCGGCTTACCAACCACTGACCGGATAAGTGGAAATCTGCGGCTTCTGACCTGGAACGTCCGGGGCCTTAATTCTCCAAAAAAGATCAGGGCAGTGTTTGCTTACTTAGAGAGAATGACTATCCACATTGCCTTCCTACAGGAGACTCACCTAACGAGTTTATCTGATAAAAATGTGGGGGCAAGATGGGCTGGACACCGGGTGGCCTCTTCCTACTCTAGTTATGCCCGGGGTGTGCTGATTTTGATAAAAAAGGGGATACACTTTCAGGTTCTCCGATCTGAGACAGACGACCAGGGGCGAGTGGCAATAGTGCATGGTCTGCTAGGCGGGACGAGTGTTCTCTTTGTGAATGTGTACGGGCCGAATGTTGATGACCCGGCTTTGCAGATGTCTGGCGTCGTGTCTCTGGGTTCCTTAATGCGGAAATTATATGGGGGGGGGATTTTAATGTATGCCTGGACATGGATGCTGATCGTATGGGTAGCGAGGGGGCACGACCTAAACTGGCGGCGGAGGCACTGCGTGGCATAATGGAAGCTGGATGCCGGAGGGATGTCTGGCGACTGCAACACCCTGGCAAGCGGGAGAGTACGTTCGTGTCGGCGGTACACGGGACATGGTCCCGCTTGGACCTCTGGCTGGTCACGGAAACTGCATGCCCTTGGGCGACAGGGGTGCGTCACCTAGCCCGGACGCTGTCAGATCACTCTCCGGTGCTTCTGGATTTGTGTGCGCCGACCTGTGGGAGGCCACCCTTTCAGTGGCGACTACAGCCATCCTCCCTGACGGACCCGGTATTCAAGGCCACGGTAGGGGAGGCGATCCGTAACTTCTTCCGGGAGAATGCTGGTTCTGCGGATAGCGCCGGGACTATGTGGGAGGCCTTCAAGGTCACTATCAGGGGGGTCTGCATGGGGGCACAGGCTGGGGTACTGCGAGATCTGCGGCGCAGGATCCAGAAACTTGCGGGAGATATCTCTGTGTTGGAGAGGGCATACGATGTGAACCCGCTACCCGAAACCCTGTCCAAGATTCGCGCCTTAGTCACAGAACATAATGACACCGCGGATCAGGAAATGAGACACAAGTCTAGACGTAGCACTGCTAGATACTACGGTGAGGGAGGTCGGCCCAGTCGCTCGCTTGCTCGGAAGTTGACTGCGCCTCGGAGCCAACAATACATCACGGAAATGCTCGACGAGGCGGGCGAGGCCCGCTTTGGCACGGCAGCCATCAGCGAGACCATACTTGACTATTATACAGCCCTTTATAGCAACAAGGATACGGCTCAGACGGCCGATATTGACACGTACCTAGAGGATGTAGCATTGGGCTGGCTGGCCCCAGGCCATCGGGATCATCTTACCCAGCCCTTTGATGAGGAGGATGTGAAAGTGGCTATTATGTCCCTCCCTACTGGCAAAGCTGCCGGACTGGACGGTCTCCCGAGCGAATTTTATAAGGCATTCGCCGACGATCTGGCCCCTAGACTTCTTGAAGTCTATGCGGAGGCCTACGACACCGGCCGTCTTCCACCTTCATTGCGGGAGGCTCTCCTAGTCATGCTCTTGAAACCCAAGGAGCCCAACCGCTGCGATTCTTATAGACCCCTCTCAATGCTTAATATTGACACCAAGATACTAGCGAAAATGATCGCTCTCCGTCTGCAGCCGCTGATCCCCCTACTGGTGCTCCCGGACCAGTCTGGCTTTGTGCCCGCGAGATCTACTGTGCTTAATCTGCGCACTGTCTTCGCACTGTCTTCGCTACCTTACACTATTTTGATGCCGACTTCCAGGCCGTGGCAGTGTTGCTTGACGCTACTAAAGCGTTCGACTCCCTCTCCTGGGAATACATGTTCTCCGTCCTCACCAGAATGGGTGTCCCTCCGTTCTTTTTGCAGTGGATCAGGGTTCTGTACTCTGCCCCGGCGGCTAGGGTTCGCGTGAACGGCTGGGTGTCCTCGGAGTTTCCCATAGGTAGGGGCACGAGGCAGGGATGCCCCCTTTCGCCGATGCTTTTTGCCTTGGCACTGGAGCCTCTGGCCTGCAAGTTGCGCCAGCTCCACGCCTCTGCGGCGTTGCGTTTCAGACTGCGACCATTGGTTGTCTCGCTATATGCGGATGATATGTTGCTTTATGTTCGAGAACCTGCGACATATCTCCCGGCCTTGCTGCGAGAATATGTCCGGTTCGAGGGCTTCTCTGGCTTGGGGATAAATTGGGCCAAATCGTCGGTCTTTCCCCTGACGGCAGGAACCTGCGAGTTCGAAATGGACTTCCCTCTGGCCTGGACTCAGGAACCAGTAAAATATCTTGGGATTTGGCTCCACAGGGATCCGGCGCAGGTAATCTCCATGAATTATGGGCGTACAATCTCTCAACTTACTGAGCGAGCGGCGCGATGGGCTCGTCTGCCGCTTTCACTGGCGGACCGTATAGCAGTCATCAAAATGGTTATATTGCCTAAACTACTATATTTATTTGTGAATATCCCTATCCGCCTGAATGTTTCCATTTTTAAGTCTCTACAGACAGCCCTACTGTCGTTTGTCTGGGGGGGCAAAAAACCTCGCTGTAGCTGGGACACCCTGGTTCAACCCTTTGACCGCGGCGGTTTTGAGGCTCCTGATATGCGCCTTTACTATCTCGGCGCTCAGGCGCAGTTTGCGCATTATTGGTTCTATCCGCAGCGTCTCTTACCCCATACCGCGATTGAGGCGGATGCGATCCTCCCACTCCCATTGGTGGCTGCGGCCCTCTCGGGGGGGGGGCTGGAGGTCCCCGGACGGAAATCAACCCGGTCCAGTGCACGGCTTGGGCCTGGCGGACGCTGGCATGTCGTGCAACACTAACCTACCTTTATGCACCCAAGTTGCCGATAGCAGCGCATCCCGGCATATCCGCACTGCAGGAGCGCTTGGCGCGGACCACGTTGCAGGCCGTCGGGATCACCCAGATGGGGGACTTCTACAACCAGGGCCGATTCCGTTCGCTACAGGACGTGCAGGCGAACCGGCCTCACGATATTATGCTAGGTTTTACGTACGTGCGGGTTCGTCAGGCCATTCGGGATGTGTACCCTGACTTCCCCGCGGAGCCCCAGACGCTGCGGGCACTGCAGGCGGTGCTCGCGGGCGAGGCCCGTCGGGGGCTGATTACTAAACTCTATAATTCATCTCTCCGTGAGCGGGAGGCGGAGGCGCATCCATCCTTTGCTAAATGGAACGCGGCCCTGGGAGGGATACTGTTGGAGGACCACTGGTACTATTGCTGCAAATTGACTGGGCGACTGACGGCCAACTGCAACTTACGTATTATACATTTTAAATTTTTGCACCAACTTTACTATACCCCTGTACAATTGCGGAGATTCGGATTGCGAGAGGATGCTTGCTGTGTGCGGTGTGGACAAGCAGACGCTGACTTTTTACATCTTTCATGGTTCTGTCCAGGGATAGCTGCCTATTGGGCTAAGGTGACGACTGTGCTCACGGATGTCGTATTGGAGAGAGTGCAATGTACGCCCGAGATGTGTCTGTTGGGCAGTGTAGCGTCCCTGAAGCCGTGCAATAGGAGACTGGTTGCAGTGGCCACACTTATGGCTAAGCGAGCTGTGGCGCAGTGCTGGGGTGCAAAGGGATTGCCCACGGTTTGTAAGTGGCTGAGGGATCTATCCTACTGTAGGGAGCAATTAGAAATCTATGTGGAGGAGCTGCCTGAGTCGTCCCGCCCCAAGGATTTTTGGGTCTTGCTTACTCTATATCTGGCGAGCCATCCTGACCTTTAAGCTGATCTGCCCTCCGTGTCTCGTGAATGGAGGTGTTTGCCTCATTCATCCCCGGACTCCTGTCTTATCCTTGTGGATGTGTTTAGTAAAAGCCAAATTGCTTCTGATTTATTTGTCATATCATTAATGTGCCGGAGGGGGAGGGAGGAGGGGGGGGGGGGTTTGTTCTGTTCCTATCCTATGATTGGTTGCTATTATTGTCTTTTCTTCATCTGGACGCTGTGGGAGGTAATATAATGCCGATATCTATCCGACTGTTCCTTCCTCCATGACGCGGCCGGCCCTGAGTGGTTGTAGGCGGCTTGCTGTGTATCCTTTTTTTATTCTTCTGCAATACAAGTTCGCGCATTCCACGGCCGGCCCCTCTGGGGATGTAGGCATAGTGCTGTATTCTGCAATGCTTCCCTGTTTTGCCTTCAATAAAGGTTTTCAAAAAAAACCTTTAAAAAACATTAGAATAAAACATCAATGGAAGCAGATTCAGGAGCAATCACAGATACACTGAGCTCATAGAATGACAAATGTGCAAAAGATAATCATTACTGTTTTGAATGTTCATTCAACCTTATGTGCCATATTGCCAACAGATATCTCGAGATTGAGAATACAACACAGTCTCTGGTGTTGGTTTTACATAACCTGAGGGCAGTGGGGCGATCCCTAAAACCTAAATGTTTACAAAGAGGAATAATCCAACGTGATGGTTGTTTGGAATAAGCCTTATAAAAAAGAACACATGCTCGATATTCTCAGCTACCGGACAACCCATCTTGTACATGGTGGATGTATCATCCTTTTTCATCCAAGAGCAAGTAAATGTTGCCAGGGGAAGGATACCTAGTCTAAATTTTACATAAAGTGCACAAGCAGCAGGATTAATAACCATATTTAAGTATGGCTCCTACTCAGGTACACACTTAAACAACAAGAAGGAATCCACCAAGGTACCTGGGGATGCTACAGAAAGCCTGGCTCCTAAAATAAAATTCCAAAAAGACATTTTTAACTTGTCCCGAGCACCTTGTGGTAATGCAGATGGCTGCAACCAAAAACCTTCCAAGCCCAACTTAAATAGCCAGGTTTCAATATGAACAAGCCATGGAATATTCCCAACATGATGATCATCTAATATGACTCTGATACAAACTCTAAAAGGTCCTAAATCCTCATTAGTCCAGAGCCTTATCCCATATAGAATAGGTCACAACTTCACAATGTCAGCGATTGCTCTAAGATTCAAATCTAATCGGAAGCGTAAGCGCACTAGTAGGGAGTCTCAAAAGGCTTTTATAAAAGCTTTTTCAAGGGAGCCAAGGTTATAGTACCCCCACAAATCCACCCCATACAGGCACCCCCACAGGCTTGAATCCTATATATTTCCATGGGGGGAGAGATAGCAAAAGTAGTTGACCTATTAGTAAATCTTATAATAGACCCTGCTCTTTGTTTTAAGGTCAAAACACTGTTCTGTACCTGGGCTTCCCATCTGAGAGAGTCCACTATTCTAGTTCCCAAGTAGTCCCACTCATTAACCCTTTCAAGCGCCTCACCCCTTAAAAATACCTTATTCTTAGTGCTTTTCATCTGGGTACCAAAAACCATATGAACAAGTTACTTACCTTCGGTAATGATATATCTGTAAGAAACATTAGTTAGTTATAGATTCCTTACCTTAGAATTACCCCCAGGCGTCAGCCTGGATCCGGAAAGTTTTTTCGTCAGCAGTACCTCAGCGCGTCGGAAGGTGGCGTCGGTCATCCGGGCAGCTACTTAGACGCCGCCCTCGCGCGCTGACGTCAGTTCTGTACACGACTTTTCTCGCCAGAAACGCAGAGCCATGCAAGACACTGACCACTGGTGCACAAAACTAGGGCCCTGAAAGGATGTCCTTAACCCTAGAAATCAGTTCGCAGAACGGGGAGGATGAGTGGGGCGGTAAGGAATCGATAACTAACTAATGTTTCTTACAGATATATCGTTACCGAAGGTAAGTAACTTGTTCATCTGAAAGAAACACGTTAGTTATAGATTCCTTAATTTAGAATAGATACCCCAGCAATACCAACCCCGGTGGTGGGTCTGCGAACTAAGATCACACCAGAAAATCCTGGAGAACAGAACAGCCAAAGAAGCCGTCTCTCCGGACTTGGCTGTCCAGGCAGTAGTGTTTGATGAACGTGTGCAACGATGCCCACGCACCTGCCTGACAGATGTAATTCAGAGGAACTCCTCTCCCCTAGGCAGTAGTGGCTGCCGTCGCCCTGGTGGAATAGTCTCGTAGCCCCACTGGAAGCTCCTTTTTAGCCAGAGAATAGCATGCTTTTATACACAAAACGACCCATCGAGAAATGGTTCGCTTGTGTGCGGCCCGACCTTTTTTGGCGCCCACGTAGCCAACAAAGAGTTGGTCATTAACCCGGAACTGTTTTGTGCGATCCAGATAGAAGGAAAGCGCACATTTTGGATCCAGACGGTGGAGCCTCTCTTCCTCTTTCGAAGGATGCGGAGGCAGAAAGAAGGTGGGCAAAGTGATAGTCTAAGTTAAACAATGTGGACGAACCCACTGAAGAGTATTTACGACCTCACTATTGTGGGTAAACTGTCTCTGAGACCCAGTGGGGTTTCTTAAAAGACCCCTCACACACCAACCTAGTTGGTGTCATGCGTCATCATTGGGGTCCCAACCGGGTGGCCGAATGCCCCCCCGGTTGTGCTACGACGCCTGATTACAGCAGCACAGGTGTTGTGTGTAATGTGATAAGTGTGAGTTAAAAAATACCTCTGGGAGTCCTTGTCAGATAAGTTTATTAATGACGGCCCAGGGTATTGTTTAAAAACAAGTGTGGCAACCAATGGAGACAATTGCTCCTAGTTGTCAAGTAAAGGTCAACATGTTTCAGCCCACTGAAACACAATGGAGGGGCTTTCTTCAGGACCAGTTGGGTGGTGTGAGTGGCAAAAAATCACGCCACGTGAATATAGTATCCAACACACGCGCTAAGACGCAGACACGCAATGAACCTGTGGTGTTCTCCCGTGGTCCCGGCTGCTCCACGGGAGAACACCACAGGTTCATTGCGGGTCTGCGTCTTGACGAAAGTGTGACTACAGATGAGACCCCTCCCGAGCCCCGTACTTCTGCCTAGCACTACACCAGAGTGTTTATCAGTGTCCGTAAGTATACCGACACCTACGCATAGCACCACACACCTTAGCGCGTGTGCTGTAATCAGGTGTCGTAGCACAACCGGGGGGCATTCGGCCTCCAATGATGAAGCATGACACCAACTAGGTTGGTGTGTGAGGGGTCTTTTAAGAAACCCCAATGGGTCTCAGAGACAGTTTACCCACAATACTGAGGTCGTAAATACTCTTCAGTGAGTTCGTCCACATTGTTTAACTTAATATTGAATTGGGGACAAGGACGCACCCCTGCAATTCCCTTGCTCTCTCCTTGTTTCATACAAAGTGATAGTCTGCCCGATGTGGAAGCCAGGGACAACCTTGGGCAGGAAGGATGGACGAGTTCGAAGGACAACTTTGTCCGTATCTACAGAGAGAAAAGGGGGCTTAGAAGAAAGCACCTGGAGCTCACTCACTCGCCTGGCAGATGTGATGGCCACCAGGAACGCAGTTTTGAGAGTTAAGAGCCATAAGGGACAGTTATGAAGCGGCTCAAAGGGAGCACACATTAAATAAGTTAAAACCAGGTTCAAGTCCCACTGAGGCATAGCGAAGGGAATAGGAGGAAAAAGATGAGTTATGCCTTTCAAGAAGCGGCTTACAACTGGGGACTTGAAAAGGGAAGGCTGATCTGGAAGACGAAGGAAGGCAGAGATGGCAGAAAGATAGCCCTTGATAGTGCCCAGAGCAGAGCCCTGCTGGGCCAAAGAAGAAACAAGAGGACTTCAGAAAGAGGGGCAGAAAGGGGATCCACAGCCTTTGCTGTGCACCATGCCACAAACTTGTTCCACCGGCAGGCGTATACCGTCTTAGTGGAGGGATGCCTGGCTGCCAAGATTACATCACAGACTTCAGGAGGCAGGTCGAAAGACGTTAACTGCCGCCGCTCAATCTCCACGCAAGGAGGTGGAGGCTGGACAGGTTCGGGTGGAGGACCGTCCCCTGCTGCTGCGACAGAAGATCCTCCCGAAGAGGCAGTCTGATCGGAGGATCGATGGCCATGTTGAGCAGCTTGTGATACCAAACTCTTCGTGCCCAAACCGGAGCCACAAGAATGACTTGGGCCCGGTCGCGCCTGATCTTCTTCAGCACTCTGGGCAGAAGTGGTATAGGCGGAAAGGCGTACAACAGACCGCAACTCCACTCGCGACGAAAAGCGTCACTTAGAGAGTGCCACCTTGGAAATTCCAACGCGCAGAATTGCTGACATTGCACGTTCTCTTCTGTGGCGAATAGATCTAACCAAGGCTCTCCCCACTGTCGAAAGAGACCTTGTACCACCTCCGAGTGGAGACGCCATTCATGATCCATCATGCACCTGCGGCTGAGTTCGTCCGCCCTGGCGTTCAGGGAACCTGCCAGGTGTTGAACCACCAGTGATATGCCCTGATGTTCCAGCCATGTCCAGAGGCGGAGGGCCTCTTGACATAGGGTCCACGACCCAACCCCGCCCTGTTTGTTGCAGTACCACATGGAGGTGGTGTTGTCCGTGAACACCTGCACTACTCTTCTCCGGACAGAGGGAAGGAATGCCATCAGTGCAAGATGAATCGCCCGGAGCTCCAGAAGGTTGATGTGGAGCCCGGACTCCGCCTGAGACCAGAGTCCTCTGATCTCCGCCTCTCCCATGTGGCCGCCCCATCCCAGAAGGGATTACGTCCGTCACCACGGTGTGGTCTGGTTGGGGAAGGGAGAGGGATCTCCCATTGACCCAATCCTGGTTCATGAGCCACCACTGCAGTTGTCGTGCAGTGCCCTCCGAGATCTGGACGCAATCGGACAGATTCCCCTGATGCTGCGCCCACTGGAACTTCAGGTCCCACTGCAGAGCCCGCATATGCCACCTGGCATGATTGACCAGCAGGATGCAGGAGGCCATGAGGCCCAGCAGCCTCAGAGTCATTCTGACCGCTACCCGGTATAGAGGCTGAAAGATCGGAATCATAGCCTGAATATCCTGGACTCGCTGTTCGGGAGGATAGACCCGAAACCGCGTCGTGTCCAGAACCGCCCCGATGAAGAGGAGCTTCTGAGAGGGAATCAGGTGTGACTTCGGCACATTGATGGAGAACCCCAGCGAATGCAGGAGGTCGGCCGTAGTCTGGAGGTGGGAGACAACTGCCTGGGGCGAGCACGCCTTCAACAGCCAGTTGTTGACGTTGGGGAAGACTGAAACCCCCGATCTGCGCAGATGAGCTGCGACCACCGCCATCACTTTCGTGAACACCCGAGGGGCGCTGGTAAGGCCAAAGGGGAGCACGGTAAATTGAAAATGCTCGTGGCCTACCGTGAACCGTAGGTAACGCCGGTGGGCCGGCAGGACGGGGATGTGTAAATAAGCGTCCTGCAAGTCCAACGCTACCATCCAGTCTTCCGGGTCGAGGGCAGACAGGACCTCAGCAAGCGTCAACATCATGAACTTCTCCTTCCGGAGGAAGCGGATGACGTTCCTGAGATCCAAGATAGGACGCAGGCCCTTGTCCTTCTTGGGGACCAGAAAGTAGTGGGAGTAGCAACCACGACCTACTTCTGGGACAGGAACGCGCTTGATGGCTCCCTTGGCCAAGAGTGCCAAAACTTCCTGTTGGAGAAGGCCCAGATGATCCTCCGACATGCGGTGGTATTGAGGTGGCATGGCTGGAGGGGTAGTCTCAAAGGGGAGGGAGTAGCCCCTTCGGACTATTTGCAATACCCACCTGTCCGACGTGACGGTGCACCAGTGGGGGAGGTGATGGCGAATCCTGCCGCCCACTGGCGTTTGATGGGCCTGAAAGGTCGGACTAGGAGGGTTTGGAGGCTGCTGCGGAGGGGGGGTTGGTGGACTGGCCTGCCCGCTGGCCCCCGGAACCATGACGGTTGTTTCCACGTCCCCGGCCGCGCGAAGGTTGGGTAACTTGCTGCGGCCTGTGACTATGGGCGGGACGTACCGGGGCACCCCTTCCGTAGCCACGAAATGGGCGAAAAGCAGACTGCGCAGGGCGGGTGGAAAGGCCCAAGGACATGGCCGTAGCCCGGGAGTCCTTGAAACGCTCTAGAGCGTTGTCTGCTTTGTCGCCAAAAAGGTGACGGACATCAAAGGGCATGTCCATCAAGGTGTTCTGGACATCCCCTGAAAAGCCAGTCGACCTCATCCAGGCGTAGCGACGAAGTGCTACCGACGTTGAAATGGTCCTGCCCAGAGAGTCAGCGGTATCCAGCCCACAACGTATGGCAAACTTCGCTGCATCCCTCCCGGCGGCAACAGCCTGGGAGAGCACTGCCCGGGCCTCCTCCAGACACTGAGGCAGCACCTACGCCTCCGTATCCCACACTGAGTGGGAATAACGGCCCAAGAGACATGCGGTGTTTACCGACCGCAGTCCTAAGCTGGCAGAAGAGAAAATTTTCTTCCCAAGGTGGTCCAGCTTCTTGGATTCCCTTTCTGGGGGGGGAGGTAGGGAATGCGCTTTTGGAAGTGGAGGCTTGGACTACCAAGCTCTCCGGGGTGGGGTGTTGGGAGAGGAAAGTGGAGTCGCCCGGGGCCGGGCGGTGGCGTCGGGCAATCATCCTGTCCACGGGAGCCCCTGTGTTGGGCCTGGACCAGGTGCCCAAAAGGACGTCGGTGAGGGCCTCATTGAACGGCAGTAAGGGCTCCGAAGAGCTCGAAGCCGGCTGAAGCACCTCTGTCAGGAGGCTTGTCCTGACCGCCACCGTAGGAAGCTCAAGGTTGAGAGCCTTGGCCGCCGAACGCAACACCACTGCGTATGACGCTCCCTCCTCCGTAGCCACGGTAGGAGGAGACAACATGCCAAGGTCAGGGGAGGTTTCCAAACCACTGGCATCCCCCAGTTCCTCTCTCCAGTCCTGTTCACTGTCCAACTGGTCAGTCAGAGGGTCACCTGACCCATCCAAGTCCTCCTCCTCATCCTCTGGGTGCCATTCTGGTTGAAAAGGGACCCCAGGAGTGAACAGGGGCAGAAAAACCCCTCTTGGCGCCGGATCCGGTGTCGGGCGACGCCGGTCTGGCTCCGGGTCCACGTCGGGATGGAGGCCGGGGTAGACGCTGGCCGGGGGGGCCGACCGGCGTCGAATGCTGTAGTGGTGCCGGAGGAAGCGGTGCCTGTGGAGGCGTAATCAGGTCAACCGGTGCCGATCTGGATCCAGGCCTGGATCCAGAGGGGGCCTGCGGCACCGGAGCGGACGGCGGAGGAGGCCTAGGCCCCCAAACCGAGTCCCTGGGGCCCGAAGGCGCGCCGGCGGGTTCGGTCCGCCCAAAGATGGCATGCATCGCCTCGTAGAACGTACGAAGTTGGGCGGGAGTCGCTCCGGGTCCCGGAAAGGGAAGGAAACGCGGAGTCGACTCGTCGGGCTCGGCGTGCGGAGCCGAGGGAGGGGCACCACCCGCATCCCTCGTTGGATCGGCCGACCGACGAGGAGAAGTCGAAGGGCGACGGTGCTTCTTTGACTTCTTCTTATGCTTCGACTTACCCGACCCCGAGTGCGAAGACTTCGAAGACTTGGACGAATGGTGGTGGCTCCGCGACCGGTCCCGCGACCTCCCTCGCGACCGGGACCTCGAACGGCACGGAGCCGACTGCCGGTGCTAAAGCAGCTTTCGGCACCGCTCCCGCAAAGCCTTCGGTGCCATCGACCGGCAGACGGAGCACGACTTGGGGTCATGGTCGCGCTCCAGGCAAAAGAGACACACGTGGTGCGGATCCGTCACTGACATCATCCGATGACAGGAACCGCATGGCTTGAAGCCGGGCATCCCTCGTGCACCTTAGGAGTCAAAGTTTCGAAAAAGAAATCAACAAAAGTCAAGAAAAAGTCAGTCAAAAAAATGACTGGAGGTACCGCTCTTCCCGGATCTGTGCTGGCTGGCGCGGAAAAAGAAAGAACTGACGTCAGCGCGCGAAGGCGGTGTCTAAGTAGCTGCTGCAACGTCATTCCGGCGACCACGACGCACGCGGAGCCAACCGACGCCACCTTCCGACGCCCAGAGGTACTGCTGACGAAAAAACTTTCCGGATCCAGTCTGACGCCTGGGGGTAATTCTAAGGTAAGGAATCTATAACTAACGTGTTTCTTTCAGATATTTTGTTTTACTACTGTTAATTTTAAGGCCATGTTCTAAGCACAAAATATTACATTTGTCCAAGAGGGTAGACAGACCAAGAGAAGTTTTTGATGTTAAAAGAGTATCATCTGCAAAAAGAAGACACTGTATTTTATAATCTTTCACCTTTGGAGAGTTATTTACACAATTAAAAGATAAGGGATGCATCAATTTATATACTTGAGGAAAAGGTTGGGGGCCAAAACACACCCTTGTCTTACTCCTCTCCTGACTGGGATGTCTTCCGTCAGTTCCCCAGACAAGCCCCCCCTGACCATCGCAAAATTTCCGATATATAAAACCTGAATTAGGGACAATATTCCCCTCGAGACCCCCATCTTGAACAAAACCTCCCAGAGTTTTCCCCTCTGGACAAGATCGAACGCAGCTCGAAGGTATAGGAAGGCAACATATAACACCCCTCTGTCAATGTCTACTGTCTTCCACTTAATAGAATGAAATAGCACAGTCTGGTCGATTGTACGAGTGTTGTATCTGAATCCCGCCTGTAAGTGGGATAACACTTTAGCTTGGGAAATCCAGTCCCATAATCTGGATAAGATTTGGAACCTATAGACTTTTTGATTAATAATAATCAGATTTATGGGTCTGCATGACTTAATTCACCAGAGATTAAGAGATTTAACCACCTCAGTCTACTGGCTATTGCTTGGTAAAAATCCTCGATAAATCAAACCAATGGAAGTGCATTTATTGGCACCTGCACATCTAAACCCAAGGACTGCTGTAACAACACACCAACATCTGTACTGCACCTGCACACACTAGCTACTGTAACAGCCCGGCTCGCATGGGTACCTGAACTGTATCGCCCCTGCCCAAAGGCCACCTGCACTACACCTAGACCTGAAGGTAACACTGACACACACATCCACTGGTACCTGCCTGCACCTTCTCCCATCACCTGTATACCTTCTCACATGCACCTGTATTGCCTTGTGGTACTTTAAAATACTGATTAAATTACGGAACATAGACAAAGGGACATGAGGATATGAGACTTCGAATTTAAACCTGGGAGCGAAACTATTTGTATTGTGGCACTTTATCTGATAGAGTAAGTTAAACTTTTGAGCACTTAAGTATTTCGTTAGTCCTTCCAACAGACAAATAAAATGAGCCATGACCTTCACAGTGTTTCATGTCTAAGTACTTGAGGTTTTTTTGGAGCCAAATTAAAGTTACATTAGCCCATTGCAGTCAGAACTGTTGAATGAGGCAGTTCGGGCTGGACTGTTCCCATGAGGCACAGGGTCAAGACTGATTTGCATATAGCTGGGTCTGAACTGAGGTGGCGAAGTGAGCTAAAGAATGATGATGGATTCAACCCAGATCTGTGACTGGGGGTGAGTGTCTGAAAAGTTTCAGCGCTCTGTCCATCATCTCCTTGCGTTTGCTTTGTCCGCCCTAAGTTGGCAGGGTATGCCCACATGTGGGTCCCTTGCTCACTTTGCCACTGGATTCAAGCTAGCCTGGCTGATGAGGGCTGTTACCCAGAAACCAGTCCCAGGATGCTTGTTTCCGGTTCAGGGAAGACCTGGCTTGGCAGTTCAGGCTGGACTGTTCTCATGAGGCACAGGGTCAAGACTGATTTGCATATAGCTGGATCTGAACTGAGGTGGCAAAGTGAGCTAAAGAATGATGATGGATTCAACCCAGATCTGCGACTGGGGGTGAGTGTCTGAAAAGTTTCAGCGCTCCGTCCATCATCTCCTTGTGTTTGTATGAGGCATTTGTAACATTTGACTTTCACTATTTTACAAATAGAAATCTTAGAGAATGATGGTATATCAACCAGAGAAGATCTGGAATAGATCTTTCAGAGGAACTTAACGTACAAGTTACTTACCTTCGGTAACGATGTATCTATAAGAGACCTGGATTAGTTATAGACTCCTTACCTAAGAATTACCCCCAGGCGTCAGACTGGATCCGGAGAATATTTTTGTCAGCAGTACCCCTGCGTGTCGAAAGGTGGCGTGGGTCGACTCCGCGTTCATCGTTGTGGCAAGGATGACGTCGCGGTAGGTACTTAGACGCCGCCCTCGCACGCTGACGTCAGTTCTTTTACACGACATTCCATGCCAGAAGCGTAGAGCCATGCAAGACACTGACCACTGGTGCACAAAACTAGGGCCCTGAAAGGGATTCCCTGACCCTAGAAATCAGTTTGCAGAACGGAGAGGATGGGTGGGGCGTTAAGGAATCTATAACTAACCTATGTTTCTTACAGATATATCGTTACCGAAGGGAAGTAACTTGTTCATCTGAAAGAAACAGTAAGTTATAGATTCCTTACCTTAGAATAGATACCCCTACAATACCAACCCCGGAGGTGGGTCTGCGAACCAAATTCACACCAGAAAGTCCTGGAGAACAGAACGGCCAAAGAAGCCGTCTCTCCGGACCTGGTTGTCCAGGCAGTATTGTCTAGTGAACGTGTGCAGAGATGCCCACGTAGCTGTTTGACAGATGTCATTGAGGGGGACACCTCGTCCCAAAGCAGTAGTAGCTGCCATCGCCCTGGTGGAATGGGCGCGAAGCCCCACTGGAGGCTCATTCTTTGTCGAGGAATAACAACCCTTAATGCACAAAATGACCCACCTAGAGATGGTCCGTTTGTGCATGGCTCGACCTTTCGTAGCGCCCACGTAGCCCACAAAGAGCTGATCATCCACCCGGAATTGTTTGGTGCGATCCAAATAAAAGGAAAGCGCCCATTTTGGATCCAGACGGTGGAGCCTCTCCTTCTTTTGAAGGATGCGGAAGCGGAAAGAAGGTGGGCAAAGTGATGGTTTGGCCAATGTGGAAAGAAGTAACCACCTTGGGAAGAAAGTAAGGTCTGGTTCTTAGTACAACCTTGTCCGGATGAACAGCCAGGAAAGGAGGTTTTGAAGAAAGAGCCTGGAGCTCACTCACCCTGCGAGCAGAGGTGATGGCAACCAGAAAAGCAGTCTTTATGGTAATTAGACGAAGAGGACAGTTATGACGTGGCTCAAAGGGAGCGCACATAAGGTGAGTCAGAACCAGGTTCAAGTCCCACTGAGGCATTACGAAGGGAATAGGAGGAAAAAGATGAGTAATGCCCTTTAGGAAGCGATTTACAACTTGAAAAGAGAAGGCTGATCAGGAAGCCTAAGAAAGGCTGAAATGGCCGAGAGGTAGCCCTTAAGAGTGCCCAGAGCAGAGCCCCACTGGGCCAAAGAAAGAAGGAACAAGAGAACCTCAGAAAGAGGGGCAGAAAGGTGATCCGCAGCCTTTGCTGCGCACCACGCCACAAATTTGTTCCAACTACAGGCGTATACCGTCTTAGTGGAGGGACGCCTGGCTGCCAAGATAACATCACAGACTTCGGGAGGCAGGTCAAATGACGTCAACTACCGTCGCTCAATCTCCACGCAAGCAGGTGGAGGCTGGACACGTTCGGGTGGAGGACAGTCCCCTGCTGCTGCGACAGAATATCCTCCCGAAGAGGCAGTCTGATCGGAGGATCGATGGTCATCTGTAGCAGCTCGGGATACCAGACTCTTCGTGCCCAATCCGGAGCCACAAGAATGACTTGGGCCCGGTCGCGCTCGATCTTCTTCAGCACTCTGGGCAGAAGTGGTATAGGTGGAAAGGCGTATAGAAGACCGCAACTCCACTCGCGACGAAAAGCGTCGCCTAGCGAGTGCCGCCTTGGAAATTCCAACATGCAGAATTGCTGACATTGCGCGTTCTCTTCGGTGGCGAATAGATCTAACCAAGGCTCTCCCCACTGTCGAAAGAGACCTTGTGCCACCTCCGAGTGGAGCCGTCATTCATGATCCATCATGCACCTGCGGCTGAGTTCGTCCGCCCTGGTGTTCAGCGAACCTGCCAGGTGTTGAACCACCAGGGATATGCCCTGATGTTCCAGCCATGTCCAGAGGCGTAGGGCCTCTTGGCATAGGCTCCACGACCCCACCTCGCCTTGTATGTTGCAGTACCACATGGCGGTGGTGTTGGCCAGGAACACCTGCACAACTCTTCCCCAGACAGATGGAAGGAATGCTTTCAGTGCAAGACGAATTGCACGAAGCTCCAGAAGGTTGATGTGGAGCCCGGACTCCGCCGGAGACCAGAGGCCTCTGATCTCCGCCTCCCCCATGTGGCCGCCCCATCCCAGAAGTGATGCATTGCTCACCACTGTGAACTCTGGTTGTGGAAGGGGGAGGGATCTGCTGTCGACCCAATCCTGGTTCGTTAGCCACCACTGCAATTGGTGTGCAGTGCCCTCCGAGATCTGGACGCAATCGGACAGGTTGCCCTGATGTTGTACCCACTGGAACTTCAGGTCCCACTGCAGAGCCCTCATATGCCATCTGGCATGGTCCACCAGCAGGATGCAGGAAGCCATCAGTCCCAGTAGCCTGAGGGTCATCCTGACCGAAACCCGGGATAGAGGCTGAAAGATCGGAATCATAGCCCGAATATCCCGGACTCGCTGTTCGGGGGGATAGACCCGAAACTGCGTTGTGTCCAGAACCGCTCCGATGAAAAGGAGCTTCTGAGAGGGAGTCAGGTGTGACTTCGGCACGTTGATAGAGAACCCCAGCGAATGCAGGAGGTCGGCCGTAGTCTGGAGGAGGGAGAAGACTGCCTGGGGCGAGCCCGCCTTCAACAGCCAGTCGTCGAGATAGGGGAAGACTGGAACCCCTGATCTGCGCAGATGAGCTGCGACCACCGCCATCACTGTTGTGAACACCCGAGGGGCGTTGGTAAGGACAAAGGGGAGCACGTTAAACAAAGTGCTTGTGGCCTACCGTGAACCGCAGGTAACGCCGGTGGGCCGGCAGGACGGGAATGTGAAAGTATGCGTCCTGCAAGTCCAACGCTACCATCCAGTCTCCAGGGTCGAGGGCAGACAGGACCTGAGCTAGCGTCAACATTTTGAACTTCTCCTTCCGGAGGAAGCGGTTGACGTCCCTGAGATCCAAGATAGGACGCAGGCCTTTGTCCTTCTTGGGCACCAAAAAGTAGTGGGAATAACAACCACGACCTACTTCTGGGGCAGGAACGCGCTCGATGGCTCCCTTCGCGAAGAGTGCCGAAACTTCCTGATGGAGAAGGGCCAGATGATCCTCCGACATGCGATGATGCTGAGGTAGCATGGATGTAGGGATAGTCTCGAAGGGGAGGGAGTAGCCCCTTCGGACTAACTGCAAAACCCACCTGTCCGACATGATGGTGCGCCAGTGGGGGAGGTGATGGCGAATCGGTGGCCCTGAAAGATCGGACTAGGAGGGTTTGGAGGCTGCTGCAGAGGGGGTTGTGGTGGAATGGCCCGCTCGCTGGCCCCCTGAACCACGGCGGTGGTTCCCACGTCCCCAGCCGCGCAGAGGCTGAACAGCTTGCGCCGGCCTGTGGCTCTGGGCGGAACGTGGCGGGGCACCCCTTTCGTAGCCACAAAAGGGGCAAAAGGCAGACTGCGCAGGGCGAGTGGTGGAGAGGCCCAAGGACTTGGCCGTAGCTCGAGAGTCCTTGAAGCGCTCTGGCGCGTTGTCTGCCTTTTCGCCGAACAGGCGACGGCCATCAAAGGGAATGTCCATAAGGGTAGCTTGGACATCTCCGGAGAAACCAGTCGACCTCAGCCAGGCGTAGCGTCGAAGGGCTACCGGCGTTGAATTCGTCCTGCCTAGCGCGTCGGCGGTGTCCAGTCCACAGCGAATGGTAAACTTGGCTGCGTCTCTCCCCTCGGCAAATGCACGGGAGAGGACGGCCCGTGCCTCCTCCGGGCCCTGGGGCAGCACCTGCGCCACCGTATCCCACACAGAGTGGGTGTTACGGCCCAACAGACATGCAGTGTTTACCGACCGCAGTCCCAAGCTGGAGGAAGAAAACATCTTCTTCCCAAGGTGGTCCAGCTTTTTGGATTCCCTATCAGGTGGTGCGTTAGGGAATGCGCCTTTGGACATAGAGGCTTAGACCACCAAGCTCTCTGGGGTGGGGTGTTGGGAAAGTGGGGTCGCCCCGAGCCGGGTGGTGGCATCGAGCGATCATCCTATCCACAGGAGCCCCTGTGTTGGGCATGGACCAGGTGCCAAAAAGGATGTCAGTGAGGGCTTCATTGAAAGGCAGCAGGGGCTCCGAAGAGCTTGCTGCCGGTTGAAGCACCTCTGTCAGGAGGTTAGTCCTGACCGCCACCGTAGGTAGCTCGAGGTTGAGGGCCTCGGCCGCCCTACGCAACACCACTGCGTAAGAAGCTCCCTCCTCCGTAGCCACTTTAGGAGGAGACAACATGCCAAGGTCTGGGGAAGTGTCCAGCCCACTGGCAACCCCCAACTCCTCTCGCCAGTCCGGGTCAAACTCCAACTGGTCAGTTAAAGGGTCCCCAGACCCCTCCCAGTCCTCCTCACCCTCCTCTGGTTGCCAATCGGGCCTAAAAGAACCAGGGTGGAACAGGGGCACAAAAGTACCCGTCGGTACCGGAACCGGCGTCGGTCGACGTCGGTCCGGCTCTGTGTCCACATTGAGGTGGAGCCCAGGGTCGACGCCGGCTGGGAACACAGCCGGCGTTGGCTGCGGACGAGGTGCTGGGGGAATTGGCCCCGGGGGAGGTGTGGTCAGGTCGACCAGCGCCGATCCGGATCCAGGCCTGGATCCAAGGGGACCCTGCGGTGCCGGGACCGAAGCCACTGGCGTTGAAGGCCCAGGGCCCCCAGCCGAGTCCGCGGGGCCCGAAGGCGCACCAGCGGAGTCGGACTTCCCAAAGATGGCATGCATCACTTCGTAGAAACTCCGAAGCTGGGCAGGGGTCGCACTGGGTCCCGGAAAGGGAGGGAAACCTGGAGTCGACCCAGCGGGCTCTGCACGCGGAGCTGCGGAAGGGGCACCACCCTGCATCCCTCGTCGCGTCGGCCAACGGATGGGGAGAAGTTGAAGAGCGACGATGCTTCTTCGACTTCTTCTTGTGCTTCGACTTACCTGAAGAGTGCGAAGACTTAGAAGAGTGGTGGTGACTCCGCGACCGGTCCCTCGACCTCCCACGCGACCGGGACCTCGAGCGGCGCGGAGCGGACTGCCGGGCTTCGAGAAGCTTTCTGGACCGCTCCCGCAAAGACTTCGGATTCATGGTTTGGCAGTCGGAACACGACTTGGAGTCATGGTCGGGTTCCAGACAGAACAGGCACACGCGGTGCGGATCCGTCACCGACATCAAGCGTCTGCAGGCACCGCAAGCCTTGAAACCGGGCATCCCTGACGTGCACCAGGAGTCGAGGACTCAAACGGCGTCGACAAACGTCGGCAAAAAGTCAGTCAAAAAGTGACTGGAGGTACAGCTCTCTCCGGATCTGCGCTGGCCGGCGCGAAAAAAGAAAGAACGAACTGAAGTCAGCGCGCAAGGGCGGCGTCTAAGTACCTACCGCGACGTCAACCTGGCGACCACGACGCCAACAACGAATGCGGAGTCGACCGATGCCACCTTTTGACGCACAGAGGTACTGCTGACGAAAAAATTCTCCAGATCCAGTCTGACGCCTGGGGGTAATCCTAAGGTAAGGAATCTATAACTGTCTCTTTCAGCTATAAGTATGACGTGCTGCATAGAGCATGGTTTTCATTTAATCAGCTCTCTAAAATGAATTTTAGGCAATTTATATGAGCAAAAGGTTATTGGTAAAGCATTTTAACCTTCCTTATGAAACCAGGAACGTGCCCAGCTCCTTTCAAGGAGCCCGAATAATGAACTGCCCTCGTATTGGCTGAATGCTTTCTCAGCATCCAACAAACGTGCTACTTGCACATCTAAGTTTGTTATAGCCTGCTAACGCACGCGTAATACTGAATGTACATTATCCCTTGACAACAGCTTGGGATGAAACATTACTGGGATTCAGAAATCAGGAAAGATGATACATATTTAGTCCATATGTTGGAACCCCAGCTTGATTTTTCATATGTGTATTTATCAAGATAAAATGATAGGTTCCACAATCTATACTGTCCAATTTTGGTATTTAATTTAAATATAGATTAGCTCTGTTTAATTCTGGCTTTGGTGTGTGTGAAAGTTCTGCTGCTTCAAATATATTTCAAGCAATTTAATTTACTTTATTTATTTATTCTCTTTTGGCTTCTCTGATTTCCTATTCTGTAATTCTGCTATCAAACAGTCTCATGTCCGATGATACTCGAGGCAGTGATTTTGAGATATGTGGTTCCGTTATTTATTGTCTGAATTTGTACGGTGTTTCAAATAACAAAATAAAAGCTTTCATAATGTCCGATGGGTGAGTTATCTTCCCTTCAGCAGTGCATGTAGCTGGTACTGTGCATAGGGTTCATCCCCCTTGCAGATGTCATTCATACCTGCAGCCCATCAGCTTTTTTACTTTATTACATAGTGTTGTAAACAATCTCGCTAGTTCATATTCTGCTATTTTGCTAGGGTCAAAAACAAAGTGTTCTGTTTGTATTTAGCCAACTGTAAACTGTGCAGGTGGGGTTTTGTTGGTTAAATCGAGTTTTTATTTTTGATTTGCTCTGTCCTTCAAATCCTTTTGTCAAACAGTATTCTAATTTTTCCATAAAGCTGACTGTTTTTTCACATCATCTCTCCAAAATGATATTCCTGCTTCCCTTAACTTTGATGTGAGGAAAATGATACTTGGCTGTTTCACAGTTATATTGTCAGCATTATCTGACCTTGTTAGTTTCTTCTATATCTTTATAGTTGAATGAGTTTATTCTCCATTTTTTTTACAGTGCACAGCATTAATATTCAACACAAAGTTAAGAGAGGCGTGACCAGAGATTTGCCTTAATATATGGTGCAGTGTATGATTTTAGGTACTGGATATGACAATGTTACAAAAAAATTCATCCTGCAATATGTCCACTGGGTGCAAGAATTCAAGGTGTAGTCTCTAGTTGATGAATGCATCAGTCGCCAAAGATCTATTAAAGAGTGACCTTACATCAGATGTCTTAATACTTGTATCATTTTTGTGGGCCGTATCTGGACATCCAGACCTCTCCAAATTGGGGTCTATCAACATTTTCCAATCACCTCTAATGAAGACAGGTAACCTACCAACTCATGCGAGTACTTTGATTTTTCTCCGCTGAGTGCATTATTGGAGTCCAGTAGTATAGTGCTATTTTGTATTTCCTTTTTGGCAAACACAATTGAGGTACCTTTTATAAACTCAAGTCTTCAGTATTCTAGGTGCAAGTGACTCCATGAAAAGAATAGCCGCACAGCAGTCAATGTTGTTCAAATTGCAATCTTTGTTGTCTTCCTCTATTGGTGTTCTGCTGCTCATAACTCTGCTATACCAATATCGTCTTGCTTGTTGTGACTTCAATGTGGTAAGTCGGATTATTGCATCAGCGCAACATCCAGATGTTTTGTGGCTACGTAAGAAGCTACATTTTCCTTTTAATATAGGTATTCTTTCCATTCACACAGAGATTTAGTACTAAATGAAGATTTCTAAGTGGGGTGCATTCCAAATACCTGTGACGTTTGGAGGTTGTTCAAGTTGTAAATCGTTCAATCAGCTCACTTTTCTGTTTTGAATGGTTTTAATTGGCGGTTTTCACATTTTTACACAAGTACAATTCAAACACAGGAAATCTGTCACGGTACATCAAAAAGTGTAAATTGTCCTTCTCTATGGTTATATTGGGCCCATGGGCATCAATGACTTCTCTTCCTTTAGACAAGTTTGACATGTCATTATTGGACGTACTTTTATCTATTACAGTCAAAGTGATTCTTACGGGATGGAAGTCCTTCCAACACATCTCTTTTCACACTTGGTGGGCCTGGGTGTCTTATCTTCGTAGTGCTCATACATTACAGTCTGAAAGTCACTCTTCTCCGGCTATTTTCAGCGCAGTATGGCAAACCTTGGACACCTTTGTCCAACATGGTGCTCTAGTTTCTGGGGCATCCACTTCTGATACTTCGTTTACCTGACCTTTTTTAGGGCTGTCCCTTGTGCATAATCTTTTTATCTCGTTTCCCATTTCCTCTTACTTACTCTTGTAGGAATTGCTCCACTGGAATACCCCTGACCCCTCTTTCCCTATTCTCCTGTGGCCCCCCCCTTTTCTTTTCATTTTCCCCTATATACCCCGCTCGATATCTTTTGTGATACATGGATTTTTCTCTGCGATTCATACTTCACTCTTTTTGAATGTGTTTCGGGGTTTATATGCTCCTTGTAACCTTTTTACAAATGTTATACTTTGCCTTGTATGTGTCACTCATTGCATTTACTATTTGTATTTTTCTTGTGTTTAAACTCCCATAAAACTATTTGAACACTAAAGAGTGTAGGGTGGTAATGTGTCCACAAAAAAAAGATACGGATAAAACAACAATATGAAGCAACACTAATAACAGAGGCCAGCCATCTACACGTAGGCCTCTGGTTAGGGCTACAAAAACAAGGATTTGCAATGCAATAGGTCTTGCATTACTGAAAGTTTGAGGTATTGGCGTTACAAATAATAATGCAACGCCAATAGCTCAAACTTTCAGTAATGCGAGACCTATTGTACTGCAAATGTTTGCTTAGTGAGCCAGGCTCCAGCACTGCATGTATTGGTGCAGTACCACAAGCTACTCCTAGAGGTCCCTAGTGAGCCAGGCACCATCACTGCATGTTTCGGTGCAGTAACACATGCTGCTCCCAGTGGTCCTTAGTGAGCCAGCTAAGCTTCTCTCCTAACCAGTAAAGCTGAAAAGAGCACCGACTGGCATTAATTTGATATTATGGTACACATGTGAATGCAGAGAATCACACACATACAAGAAAGAGAATGCAGAGAAGAGGTGCAAAAGTAGACAAATTATCGGGTCAGGACACAGAGACTTAAATAAGGTGTGAATGAGGAGGAGAGAAGCCCTACGTAAACAGCACATGTAAAAGGGCTGCAGGGAGATTTACCTGCGAGCTTGGAGACTAAATACATATTATGTACCATGAGAGCAGTTTAACCTTGCTAGGTTATTTTTGTAAACATGATAAATATGAATGTACATTTTCGCCTGCATTTTTACAGATTTTCAAGTTTCCAGGCAGCTCTTACAAAATATTGCCACAGACATTTGAAAAATATTCGCCTTATGTTCAGATTTCTATGTAGATTTTGAATGCTGCTACTCGTACAGCAAAAGTAAAGTGAACGTTAGGAGGGAAAAACTACCGCTTCAAACTACTTGCTCTAATAAATTACTTGGAATTTCTAGTTTGGTTTACTGTTTTATGTACCGCACATGCTCATTGAAAAGAGCTGGTATGTTTACGGCACGAAAAAGCGTCCAACTTCACTCAACAAACCCAATCTTCAAGCAGAGGTCATAAAAGAGCTGGAATCAGTTGTGAAAATATATCCACATTTGCAGGTTTAAAGACATAAAACTGCAAGTAAAAAAGCCCCAGGACGTGTTGAACTTTTAAAGCTCCCGTTAAAACCCTTGATTCAAGTGCATGCGCAGCGATTAATGTGGGATTAACCACTCCGTCAGTTGACTGGGAGAGCCCGGGAATGCGAAACACAAACAACAAAGCAATATAGGAGAAGGTGTTCTGGGGGAAAAAAATATGAATTTAAAAGCACCTTAATTGATGGATCCTCGGACGCACATTAAACATTTATGCAGCATCCACTGGGACCGGAAAGCACACACACTTCTCAGTAGGCCTGGGCGGTAAATTCCGTTCCGCTCGCGGAATTTGCGGAATTTGGGTAATTTCGCGTTCCGTGGAGAACGCGAAATTGCCAAAAATTCTGCGATCCGCTGACTTTTTTGCTTGTTCGCGCTTTAAAATGCGTGTTCGCAAGATATTTCTCCCCGAGCACGCAAACAGCGTTCGCGAACAGGAAAAAAGCATTGCGAACGGGCGGAACAAGCAATTCCGCGTGTTCGCGGAACTTTTGCGTGCTCGCGGAGATTTTTTACCATTTCGCCGAGCTTTGCGTAGCGCGACTACGCAAATTCCGCCCACCCCTACTTCTCAGGGTAAGGCAAGGAACTGTTGCTATTTAACATTCAAGAAAATGGTAGACACAGTAGAATGCGGCCACCATTATTCAAGCTGAGGCGTGCTGCGCTGGTTAAATTATTTTTTTTTTTAAAACATTGAGGGAGAGATTGTTATGCCTGCAACAGCAGGCAGCAGAAAGCTATTTAAGAAAATAGTGTTCTGAGGCTGTAATTAAACGGGGCAAGTAACAACACATGTGACAGGGGGTGTTCTCATGGGAGGTTAGAAGAACAGAATAGGCGGTACTAGGGAGAGACTACTAACCCTATTGACCAATGAAAAGCCACCATTTACAAAGGACTGGGACAGTAGCCAATTAAAAAGATGGGTGGAAAGTGGGCAGAGCTTTATGCCCATATCCTGAATACAGAATGTCTCGAAGAGACAGCGCAAGCGCTGCCTAGACGAGACCGATAACCGGCGTGCAGGTGTACTGCTCACAAAAAATTTCCGGATCCAGTCTGACGACTGGAGATAATTCTATGGTAAGGAATCAGTGGCTAGAAGTCCTTATCAGATATAAAAATACATAGCCAATATGTTGCAACATTTTGTGCTATTCAACAGCAACTCTTCAGTTTGTTTTTATCATAACTGCTACTCACATTGTCTGCACTGGGATAGGATTTTGATTTTAAAATAAATCTTTAAAATGTATCCATTGTTTCATATTGTTCTTAAGTATGCCTTTCAATTATGAAAGAAAGGGGTCTAGAAAGCTTATTCTCAGGCCTTGAATCCAATCTGTTTTCCAGTCCAACATGCTGTCACTACAGCAAGACCTATTCCCTTCTAAATGGCAATCTCAACTATGAATTGCATATAACAGGAAACAACAGGATATGACAAAACAACCTTCTCACCTGTCAGGGCACAATGATTCAATGCATGCTTTTGAGAACCATCATTTGGCTCTTAATAGTTTCAATTTCCTGAAAAGCCTACGCATGTGATAGAAGAATCTGATCATTCTGTCCGAACCAAACACTGATCTATGAATAATGTACTTGAATCCGATGATTTTATACAACTGCAGAGTTCCATACCAGGGTGAGTTTTGAGCTCATTGTACATGAGCTCTTCAATATGTATTGATATATGTTGTCTCATTGGTAAAACTGGAGCAATGATCACCATGTAAAAGGTTTACAACACCTGCAACGTGAGGCACAGTATACATTTACTGACATAAGAAGGGTAGCAGACAATCAAGAGAACCTACCTTTATCTCAAACTCGTAGTGCTCATCCTTTCCTTGGCCACAGAGGACGTAACGTGGAATGCTTATTTTAATTGGGTTATTAAGGTCAAATGGATTTGCTCCGAGAGAGCGTGTGACTATCCGCTAGTAGAGAAAAAAACACCAGACAAAGAATGCAATTAGTGCTGGAAGATGCACTGTGTAAACATACATTACCTCTATACATAAATGTAGTTAAAGCACAATTTACTAACTTGTGTAACGATATATCTGTAAGAGACAGTAGTTAGTGACAGATTCCTTACCTTAGAATATCCCCAGGCGTCAGGCTGGATCCGGAAAGTTTTTGCGTAGCAGTACCCTTGCGCGTCGGTAGGCGGCGTCGTGCGGCTCCGCGCCCGTCGTCGGGACCGCCGGGATGACGTCGCGGGCAGTACTTAGACGCTGCCCCTGCGCTCTGACGTCAGTTCTGTACACGACTTTCCGCGCCAGGAACACAGAGCCATGCAAGAAGCTGACATAGGTGTCTGAAAAATACTAGGGCCCTGAAAGGGATGTCCTTAACCCTAGAAATCAGTTTGCAGAACGGGGAGGATGGGTGGGGCGGTAAGGAATCTGTCACTAACTACTGTCTCTTACAGATATATCGTTACACAAGTTAGTAACTTGTGCATCTGAAAGAGACACGTTAGTGACAGATTCCTTACCTTAGAATAGATACCCCAGCAATACCAACCCCGGTGGTGGGTCTGCGAACAAAGATCAGACGAGGAAGTCCCGGAGAACAGAACGGCCAAAGAAGCCGTCTCTCTGGACTTGGCTGTCAAGGCAGTAATGTTTGGTAAACGTGTGCAGCGAGGCCCACGTAGCTGCCTGACATGTATCCTGTAACGGAACCCAGCGGCCTAAAGCCGTGGTAGCCGCCGTTGCCCTGGTGGAATGGGCATGCAGCCCAACAGGAGGCTCCTTCTTAGCCAAAGAATAGCAGGCTTTGATACACATAGTGACCCAGCGGGAGATGGTCCTTTTGTGTACCGCCCGACCTTTTTTGGCGCCCACGTAGCCAACAAAGAGCTGGTCATCCACCCAGAACTGTTGTGTGCGGTTGATGTCAAAAGAAAGCGCACGTTTTGGGTCCAGACGGTGGAGCCTCTCTTCCTCTCTGGAAGGATGCGGAGGCGGAAAGAAGGTGGGCAAAGTGATGGTC
Organism: Calotriton arnoldi; assembly: GCA_963921515.1. Lineage (NCBI taxonomy): Eukaryota > Metazoa > Chordata > Amphibia > Caudata > Salamandridae > Calotriton > Calotriton arnoldi. Next base: position 800,589 of record CAWUFW010007920.1, read on the forward strand.
TGCCCAATATGGAAGGCAGTAACCACCTTTGGCAAGGACGACGGACGCGTCCGAAGAACAACCATGTCTGGATGAACAGACAGAAAGGGAGGTTTGCATGAAAGAGCCTGGAGCTCACTCACCCGCCGAGCAGAGGTGATGGCCACCAGGAATGCTGTCTTCAGAGTAAGAAGACGAAGAGGACAATTATGTAGAGGCTCAAAGGGAGCGCACATTAAGAAGGTAAGAACCAAGTTCAAGTCCCACTGAGGCATTACAAACGGAACAGGAGGAAAGAGGTGTGTAATGCCTTTAAGAAACCTGTTAACCACAGGGGACTTGAAAAGGGAGGGCTGATCAGGAAGCCTGAGGAAGGCTGATATCGCACAAAGATAGCCCTTGATGGTACCCAGGGCAGAACCCTGTTGGGCCAGAGAAAGAAGGAACAGAAGAACCTCAGAAAGAGGGGCAGAAAGGGGATTCACAGCCTTTGCTGTGCACCATGCCACAAACTTGTTCCACCTGCAGGCGTATACCACCTTAGTGGAGGGACGCCTGGCTGCCAGAATCACATCACAAACTTCGGGAGGCAAGTCGAAAGGAATCAACTGCCGCCGCTCAATCTCCACGCAAGCAGGTGTAGACTGGACAGGTTCGGGTGGAGGACCGTCCCCTGCTGCTGCGACAGAAGATCCTCCCGAAGAGGCAGACGGATCGGGGGATCAAGCTCATACTGAGTAGCTCGGGATACCAAACTCTTCGAGCCCAGTCCGGAGCCACAAGAATGACTTGGGCCCGGTCGCGCCGAATCTTCTTCAACACTCTGGGTAGAAGTGGTATAGGCGGAAAGGCGTACAACAGACCGCAACTCCACTCGCGATGAAAAGCGTCGCCGAGCGAGTGCCGCCTTGGAAATTCCAACGCGCAGAACTGCTGACATTGCGCGTTCTCTTCGGTGGCGAACAGATCTAACCAAGGCTCTCCCCACTGCTGAAAGAGAGCTTGCGCCACCTCCGAGTGAAGACGCCATTCGTGATCCATCATGCACCTGCGGCTGGAGTTCGTCCGCCCTGGCGTTCAGGGAACCTGCCAGGTGTTGAACCATCAGGAATATGCCCTGATGTTCCAGCCATGTCCAGAGGCGCAGAGCGTCCTGACATAGGGTCCACGACCCCACCCCGCCCTGTTTGTTGCAATACCACATGGAGGTGGTGTTGCCTGCACTACCGTCCCTTTGACAGAGGGAAGGAATGCCTTGAGTGCAAGTCGGATCACCCGGAGCTCCAGAAGGTTGATATGGAGCCGGGACTCCGCCGGAGACCAGAGGCCTCTGATCTCCGCCTCTCCCATGTGACCGCCCCATCCCAGAAGGGACGCGTCCGTCACAACTGTGTGCTCTGGCTGGGGAAGGGAGAGGGATCTGCCCATGACCCATTGCCGGTTCGAGAGCCACCACTGCAACTGTTTTGCAGTCCTCTCCGAGATCTGGACATGATCGGACAGGTTGCCCTGGTGCTGCGCCCACTGGAACTTCAGGTCCCACTGCAGAGCCCGCATATGCCACCTGGCATGATTGACCAGCAGGATGCAGGAGGCCATGAGGCCCAGCAGCCTCAGGGTCATCCGTACCGAAACCCAGGATAAAGGCCGAAAGATCGGAATCATAGCCTGAATATCCCGGACTCGCCGTTCGGGAGGAAAAACCCGAAACTGCGTCGTGTCCAGAACTGCTCCGATGAAAAGGAGCTGTGGAGAAGGAATCAGGTACGACTTCGGCACGTTGATGGAGAACCCCAGCGAGTGCAGGAGTTCGGCCGTTGTCTGGAGGTGGGAGACGACTGCCTGGGACGAGCCCGCCTTCAGCAGCCAGTAGTCGAGGTAGGGGAAGACTGGAACCCCTGCCCGGCGCAGATGGGCTGCGACCACCGCCATCACTTTCGTGAACACCCGAGGGGCGCTGGTAAGGCCAAAAGGGAGCACGGTGAACTGAAAATGCTCGAGGCCTACCGTGAACCGCAGGTAACGCCGGTGGGCCGGCAGGACGGGGATGTGGAAATATGCGTCCTGCAAGTCCAACGCTACCATCCAGTCTCCAGGGCAGTCAAGACCTGAGCTAAGGTGAGCATCTTGAACTTCTCCTTCCGGAGGAAGCGATTGACGTTCCGGAGGTCCAAGATAGGACGCATGTCCTCCTTGTCCTTTTTGGGCACCAGAAAGTAGTGGGAGTAGCAACCACATCCTACTTCTGGGGTCGGAACGCGCTCGATGGCCCTCTTGGCCAAGAGGGCCGCAACTTCCTTTTGAAGAAGCACCAAGTGATCCCCTGACATGCGGTGGAATTGAGGTGGCATGGCTGGGGGGATGGTCACAAAGGGAGGGAGTAGCCCCTTCGGACAATGTCCAAGACCCACCTGTCCGAGGTGTTGGCACGCCAGTGGTGAAGGTGATGGCGGACCCTGCCCCCTACTGGCGTGCTGTGCACCTGAAAGGAAGGACTAGGAGGGCTTGGAGGCCGCGGACGGGGCGGGGTTGGTGGCCTGACCCGCACGCTGGTTGCCTGACCCGCCACGGCGGGAGCCACGTCCTCGGCCACGCGAAGACGCTTGCTGCGCGGGCCGGTGGCTGGGCAGCGGACGTGACTGGGCGCCCCTTCCGTGGCCACGAAAGGGGCGAAAAGCAGACTGTTGCTGAGGGCGCACAGCAGAAAGGCCCAGGGACTTGGCTGTAGCCCGTGAGTCCTTAAAGCGCTCCAGCGCATAGTCTGCCTTTGTCCCAACAAGACCGACTCCATCAAAGGGCATGTCCATAAGAGAGTTTTGGACATCACCCGAGAAACCAGTGGTCCTCAGCCAGGCGTGACGGCGCAGCGCCACTGTCGTCGCAAGCGATCTGCCTAGCGAGTCGGCGGTATCAAGGCCACATCTGATGGTGTACTTTGCCGCATCTCTTCCCTCCGCAATGGTGCGGGAAAGCAGTGTCTGGACCTCCTCAGGACACTGGGGCAGAACTTGCGCCACCGAGTCCCACAAGGAGTGGGAATATCGGCCCAAGAGGCAAGTGGTGTTGACTGACCGCAAGCCAGCACTGGCGGAAGAAAAGACCTTCTTCCCAAATTGATCCAGGCGTTTGGATTCCCTATCCGGGGAGCGGTAGGGAAGGCGCTTTGGGAAGCAGAGGCTTGGACCACCAAGCTCTCAGGGGTGGGGTGTAGAGAGAGGAACGGGGGGTCGCCCGGAGCAGGGCGATGGCGTCGGGCCACGTACCTATCCACAGGAGCCCCTGTGGTGGGCTTGGACCAGGTGCCCAAAAGAACGTCTGAAAGCTCCTCGTTGAACAGCAGCAGTGGCTCCGAGGAGGTAGCCGCCGGCTGAAGCACTTCCGTCAGGATGTTAGTCCTGACAGTCACTGTAGGCAACTGGAGGTTTAAGGCCCCAGCTGCTCTACGCAACACCGTTGCAAAGTTTGCTCCCTCCTCCGTTGCCACGGATGGAGGAGACAGCATGCCAGAGTCAGGGGAGGTGTCCAGACCACTGGCATCCCCAAGTTCCTCAGCCCAGTCCTGATCAAAATCACACTGCTGTGTGAGAGGGTCATCAGACCCCTCCCAGTTATCTACGTCCTCCAATTCAGGTTCAAAATAAGGAGGAGGGACATGTGGGACCCAAGGTCCCAGCGGCGTCGGAGCCGGCGTCGAGCGACGCCGGTCCGGCGCCGTGTCCGGATCCGGAGAGAACCGGGGAACGACACCGCCCGGAGCCCCGGGCGGCGTCGGGAACGGCACCGGAGACATCGGCGCCGGCGGAGGTGTAGTTAGGTGAACCAGCGTCGATGGGGGTTGCGGCAGCACCGGAGCCGGGATCGAGGCCGGGGCCGGGACCGAGGCCGGTGTTACAGGCGGCGCCGGGACCGGAGTCGCCGGCGGCGCCGGGGAAACCCCATCAGGGCCCGCGGGGCCCGAAGGCGCACCGGGGGGACCTTGAGGCCCAAAGAGGCGGGCCATGGCCGACAGGAATTCCTGTATCTCGGCCGGAGTCGCCCCCGAACCCGGGAAGGACGGGTAATGCGGGGGCGGCTCCACAGGCACTGCCGGAGCCGCGGGGACGGTGCCGACAGGAGCCTCAGCCGAGTCGCGAGACCGGCGAGGCGAAGCCGTCGAGCGATGACGCTTCTTAGACTTTTTATGCTTCGACTTACCAGAGGAGTGCGAAGACTTGGACCCCGACGACCGATGAGGACTCCGCGACCGGCACCTCGACCTCTCACGTGACCGGGGCTTGGTGTGGCGCGGAGCCGACTGCCGGACCTCGAGACCGCTCTCGCAAAGCCTTCGGGTGCAAGGCCCGGCAGTCGGGGCACGACTTCGTGTCGTGGTCGCGGCCGAGGCAGTAGAGACACTCTAAGTGCGGGTCTGTGATCGACATCATGCGACCACAGGCGTCGCAGGGCTTGAAGCCGGGCATCCCTACCGACACCTTCGGAGTCGAGAGACTCGTTAAGAAAAACAGTGAAAATTCACCAAAAATGTAGTAAAAAAATGACTAGGGCACTGCTCTTCCCGGATCTGCGCTTACTGGCGCGGAAAAAGAAGAACTGACGTCAGCGCGCAGGGGCGGCGTCTAAGTACTGCCCGCGACGTCATCCCGGCGGTCCCGACGCCGACGACGGACGTGGAGCCGCACGACGCCGCCTACCGACGCGCAAGGGTACTGCTACGCAAAAACTTTCCGGATCCAGCCTGACGCCTGGGGATATTCTAAGGTAAGGAATCTGTCACTAACGTGTCTCTTTCAGATACACATGCCTAATCTGCAATACATTTTCTGGGTATTAGATAGTAAACATATATCACAAGTATTCTATTGTTCTATCATGAGATGGCAACATATAGCAGACAGGCATACTGACACCTAACCAAAGGATAAAAAAGATCAAACTTCTGTGTATTCATGTGTGTCTATAAAGCATAACCTCTACACAGAAACCTCAGATTTTTTTCACATCTCCTTTGAGAGCCAGTGACCCTCTCCTGCCTGTCTCCTCTTTTCTCTGGGTGGAAGTTTCTCCTTACCAAGTAGGCTATGTTTGGTTCTTTTCTGTTTGTTGCTGGTTTCTTCTGGATGTGTTACTGCTTCTTCTGCCTAACTGGGCCCCTGCTGGGCTTCTGGGCATGTACCTACTATCATTGTGCCCATCCATGCCTCCATGTAGTGCTTATTGGAGGCTGCACATCCTCTCCTTTACTGACTCCCTTTTGGGTTCGGGGCAGGATGTTGTTGCTGGCCTCTATCAAAGGATGTGGACTCACCCCCAGAAGCAGAAGGGCTTTGTGTGGCTCTTTCAATATGGGCTTCATGCTAAACTTGGGCATTGTAAAACTATTTGCTGTGTGGTGCCCGAGTCACCTTTGCTGGAGCGCAGGCGACTGACCACTATTTTCTCTGTGAGGTGCAGGTTGTGCATAGGCTTCCAATTATGCTCCTTGCTGGTTTTCAGGCTTGTCTGATGTTTTCTAATCACATTGCCTATTTATGGATATTGTCTGTCCCATTTTTCTTACTATGCATGTTAGGGGCAGCCTGTCAAAGTGTAGACCTAACTTTTCACTGGCTTCTTGGCTTGGAGAGACTAGCAGTTTCATTCTGACTGGAGATGTTGTGGACTTCTGCAACGGATATGGACTTCATACCCTCCCCTACTGCTCCCCGTGTCTCTGGGCTGGAAGGACTCAATGTCTCTCTGCATGTGCTCCCTGCCGGGCTTGGCATGGAGGTGTTCCTGCCCTATGTGCAGCCTTTGGGCCCCCTCAATGGTGGATGGTTGAGTGCTCTATCTTTGTCCTGAGGTGCAGGTTGGTTTGGACTTCCCCTTCTGGCCTGGGCTTGTAAGAGATATGTGGCCTTTCACCTTGTCTCATGGTTGTGCATGCCCATGCATCCCTGCTAGGCTTGTTAGGGATTTAATTGTAATGGTTCCGATGGTAGACCCGCCCTTTCCTGCCTCCCCACTAGACTTGGGGCTGAGGTGTGTCTGCTCAGCGTGGGGCGCTATTGACTCCTTCGCTGTTGGACAGGTGAACGCCCCACCCCTTTTACTGGTGGGGTGTGGGCTGAACTTATGGTTTCTTTGGTACTCCCTATTGGGCTTGGAGCTTGTGAGATATGTCCCCGTCTCATGAATGATTGAATGAATGTTGCACTTGTAGAGCGCACTGTCACTCGCAATGTAGCATCCTGGCGCTAAGCTGGAGACTGACAGGGATCCTTATGTGAGGGCACTGTGAAGCGAGAGAAAGGAGGGAGGAATTAGTTAGATGAGGGAGTGGCAGAGCACATCGAGGCAAGAAAGAGCCAGGTCTTTAGGAATTTTTAAAAAACCTTTTCTTCAGTGTCAATGAAGTGAAGCATGCTGGGGAGTTGGTTCCAGGCTTTGGAGCCTAGCACCATAAAGGACTACCCCCCCACCCCTAGGATTTCAGTCTGTAAGATGGGGGCAATAAAGGATTGGCATCAGAGGATCTTAACGTCCTCTAGGTCCTGTAGTTGTAAAACCGGGCAGTAAGGTACTTGAGTGGACTTGAAGGCTCTGAAGACTAATAGTAGGATCTTAAACAGGATCCTTTTCTGGATAGGTAGCTAGTGGAGTTTTTTAGGGCAGCTGAAGCGGAGCTTCGCTTAGGGAGTTGCAGCACCAATCTTGCTACAGCATGTTTCACCATCTGGAGCTTGTGGATTAGCTGTTGGGAGCAGCCTGTGTAAAAACTATTGCAGTAGTCAATTCTTGATGTAATAAGGGCGAAGGCTATGGTATTCCTGGCGGTGAGAGGGAGGATATGAAAGAATTTGTTTAGGGACTTAACCAGGTTGAAACACACGCCTGCCCCTGCTGAGGCTTGTGGGTGAAGGGAGAGGGCGATCTCAAACTTGACCCCAAGATTGTTTGCTACTTCCAAGGTGGCAGGAGAGGGGGGGGGGTACGGAGTTCGGCCACCATTGTGTGGGGGAGAATAGGTTCCATTTGCCGAAAAGTAATATTTCGGTTTTGCCTGTGTTGCATTTGAGGTGATTGTTTTGCATCCAGAGGATGATATTGGAGTAACAATTTTGAAAGTTGAGTTCAGAGCCGGGAGATTTTTTGTCTGAGAGGATCAGCTGTAGGAAGTGGTAGCAATTCCGTATGAAGCAATCAGGGATATGAGGGTGCCATGTCCACTTCAATGCTAGTGCCGCCTTGTTGGGCTGATTTGGGAAGTGTGCTGCTATTTATGATGTTTGTTCTCTCTTTCCCAGCCTCCCTTATAGACCTGGTGTTGGAACTGGGTTTACCCTTATTGACGGGGTAGTGCGCTGGGCTTGGTCTCTTTCTCTGCTCCTGCTGGGCTTTTAGCTTGTGGCACGTGTGATGATATATTCCAAGAAAGGGGGGTGTCCAAGTGCACACCATTCTTATTTAAGTTTCACTCGAGTTACTCAGTTTAATCTTGTAAGCGTGCAGCCCGGATCGTGGTCCGCCCTATAACCACGTGTCGAAATTCATCACAATCTGGAGCGAAGTAACACTCCTATACCGGACACACAGCGAGTGAATGTCTCATGACAGAAGATTCCACAAATTTATCCATGTTCAATAAAGTTTATTCCGTGTATTCCATCTGTTTTGTCTCTTTGCTCATATCAGTTAATCATGTCACATGAGAGACACAACGTATTTTTTACATCTAATGCAGCAGATATGCCACTCTGGGCCTTTTTCTGAAGCAAGAATTCATACGTAAATCATCCTTAGTAGTACATGTTATTCCCAATGCATTTCGGGCATTTTATGCCCTTCGTCAGGGGTTCACTACAATTAAAAACAACATAAACATTAGGATGTTTATCCAGATCTTGATGCATGCAATATAAGTAACAATACAGCCCACAGTTCCTACTTTATTTTAACATAGCCCCCAAGATCGAAGCCCCTGTTCCGGCACCGTCTCCACTTCGGGGCTGAATCCGGGGTCGATGTTGTCCGGCGTGCCGGGCGACGTGAAACGTGGTGCTGGTGGGGTCGACGTCGGTGGAGGTGTGACGAGGTCAACCGGCATCGACTGGGATCCAGGGCGGGATCCACGGGTGTCCTGCGGTGCCGAGGCCGGAGCCGACGCTGGGGCCGGAGCCGCCGGAGTCAAAGGGCGAGGACTCCCAGCCCGAAGGCGCACCGGAGGGGCCCGACAGCCCAAATAGGCGAGCCATAGCGGACAGGAATTACTGCACCTGGGCCGGAGTCGCCGATGAACCCGGGAAGGACGGGTAGGTCACCGGCGACTGCGTAGGCTCCGCCGGAGCCGCGGGGGTGGCACCACCCGCACCCTCAGCCAAGTCGCGCGACTGGCGAGGGGAAGTCGGGGAACGATGATGTTTTTTCGACTTCTTTTGGCGCTTCGCCTTACCTGACCCCGAGTGCGAAGACTTCGATTCGGACGACTTCCGATGGTGGTGGCTCCGCGACCGGTCCCTCGACCTCCCTCTGGACTGGGACCTTTCACGGCGCGGAGCTGACTGCCGGGCTTTAAGCAGCTTTCTGGACCGCTCCCGCAAAGACTTCGGTGCCATGGACCGGCAGTCGGGGCACGACTTGGGGTCGTGGTCGCGCCCCAGGCAGAAGAGACACACGCGGTGCGGGTCCGTCACCGACATCATCCGATGACAGTCCTCGCAAGACTTAAACCCGGGCATCCCTGACTGCACCAGGAGTCGTATCGACTCAAAAAGAGTGAGACAAAAATCTCAAAAAAACTCAGTCAAAAAGGACTGGGGGTACCGCTCTCTCCGGATCTGCGCTTGCTGGCGCGGAAAAAGAAAGAACTGACATCAGCGCGCGAGGGCGGCGTCTAAGTAGCTGCCGCGACGTCATCCCGGCGATCACGACGGACGCGGAGCCGCATGACGCCACCTTCCGACGCGCAGGGGTACTGCTGACGAAAACTTTCCGGATCCAGACTGACGCCTGGGGATATTCTAAGGTAAGGAATATATCACTACGTGTTTCTTTCAGATGTGTGATTTTATTCACTTGGTCTTTAAGCTTCAGCTCTTTATCTAGCAAGAAACCCAGATTTTTTACTTTATTTACTGGTTCAGGGAGGAGGCCTAGTTCAGGAGGCCACCATTCCGGCATCCAGAATGAGGGGTTATTGCCAAAGATGATGACTTCAGTTTAAGCAGCATTCAGTTTAAGACAATTGTTGTCCATCTAATTGCCTACATTGCTCATGCAGGTTCTAAATGTAGAGCCTGAGTTATTCTCAAGTTTCGCTAGTGGCACCACAATTTGAGTGTCATTTGTGTATGATGCTCAAGAGAAGCCAGATTTTTTGATAAGTCAAGCCAGTGGCGTGAAAAACATTGAACAATGCCGGGCTCAGTGCTAAGCCCTGAGGGACTCCACAGAGCAGAGAAAAAAACCTGGATGTAAATTTGCCCAACACCATGCTTTGTTGTCTGTTGACTAGAAAGGACTGAAGGAGACCTAGTGCTGTAACTGCTAACCCCAAACTCCACATGCGTTCAAACAGGAGCTCATGGCTGACCGTATCAAACGCCGCGGAGAGGTCCAGCAAAATCAGAGCCGCAGTCCCCCACGTCCAACGTTTCACGAATCTCTTCGGTGGCCACTACCAAGGCAGATTCTGTGCTATGGTTTTTCCTAAACCAGTGTTTGGTATCATCCAGTAAACAATTTTCTTCAATGTACTCTGATAGCGGTTTGTTCATTACTTTCTCAATCAACTTAGCGGCAAAGGGAAGCCTAGATATGGGGCGATACTTGTTCATGTCCAACGCATTGAGATTATCTTTTCTTTAGCAGAGGCAGGATCGAGGCAGTTTTCTAGTGTGCAGGGAAAACACCCTCCTCAAACACTGTATTGAAAATTTGCCCCAGATATTGTGCCACAGGTGCTGGAATCGGATGAAATATTTTTGGAGGGCAAGGGTCTAGCGGAGCGCCAGATTTGATTAGTGAGATTAGATTCATGAGTTGTTTTTCAAGAGGAACCTTATAGGTAGAGAATCTGGCTAGACCTGATGCCACATTTAGTGATTGCTCCTCCGGTTGTGAGGCTGTCCTGCCTGCGGCAAATTTGTTAAAGATGTTGGCTACCTTTTCTTGAAAGAAATCGGCCAGAGCATCACAAAATATTTGATTAATTACTGCTGGATTGGAGCTGGCTGGTACTGCCAATTTTTTTATTATTTGAAAGAGTTTTATTTGCATCACATGCTATTTTTATCTGCTCAGAGTAGTAGGAGGTTTTGTCGTGTAGTTCCTATAGTACCCCTGCAGGACCTGCGCATTTGGATAACATAAACCGTGGGCTTGGTGTTAGACTGACTCTGTGCACCCCCACCGCATATGTTAGCCGGAATTACATTAGCTAGCTCACAGTGCCACTAGAATCTCCTCTTATCGGGGAGAGATTAGTTTCTGGCAACCTTAGATCATGACAACCCAAATTCCTCAGAATCGTGGAAACAATGCACTACCTTTCGCTCAGGCACTCGTGCTCACTTATTCGGTTTGTCTCAGAGAGTTACACAGAATAAACAGTCCGGGCGTTTCAATAAGTATTTACTGAACAGTTGTTATTCTAGTGTAAAATATATGTGCTGCAGCAATCAGCAGACAATAGCAGAGATATATTATCAGCAGTACGATCAAAGTGAAAGGATAGAACAGTTCTACCATATTGCAATAATCATGAATACATACATGAATATAAAAGGCATTATGCAAGTGCGCGTACTCCTACGATGCCTAACTAGATGTACCTGAGTGTACCTAGCATATGTGTAGGTCTAAAAACCTAAGAGCCAAGAATCCCTATAGGATTTAGTCGAACCCCCATACCTGAATAGAGAGAGTGTGGGACACCGTCCTGGTCTCGAGTTGGACACCCCGCAAGGGCTGTGTTAGACCGCTGTCAGCAGGAGCGACTGCATGCAGGAGCCTCAGCGTCTCTGGTCAGTGTGTCAGCATGGAAGTCTCGGTTCCCTCTGTCTTACCGTGGCAAGATGTGGTGTATTTATACCCTAAAGTGTCTTGTCCGTCAGTATGGTTTGTATTGGTCTTTGTTGGACATGATGAAGACGTCAGGGGTGAACTTTGTACATACATATTATGCGGGAGATGTAGCTGGTGAATACTCATGCATAATTTATGAGTACATTGTAGGCCTGTGTTCTGGAACGACCTTGCAGTGTTCTAACCACAGACTAGATAACGTTCATCCCTCAGAGTTCGGAGCTCGTTGTGTACTGTACGGAGCTAATGTAGGTGAAAGATCATGCCTATATTAGGAGCCATGACTATAATACGGCATATACGAATAAGACCATAACAGGGCATATACGAGTATGACCATAATAGGGCATATACGAGTATGACCATAATAGGGTATATACAAGCATTCCTACATTATGGCATATATGAACGGGTCTACATTAGGGCCTATATACGAAACATAACACCCACTCCACTTCCGAATTGGATGACAATGACCATACTTAAAATCTGGACAATTTAAAATATTCACTTAAAACGATTAAAACACGGATTTTAAAAAGACTTTAAAGAAATGTTTAAAAAAATGTGAAAAACTATTTTCTAATTACCACTTGAAAAAGTCAAAGTATATCCCATCTACAAAGTTGCATCGCTATAAGCTGAAGAAGGCCATGCTTTTCCAAGCGAAAGTGTCAATTTAGGAAATGTTCAAAATTTTTGTTCGTTTACTTATGAAACGAAGTGGAGAAGCCGAATTCTTTCCCAGGACGCGATGAGCCAATTCAAGATTAAGTGTCCTGGCTGGGAGATACAGCATTATCGGTGTTAGCTACTGCAGACGACCAATCCAACGCTTCACAGAGAACGTCAATCGCACATAGATGGAATAGGGCACTGCCAACAGTCGTTGCTGCGGCAGCTTGTGCGGCAGATGTTACCTCAGTGCCTGTGAAGGAGCCAACTAACCCAGCAGGAGCAAACGGCACCTGTGGATTCTCAAGGACTGCATTCATCAGAATCAAAAGACGCTGGGGACAACGCAGAGCATGGGCCTTTAGGGGGTCCAGCATAGCATCTAGGTCCAGTGGCGTATCTGATGGAAACGTCAGACAGGCATCGAAGAACAGGTAAGATGCAGTCCACCCAGACTGGTCTAAATGATAGAAACCAAGAGGCGTTCAGTTCTCGTAGGCAAGATATGCCCAGAAGCTGCACCATGCGTTCACGATATTTCCGTTCCATGAGCGTGTTCGCCATTTCCTCGGAAATGGGGCCGTCCATTGCGTAGCAGTAATATTACAATCAGGACTCCTGCAATTAGGAACAGGATAAGCGGGAGACCTCCAAAGACGCTTCCCAATACGGAGTGTATGAAATTTGGGATTACTCCGAGGACTGTCTGAAAGGTGCTTAATAGTCCTGACCCTATGGTCTTAAATAGGTGTACAATACCGCTCGTATCAGACATGTTAAAGATACGACCCACCATTTCTGCGAAATGAAAGGGGCAGTTTGGACGTATAAGCGCTTGTATCTCAGTCGAGGTCCTTGCAACTTGAAGTTCAAAGATTTCTCGAGCGGAGGTTAAGGGCACGGGTTGCTGTAAAAGCATGGCTTTCAATCTGCTCAGAGTATCAAATTGTATAAAGGAAACATTCAACGAAGGCCATAACGGCGCCTCCCTGACTGTGTTCAGTGGTGGAAACAATACTTGCATACAGCAAGTAACCCTGGAGTTAACAGTGACCAGATAGGCGACGGCCGGAAGCATCCCACAGCAACCTTGATCATTTAGCATTAAGTAACTCCCATTCGAGAGCAGCTGGAAAACCGGCGTGATCATGGCCGCTGGGGTCCCTGACATGTGACAAGATAAGTTTGCTACCGAACCACTACATGCTCCATGTAGAGAAATATCCTGACACGAGAGAACCGCTTAAAGCGTTCTTGCAGTTTGTACCACTCAGATACACGTCTCGATCCCCATTCCGGCATAGATATCTATATGGTAACTCCCAAGTTTCCTTGATGTATCCCTTACCCATCTTTTCATATTTGCCTGCCTTTGCTCAAGGCAATATTGAAACTGAAACGTAGTGACCGGCAGAGTGATTTGGCCATGAATTAGCCATTCTGTTGATGGTGATTCGGCTACAGTGAATGGTAACCTTTCCAGCTTCTCAATACGCAGCATTGTATATTTGGCTCCCCTCTGTGCCATTTCTGTCTGTTTATCAGTCAGATTGTATTCTGAAAACCGAGACGTGGTGTTTGCAACTTGGTTGTTAAGTTGATTTTCATTTTGAAGATGAATTTCTTGTTGAAGTGGAACGAGTTCCATAGCATTGTTGCTTAGTCCTTCATTCCGTACAGGTGGCTCTTCAAATGTGATGAGTCTTTCTGTTTGAACTTCTTGGATTGTAGCAAGAGGAGGGCGTCTGCTACTGTGGAGTCCACGAGGCCTACTGTTTAGTATCGGCCACATAGTGTGGTTTGATTAAGTCAATTGAGAAATATCTTTTCTCCTTTTTTCCGGCAAGAGGCGGCAGAAGTACAGTTCTTGTGCCTTGGATTGCTAGGACCGGTACAGGTTTTCTGTAGGAGGGCCCAAATTCTTTCTTGTCAGCAATCTTCTCTCTGACCAGATCCCCGACTTTTGAGATCCAGACAGGTCTTGCCGTTACTGCCTTGACTTCCTCAGTGGCGGTCTGTTTCTGGAGCACGTTACTTTGTTGTGTTCTGGATTCATTTAGATCCTGTAAAACAGCCAAACGATCATGGATATCAAATGGTTTTTCATCTGCCACCGTGCCTTCACAATCAAGATCAGGTACCCACATTCTTGTCCCAAATAGGACCTCGTAAGGAGTGACACCCCCTAGAGAGCTTCTTGGCTGATTATTGATCGTTCGTTGGACCCCATAAAGGCTATCGACCCATCTAACGCCCTTGCCTAATACCCTAGCTGTTAAAGATTGCTTTAAGTCCCGGTTTTTCCTCTCCATAACAGAATTTACCTTGGGATGATACGGAGAGGAGTACAGCAATGCTACGCCCATTCCTTCCATGGCCTCTTTGTAAGCCCGAGAGCTAAGCGCCGGACCACGGTCAGAATGTAACGTGCCAACTGCGTATGTGCCGATAAAGACTCGCAAATCTTTTATAACAGTTCGAGCGTCAGTCGAGCGCTGAGGCCAGATCTTGAGGAAACTTGAGCTGGACGTACACGAACAGACAACCTAATGCTGTCTAATAATGGTATCTGTACTGGACGTGTTGTGGTGGACCCTTCCATCTGCTTGCAGATGTCGCAGTTCCAGACATAGTCTCTAATCTGCCTTCTTATCATGGGCCACGAGTAGCGTTCTTTCAACAAAGAAACAGTCTCTTTAAGTCCCTTATGTACAGAACCTTTCCCTTCGTGTGCTGCCACAATTAAGCCTCGCCTACGATCCATATTTGGTATTACTCTATCCCCCACTCCAGGAATCTGAGCATATGGAATGTTTTGTGCATCTAACTTGTAGGAGTACTTGAGTGGAAATTTCTTCGGTACTGCTTTGCTGCCTTTGCGTGAAGCATTGACAGCTACCATAATCTCGCCGTCTATTCTCGTTTTTGAACAAGTGACTGCAGCTACGGCGGCTGTGCGTACAGCCCCCTTTGCGGCTTCATCAGCCAATGAATTCCCTTCAACGTGAACGCCATCACGCTGATGACTCAGTGTATGTATCACATGAGCCCTTGGTAGTTTGTTTCTCAACTCCACTACCTGTTCCCATAGCATTTTATGCTTAATTGTGCCACCTTTTGATTCTTTGAGCCCGTTTTGTTCCCAATGATGTAGATATTCATTGTACGACTGTACACAGTAAAAGGAATCACACACAATTAGTGTGGGGAATTCGTGATCCGTATTTATAAGTGCCAGTATCAGTGCTTTTAGTTCTGCCAACTGAGCCCTGCAGTCTCCTAGAGATTCCGTTTTAGTGCTACTGGGATGGAACTTTCCATCGCGCATGCGACCTTTAACGATTGCACACACCGCGCTGTAAGCTTGCTTACTCCCTATGGCCGGTTGAGCAGAACCGTCAGTGTAAATAATGTATTCATACTGATCTAGAGGCAAAATCTCATTTGGTAGAGGATATTCTTGTTCGTATTGCAAGAATGCTTGTGTTTTTAAGCTTGGATCAAATCTGTATTCAACATCCGTTGCAGTAAGAGAATTAGCCCATAGTATCCATCTTGGATGTAAGGCTTTCGCATTTGGATACTAGCTTTTGTAACAGCTTCTAAAGCTGGTACTGGGGTCACGACAATTATGTGTTTACCCTGAGCCAGAGCTCTTTCTCTTGCTACAGCGGGCTGCACTGCTGTCTGGATTTTTTCCGTTGAAGTGAAACGCATCTCTGCATTTGTGTACAGATGTGATTTGTATGCGATTGGTACCGTTTCGCCTTCATTGAAGGTCAAATAAGTGTACCCGCATTGACCCGCTATTACTCTAGTCACTAAATTCTGTGCGTTTACGCGTGTCTGTAAATGTTTTGAAGCTATCATGTCTTCCTGTAGTGAACGCAGGATATTTGTATGTTCCGTGTCCATTGTCCGACTGAAAAATCAGGTTTTATTAAGTCGTAGAAAGGTTTTACCCTTTCTGCGTAATCCAAAATGTATGTTCGACCAAAATTTAGAAATCCCAGAATTGATTGTAAATTCTTTAATGATTTTGGAGGTTGAAGCAGCGCACACTTTTCTAAAAAGTTAGCTGCTAGGCTTTTCCCTCACTTGACAGCTCGTATCCTAAAAACAGGACACTGAGGTTGGCAATCTTTGATTATTTAAAGTTAAATTTGTAGCCCTCAGAAGTGAAACCCATAATAATGGTGCTCACCCTGGTCAAGTGCCTTGGTAAGTCATTGTCAGTCAGATAAATATCATCCACATAGGACAATGCTTCTTCATCCAAATTTTGGAGTAACTCTGTTACCCTTGCTGAAAACAACCCCGGGCTATTCTTATACCCTTGGGGGAGTCGGCAAAATTGCCGTTGTGACCCCAGCGCTGAGAATGCTGTCAGATACCTGCTTTCAGGCGCTATATTTTGGCAGAAAAATCCATTTGAGATATCAAGTGTTGTTTTGTATTTTTGTCGCACAATATTATTCATTAATGCGGCACTGTGTGCATTTTGAACTGCAAATGTCTTTGTGCAAGTGTTTAAATGTCTGTAATCTAAAACTAGATGATACGTGTTGTCAGGTTTGGCTACGGGGAACAAAGGATTGTTCATAGGTGAAGTGCAATTTTCTATCACCCCCTGGTATTCAAGTTTTTTAGCTTCCTGCTTTATAGGGTATTGCCTTTGAGCATTTGGGGAAACTTAACGGGATCACGTGGTGGGTTGAATCCTCATCCCAACCAGCATGATTTTTGTACAATGCCGGAGCTAGGGCAACGGCCCACTCCTGCGCATATGCATGTTTAAGATGTATGGGAACGAGGTCGGAAAATGCTGGAAAAATTATCTTTTCTCCCTTTGGGCATTCCATGACGAATGGTGGCGGCCAGTCTTGCTCTGCTAATAGGTTGTCATATCCAGATGACAAATTTTCCCAAAATAGACCTTCAACTTTTCTGGGCTTGTCCCCCTCCATCCGCAGTGTTATCTCATGTAACTTATGTGGGACACTTACCCGAGTATCAGGTGTTTCCACCGTGATATACTCACTCAACTCCGCTGTCACCAGAAATTCCTTCAGGTTCTGGTGAGCTATCGTTACTTCTGCCACGCTGTCTAGCATCGTCAGAGCCCATTCCCCGTTCAGAAGCTGTGTCCTCAGAATTCTGGGCATGTCTGATCTTGAGACCTGCTACCTTCTTTTTGAACTGAGGTTTTTGTTTTTGTTTGTCTTTTTTAGGTGCGTAGTCCGCAGCGCGTTGCGTGCCTCTGGACTTTGTACGCTCCTCTTGTCTGTGTTCTGACCGTCCTTCCCTCTCGGAGTTTCTTGATGAACCCTGAAAGGAACGAGAGGAACGTGTATCAGTATCCTGATACCTGTCAGGTTTTTTAATATTATCCCTATTCTTGAGGTTATACCTCCTTTCAGAGGGCTCCTGTTGTGGAGACCTGCCTCTGGATTGAGATCTGCGGTCTTTAGACTTTTGTTGTTTTTTATTTTCCCACTTCTTTTTAGAAGAAGTAGGTGTCTGCTTTGTAGTGTTCTTTTCAGGACTGCCCACCAGTTGTGGTTTTAATGCCTTCCCACCTAGACTGTCTCTGCCTACTTCTGCATATGCAGTTTCAATTATTTTGGGTAGTTTGTGTTGTTGATCTACTGAGCCGAACTCCCTTAGGCGTTGGCGTTATCGCCACTGAAGCTGCTTCCCCCTTAATGTTAGCTAGAATTATGGCTGATACCTGATCGAAGTTGTTTAGTAACTTCATCCCTAAGTTTAGGGCAGGCTCTGCTCCGTACTCATTTTGTATCTGTCTCAATACGTCTGGCACTACTGCTAAGGACGGGATACCATGTGTTCTGATATATATGGCAGCAAAGATTGAACCCCAAGAGGTGCAATCCTCTACCTGTGGTGTGATCCCCATGGGGAAGCAGATTGTTAGAATTCTGTGTTTATCATAGGTTGTAGTATTCGGGAATACCGCCTCAAGCTGAGTTATTTTCTGAGCTATCCAGAATGGTATTTGTTCGCGTTTTGCGGGCATTTTGCCCATTACCGCGTGTAATATTTGAGGAGTAATTTTATTTCCTGGACCCTGGAATTGGGTCCCATTTGTTGCAACTGTTGTTGGTTGAACTGAGAGTCCTCATGACGAATTGTGTCAGGTTTCTGTAGATTTTAATTAAATCTCTGTGTTGTACGAGTAATTCTGGCTGTGGCATTGTTCCAATGTCAGGATGCGGTGTGTAAGCCGCTAGTATTGGCCATGTGGCCCAGTCTCCTCTGAACGGGCCTAATCTTACTCTGTTTCTTATGTGGGGTAGGGCGCCTTTAAAACAGTATAAGTGTTCCTGGTAGGTGAGTGGAATCTCTATGTCATCGAATGGACAGTATTCCTCTGGTGCATCTCCTTCTACGTAGTAGTGAAATGTCTTTGTTACAGCATCTGCTGCTGGGAATGTAACCCATGAATAGAATACCTCTGTTTTATTTGATTCGTGTGCCTCAATCACGAGAGCTACTATGCCACCCCTTGGTGGTAAACCATTTTTCAATAGTTTCATGGTGAGCGTATGTCTGAATTTAGGTGCAATTTCAATTGCATTTTCGGGTGGTTCTCCGGCTGAGAGATGCAGATCTACTCTTTCTTCATCGCTCGGAGTCATTTTGAAAAGAAAAGCTTTTCCAAGAGAACTTAGTTAAGGTTTTATGCACAATTTAGGAACTAAATGTCCTTCAAGCTTGATTAACCATCAGCCGATAAATAGGATATCTTGCCTACTCAGCTGTGGCGGAGTTTGTGCCCACCCACTCCAGACGTCTCTGGGGTTTTGAGAGTAGGTTCTCTGAGAATAGCACGACTGAACTACTCAGATTCTACTGTTAAATAAGTACCCAACCAACGTTGGCGGCGCCATGTCGTGTAGTTCCTATAGTACCCCTGCAGGACCTGCGATTTGGATAACATAAACCGTGGGCTTGGTGTTAGACTGACTCTGTGCACCCCCACCGCATATGTTAGCCGGATTTGCATTAGCTAGCTCACAGTGCCACTAGAATCTCCACTTATCGGGGAGAGATTAGTTTCTGGCAACCTTAGATCACGACAACCCAAATTCCTCAGAATCGTGGAAACAATGTACTACCTTGCGTTCAGTCACTCGTGCTCACTTATTCGGTTTGTCTCAGAGAGTTACACAGAATAAACAGTCCGGGCGTTTCAATAAGTATTTATTGAACAGTTGTTATTCTAGTGTAAAATATATGTGCTGCAGCAATCAGCAGACAATAGCAGAGATATATTATCAGCAGTACGATCAAAGTGAAAGGATAGAACAGTTCTACCATATTGCAATAATCATGAATACATACATGAATATAAAAGGCATTATGCAAGTGCGCGTACTCCTACGATGCCTAACTAGATGTACCTGAGTGTACCTAGCATATGTGTAGGTCTAAAGGCCTAAGAGCCAAGAATCCCTCTAGGATTTAGTCGAACCCCCATACCTGAATAGAGAGAGTGTGGGACACCGTCCTGGTCTCGAGTTGGACACCCCGCAAGGGCTGTGTTAGACCGCTGTCAGCTGGAGCGACTGCATGCAGGAGCCTCAGCGTCTCTGGTCAGTGTGTCAGCATGGAAGTCTCGGTTCCCTCTGTCTTACCGTGGCAAGATGTGGTGTATTTATACCCTAAAGTGTCTTGTCCGTCAGTATGGTTTGGATTGGTCTTTGTTGGACATGAGGAAGACGTCAGGGGTGAACTTTGTACATACATATTATGCGGGAGATGTAGCTGGTGAATACTCATGCATAATTTATGAGTACATTGTAGGCCTGTGTTCTGGAACGACCTTGCAGTGTTCTAACCACAGACTAGATAACGTTCATGTCAAACAAAAAGAGGGACTAAGGGGGCTGTTTTACGGAGTCCAGCGTACATGCCCAGATACTGTAAACTAAGAAGGGTACGCTGTTCCCCAGAGAGATGGAAAAGCAAAGTAAGGGGGAGGTAAAAGGAGGGAAGTCCTCCTAAGTGGAACTAGAGTCCTCACACACCCAGCAAGCTAGGTGTCATGCTTCATCATATGGACTTGCTCCTCGTCGGGTCGGCGGTGCAATACCCGACGGGCACCCATAAAGGGGCTCTTTAACGGAGATCTTCTGTTCCTGCCGTATGGTGCCGTGGGTGTGAGGGCCCTAGAAGTGAGTGTAGATGCAAAATAAGTGATTAAAAAGGTTGGATAATCCAAAAGGGGAGTTTAATAGGCTGGTTATCCACCTTACTAAAAAATATAGTGGAGCGGCTGATCACTGGCTAAATTTACCAGAAGAGCAAAGCTCGACTCTCACAAATGGTCGACATGTTTCACGCAATATGATCAAACTATGATGCTATGCATTTCTTCAGGACCTATAGAAAACTATCTACACGATGTGGTGCGGTGGAGGAGTTCCTACGTACCACTGTTCCTATTTGCGGGCACGCAGTCCCGTCAGATCTAGTTGTAGCCTAAATAAGGATGACAAAAGCAAAGAAATTTAAAAATGATACTCTGTAGGAAACAGAGCAAGGTCATCCCTAGATCCCCAGACCAAGTAATCCATCAAATAAGTGCAAAGAAAATAATGTGAAATCATCATTAGTGAACAAGGGAAATATTTCTTTAAAATTCAAATATACAAATATACATCGTGACTGGAAGAATGACGTAATAAAAAGGAATTCAAGCAAGTGCAAATTGTACTGTCTCACCTATCTAGGTGATGGCGCTAGCTCCTGTGATACCCTCAGTCCATGACACCGTAATGGTTGGTGTCCTAAATAAGGGGAAATGGAGCAATCATGAAAAGGGGAGAGACACAGCGACGGAGCCCACTCCACAGACCGGCGGGCCGGCAACCTCGCTTCCACCAAGATTCTAACAACGTGAGTCCGTAAGTTTCAACCAGCACGACACGGAGTCATGAAACGGGCAGTGAGGGTGGGCGCGACGAACAGAGAGAGTCCGCTCTGTCAGGACCCCCAGAGAAACACACCCGTCCACGTCCCACAGTTGACAGGTCGGACCCACTGTCCCAACCCGTAGTGCAAGGTGGGTGCCAGGCGCACAAATCCATGGGGGAACCTTTTAAGGAATATAGACAAGCCAGATCAAAGCCCGCTTAGGGTACTGGGCCTTCACAGTCAAAAGGCTCACTCACCTGTCCTATTGTGGACACAAGCCGGAAAATCTACCCCTGCGCCAGACTGAGGAACCAGAGCGGTGCATAACGGCTACACAGGAGTTTTAAAGACCGCTAGGCTGGTCAGAAAGCCGGGGCAGCTGGTGCGATTCTACGTGGCGTGGCGTCAAGTCACGTGGTGAACACGACGTCGGACCCAAGTACTCAGAGCTGCAGCCCTGAAAGCATGGCGGCCATCTTGTAAAGGGCATTGATATCAAAGTAGAGGCAATATGGGGACACACAAGATACGCAAAAGGACAAGCCAGTTCAGGCAAAAAGCATAGTTGCATGAGTACACGTAGGGGTAATCCCCCCTCCCTCCTCCTCCATGACTAGCGGACTCATGCACGCATCACCAGACACATAGCATTTCCACTATAAAGCAACACCATACCAATTCCATAAAAACGGAAAAAGGTTAAAAGGTTGAGTGCGAATAGAGGGAAGGGGCAGCAGACAAATTAATGTAAAAACTATATGTATATGTAGAGAGAGTGAAACAAAACCATCCTATTAAGGTCAGGTTACTCACCCCGCAGAGTGCGGGGCTAGTGAATAAAGTACAAAGAATTCACTGGACACATTGGACACAAAGGGAATAGAAAAGTAAGTAAGGATGCAATGATGAAACCTAGCAGTATTCCTTAACGAAGCCCGCTATCCATTATTCAGGGCGGCCCAGGGTATATTGTCATTGAGGCCGCATGTGTCAGTAGACAACCGGTACACCCATCTCTGTTCAAGTCTAAATAATGCTTGGTGACTGATCTTGGGGTGTGATTCGAGTACCATCCATTTGAGGGTGTCTACCTTGTGATTAAGGTCCCTAAAATGTGTATACAGTTTTGTAGTAGTTTTCATGCACCTCACATTGCTCTTGTGTTCAGTGATGCGTATCTTAACTTGCCTCATCGTCATACCTATATATTTTCTGTCACAAGGACATGTGATAAGGTAAATACATCTCGATGAGTTGCAGTTGGTGTGTCTTTTAAGTTTCCATAAGAAGTTATCAGTTAGTTTTATCTCCTTATGAACAGATGTCTGATCACAAACTGAGCATGTCCCGCAGGGATAGTGTCCTATAACTGGTGGTAAATCCCACAAGGTCCGTTGGACACCTAATTCCCTAGTCCTGGGCCGGGTATGAACAAGAATGTCCTTAAGGTTGGAAGTGCGTTTGAAGGCAAATCTCGGTGGGGGAGACTCAAATCACCCGTGTTAACTATACCCCAGTGTTTCTTAATTGTTTTTTTGATCAGGGGGAATTATGAGTGAATGAGGTAACGCAGGTAAGTATCTCAGTCGGTTCTTTTGTCGAGACCTGAAGTAGTGCCTCTCGCGGATTATTCATTGCTCTTTTGTAAGAGTTATTAACCTGCTGAGCTGGGTAACCCCTCTCTCCCAATTTGTGTTGTAACAATTTAGCCTCTGTTTTATAATCAGACAGGGTACTACTCTTCTGATGATAGTTCTGACAATGGCAGTAGAAGGGGATCATCCAACAGTGACTCCAGCACGGGGAGTACTGGGAGTTGGGGCAACTACAACCAACGCCGTCCCAACTTCCAACCATACCCCAACTATAGGACACTATCCCTGCGGGACATGCTCAGTTTGTGATCAGACATCTGTTCATAAGGAGATAAAACTAACTGATAACTTCTTATGGAAACTTAAAAGACACACCAACTGCAACTCATCGAGATGTATTTACCTTATCACATGTCCTTGTGACAGAAAATATATAGGTATGACGATGAGGCAAGTTAAGATACGCATCACTGAACACAAGAGCAATGTGAGGTGCATGAAAACTACTACAAAACTGTATACACATTTTAGGGACCTTAATCACAAGGTAGACACCCTCAAATGGATGGTACTCGAATCACACCCCAAGATCAGTCACCAAGCATTATTTAGACTTGAACAGAGATGGGTGTACCGGTTGTCTACTGACACATGCGGCCTCAATGACAATATACCCTGGGCCGCCCTGAATAATGGATAGCGGGCTTCGTTAAGGAATACTGCTAGGTTTCATCATTGCATCCTTACTTACTTTTCTATTCCCTTTGTGTCCAATGTGTCCAGTGAATTCTTTGTACTTTATTCACTAGCCCCCGCACTCTGCGGGGTGAGTAACCTGACCTTAATAGGATGGTTTTGTTTCACTCTCTCTACATATACATATAGTTTTTACATTAATTTGTCTGCTGCCCCTTCCCTCTATTCGCACTCAACCTTTTAACCTTTTTCCGTTTTTTATGGAATTGGTATGGTGTTGCTTTATAGTGGAAATGCTATGTGTCTGGTGATGCGTGCATGAGTCCGCTAGTCATGGAGGAGGAGGGAGGGGGATTACCCCTACGTGTACTCATGCAACTATGCTTTTGCCTGAACTGGCTTGTCCTTTTGCGTATCTTGTGTGTCCCCATATTGCCTCTACTTTGATATCAATGCCCTTTACAAGATGGCCGCCATGCTTTCAGGGCTGCAGCTCTGAGTACTTGGGTCCGACGTCGTGTTCACCACGTGACTTGACGCCACGCCACGTAGAATCGCACCAGCTGCCCCGGCTTTCTGACCAGCCTAGCGGTCTTTAAAACTCCTGTGTAGCCGTTATGCACCGCTCTGGTTCCTCAGTCTGGCGCAGGGGTAGATTTTCCGGCTTGTGTCCACAATAGGACAGGTGAGTGAGCCTTTTGACTGGGAAGGCCCAGTACCCTAAGCGGGCTTTGATCTGGCTTGTCTATATTCCTTAAAAGGTTCCCCCATGGATTTGTGCGCCTGGCACCCACCTTGCACTACGGGTTGGGACAGTGGGTCCGACCTGTCAACTGTGGGACGTGGACGGGTGTGTTTCTCTGGGGGTCCTGACAGAGCGGACTCTCTCTGTTCGTCGCGCCCACCCTCACTGCCCGTTTCATGACTCCGTGTCGTGCTGGTTGAAACTTACGGACTCACGTTGTTAGAATCTTGGTGGAAGCGAGGTTGCCGGCCCGCCGGTCTGTGGAGTGGGCTCCGTCGCTGTGTCTCTCCCCTTTTCATGATTGCTCCATTTCCCCTTATTTAGGACACCAACCATTACGGTGTCATGGACTGAGGGTATCACAGGAGCTAGCGCCATCACCTAGATAGGTGAGACAGTACAATTTGCACTTGCTTGAATTCCTTTTTATTACGTCATTCTTCCAGTCACGATGTATATTTGTATATTTGAATTTTAAAGAAATATTTCCCTTGTTCACTAATGATGATTTCACATTATTTTCTTTGCACTTATTTGATGGATTACTTGGTCTGGGGATCTAGGGATGACCTTGCTCTGTTTCCTACAGAGTATCATTTTTAAATTTCTTCGCTTTTGTCATCCTTATTTAGGCTACAACTAGATCTGACGGGACTGCGTGCCCGCAAATAGGAACAGTGGTACGTAGGAACTCCTCCACCGCACCACATCGTGTAGATAGTTTTCTATAGGTCCTGAAGAAATGCATAGCATCATAGTTTGATCATATTGCGTGAAACATGTCGACCATTTGTGAGAGTCGAGCTTTGCTCTTCTGGTAAATTTAGCCAGTGATCAGCCGCTCCACTATATTTTTTAGTAAGGTGGATAACCAGCCTATTAAACTCCCTTTTGGATTATCCAACCTTTTAATCACTTATTTTGCATCTACACTCACTTCTAGGGCCCTCACACCCACGGCACCATACGGCAGGAACAGAAGATCTCCGTTAAAGAGCCCCTTTATGGGTGCCCGTCGGGTATTGCACCGCCGACCCGACGAGGAGCAAGTCCATATGATGAAGCATGACACCTAGCTTGCTGGGTGTGTGAGGACTCTAGTTCCACTTAGGAGGACTTCCTCCTTTTACCTCCCCTTACTTTGCTTTTCCATCTCTCTGGGGAACAGCGTACCCTTCTTAGTTTATAGATAACGTTCATCCCTCAGAGCTCGGAGCTCGTTGTGTACTGTACGGAGCTAATGTAGGTGAAAGATCATGCCTATATTAGGAGCCATGACTATAATAGGGCCTATACGAATAGGACCTTAACAGGGCATATACGAGTATGATCATAATAGGGCATATTCGAGTATGACCATAATGCACAAGTTACTAACTTGAGTAACGATATATCTGTAAGAGACAGTAGTTAGTGACAGATTCCTTACCTTAGAATATCCCCAGGCGTCAGGCTGGATCCGGAAAGTTTTTGCGTAGCAGTACCCTTGCGCGTCGGTAGGCGGCGTCGTGCGGCTCCGCGTCCGTCGTCGGCATCGCCGGGATGACGTCGCGGGCAGTACTTAGACGCCGCACCTGCGCAGTGACGTCAGTTCTGTACACGACTTTCCGCGCCAGGAACGCAGAGCCATGCAAGAAGCTGACATAGGTGTCTGAAAAATACTAGGGCCCTGAAAGGGATGTCCTTAACCCTAGAAATCAGTTCGCAGAACGGGGAGGATGGGTGGGGCGGTAAGGAATCTGTCACTAACTACTGTCTCTTACAGATATATCGTTACACAAGTTAGTAACTTGTGCATCTGAAAGAGACACGTTAGTGACAGATTCCTTACCTTAGAATAGATACCCCAGCAATACCAACCCCGGTGGTGGGTCTGCGAACAAAGATCAGACAAGGAAGTCCCGGAGGACAGCACGGCCAAAGAAGCCGTCCCTCCGGACCTGGCTGTCAAGGCAGTGATGCTTGGTAAACGTGTGCAGCGAGGCCCACGTAGCTGCCTGACATATATCCTGCAGCGGAACACCGCGGCCTAAAGCCGTGGTAGCAGCCGTTGCCCTGGTGGAATGGGCACGCAGCCCAACAGGAGGCTCCTTCTTAGCCAAAGAATAGCAGGCTTTGATACACAAGGTGACCCAGCGGGAGATGGTTCTCTTGTGCACCGCACGACCTTTTTTGGCGCCCACATAGCCAACAAAGAGCTGGTCATCCACCCGGAAGTGTTGTGTGCGGTTGATATAAAAGGAAAGCGCACGTTTTGGGTCCAGACAGTGGAGCCTCTCTTCCTCTCTGGAAGGATGCGGAGGCGGAAAGAAGGTGGGCAAAGTGATGGTCTGCCCAATGTGGAAGGCAGTAACCACCTTTGGCAAGAAGGACGGACGCGTCCTAAGAACAACCTTGTCTGGATGGACAGACAGAAAGGGAGGTTTGCATGATAGAGCCTGGAGCTCACTCACCCGCCGAGCGGAGGTGATGGCTACCAGAAAGGCTGTCTTCAAAGTAAGAAGATGAAGAGGACAGTTATGTAGAGGCTCAAAGGGAGCACACATTAAAAAGGTAAGAACCAAGTTTAAGTCCCACTGAGGCATGACAAACGGAACAGGAGGAAAGAGGTGTGTAATGCCTTTTAGAAACCTGTTAACAACAGGGGACATAAAAAGAGAGGACTGATCAGGGAGCCTGAGGAAGGCCGAGATTGCACAAAGATAGCCCTTGATGGTACCCAGGGCAGAACCCTGTTGGGCCAGAGAAAGAAGGAACAGAAGAACCTCAGAAAGAGGGGCAGAGAGGGGATTCACAGCCTTTGCTGTGCACCATGCCACAAACTTGTTCCACCTGCAGGCGTATACCACCTTAGTGGAGGGACGCCTGGCTGCCAGAATCACATCACAAACTACGGGAGGCAAGTCGAAAGGAATCAACTGCCGCCGCTCAATCTCCACGCAAGCAGGTGGAGACTGGACAGGTTCGGGTGGAGGACCGTCCCCTGCTGCTGCGACAGAAGATCCTCCAGAAGAGGCAGACGGATCGGGGGATCGACGCTCATACTGTGTAGCTCGGGATACCAAACTCTTCGAGCCCAGTCCGGAGCCACAAGGATGACTTGGGCCTGGTCGCGCCGAATCTTCTTCAACACTCTGGGTAGAAGTGGTATAGGCGGAAAAGCGTACAACAGACCGCAACTCCACTCGCGACAAAAAGCGTCGCCGAGCGAGTGCCGCCTTGGAAATTCCAACGCGCAGAACTGATGACATTGCGCGTTCTCTTCGGTGGCGAATAGATCTAACCAAGGCTCTCCCCACTGTAGAAAGAGTCCTTGCGCCACTTCCGAGTTAAGACGCCATTCGTGATCCATCATGTACCTGCGGCTGAGTTCGTCCACCCTGGCGTTCAGGGAACCTGCCAGGTGTTGAACCATCAAGAATATGCCCTGATATTCCAGCCATGTCCAGAGGCGCAGAGCCTCCTGACATAGGGTCCACGACCCCACCCCGCCTTGTTTGTTGCAGTACCACATGGCGGTGGTGTTGTCTGTGAACACCTGCACTACCTTCCCTTTGACAGAGGGAAGGAATGCCTTGAGTGCAAGTCGGATCGCCCGGAGCTCCAGAAGGTTGATATGGAGCCGGGACTCCGCCCGGAGACCAGAGGCCTCTGATCTCCGCCTCTCCCATGTGACCGCCCCATCCCAGAAGGGACGCGTCTGTCACAACTGTGTGCTCTGGCTGGGGAAGGAGAGGGATCTGCCCATGACCCATTGCCGGTTCGAGAGCCACCACTGCAACTGTTTTGCAGTCCCCTCCGAGATCTGGACGTGATTGGACAGGTTGCCCTGGTGCTGCGCCCACTGGAACTTCAGGTCCCACTGCAGAGCCCGCATATGCCATCTGGCATGATCGGCCAGCAGGATGCAGGAGGCCATGAGGCCCAGCAGCCTCAGGGTCATCCATACCGAAACCCAGGATAGAGGCTGAAAGATCGGAATCATAGCCTGAATATCCTGGACTCGCCGTTCGGGAGGATAGGCCCGAAACTGCGTCGTGTCCAGAACTGCTCCGATGAAAAGGAGCTGTGGAGAAGGAATCAGGTGCGACTTCGGCACATTGATGGAGAACCCCAGCGAGTGCAGGAGTTCGGCCGTAGTCTGGAGGTGGGAGACGACTGCCTGGGACGAGCCCGCCTTCAGCAGCCAGTCGTCGAGGTAGGGGAAGACTGGAACCCCTGCCCGGTGCAGATGAGCTGCGATCACCGCCATCACTTTCGTGAACACCCGAGGGGCACTTGTGAGGCCAAAGGGGAGCACGGTGAATTGAAAATGCTCGAGGCCCACCATGAACGCAAGGTAACGCCGGTGGGCCGGCAGGATGGGGATGTGGAAATAAGCGTCCTGCAAGTCCAACGCTACCATCCAGTCTCCAGGGTCGAGGGCAGTCAAGACCTGAGCTAAGGTGAGCATCTTGAACTTATCCTTCAGGAGGAAGCGATTGACGTTCCGGAGGTCCAAGATAGGACGCATGTCCTCCTTGTCCTTTTTGGGCACCAGAAAGTAGTGGGAGTAGCAACCACCCCCTACTTCTGGGGTCGGAACGCGCTCGATGGCCCTCTTGGCCAAGAGGGCCGCAACTTCCTTCTGAAGAAGCCCCAAGTGATCCCCTGACATGCGGTGGAATTGAGGTGGCATGGCTGGGGGGGGTGGTCTCGAAGGGGAGGGAGTAGCCCCTTCGGACAATGTCCAAGACCCACCTGTCCGAGGTGATGGCACGCCAGTGGTGAAGGTGATGGCGGACCCTGCCCCCTACAGGCCTGCTGTGCACCTGAAAGGAAGGACTAGGAGGGCTTGGAGGTCGCGGACGGGGCGAGGTTGGTGGCCTGACCCGCACGCTGGTTGCAGGACCCGCCACGGCGGGAGCCACGTACTCGGCCACGCGAAGACGCTTGCTGCGCGGGCCGGTGGCTGGGCAGCGGACGTGACTGGGCGCCCGTTCCGTGGCCACGAAAGGGGCGAAAAGCAGATGGCTGCGGAGGGCGTACAGCAGAAAGGCCCAGGGACTTGGCCGTAGCCCGTGAGTCCTTAAAACGCTCCAGCGCATGGTCTGCCTTGTTCCCAAAAAGACCGACCCCATCAAAGGGCATGTCCATAAGAGTGTTCTGGACATCACCCGAGAAACCAGTGGTTCTCAGCCAGGCGTGACGGCGCAGCGCCACTGTCGTTGCAATTGATCTACCCAGCAAGTCGGCGGTATCAAGGCCACAACGAATGGTGAATTTAGCCGCATCTCTTCCTTCCGCAATGGCGCGGGAAAGCAGTGTCTGGACCTCCTCAGGACACTGGGGCAAAGCTTGCGCCACCGAGTCCCACAGAGAGTGGGAATATCGGCCCAAAAGGCAAGCGGTGTTGACAGACCGCAAGCCAGCACTGGAGGAAGAAAAGACCTTCTTCCCAAATTGATCCAGGCGTTTGGATTCCCTATCCGGAGGAGTGGTAGGGAAGGCGGTTTGGGAAGCAGAGGCTTGGACAACCAAGCTCTCAGGAGTGGGGTGTTGGGAGAGGAACAGGGGGTCGCCCGGAGCGGGGCGATGGCGTCGGGCCACGTTCCTATCCACAGGAGCCCCTGTGGCAGGCTTGGACCAGGTGCCCAAAAGAACATCAGAAAGTGCGTCATTAAACGGCAGCAGTGGCTCCGAGGAGGTGGCCGCCGGCTGAAGCACTTCCGTCAGGAGGTTAGTCCTGACGGCCACTGTAGGCAATTGGAGGTGTAAGGCCCCAGCTGCTCTACGCAACACCGTTGCAAAATGTGCTCCCTCCTCCGTTGCCACGGAAGGAGGAGACAGCATGCCAGGGTCAGGGGAGGTGTCCAGCCCACTGGCATCCCCAAGTTCCTCAGCCCAGTCCTGTTCGTACTCACACTGCTGTGTGAGAGGGTCCTCCGACCCCTCCCAGTCCTCTTCGTCCTCCTCAGGTTCAAAATAAGGAGAAGGAGGGACATGCAGGACCCAAGGTCTCAACGGCGTCGGAGCCGGCGTCGAGCGACGCTGGTCCGGCGCCGTGTCCGGATCGAACCGGGGAATGACGCCGCCCGGAGCCCCGGGCGGCGTCGGAAAAGGCACCGGAGACATCGGCGCTGGCGGAGGTGTAGTTAGGTCAACCGGCGTCGATGGGGGTTGCGGCAGCACCGGAGGCGGGATCGAGGCCGGGACCGAGGCTGGTGTGACAGGCGGCGCCGGGACCGGAGTCATCGGCGGTGCCGGGGAAACCCCATCAGAGCCCGCGGGGCCCGAAGGCGCACCGGGGGGACCTTGAGGCCCGAAGAGGCGGGCCATGGCCAACAGGAATTCCTGTATCTCGGCCGGAGTCGCCCCCGAACCCGGGAAGGACGGGTAATGCAGGGGCGGCTCCACAGGCACTCCCGGAGCCGCGGGGACGGTGGCGACAGGAGCCTTAGCTGAGTCGCGAGACCGGCGAGGCGAAGTCGTGGAGCGATGACGCTTTTTAGACTTTTTATGCTTCGACTTACCGGAGGAGTGCGAAGACTTGGAGCCCGACGACCGATGAGGACTCCGCGACCGGCCCCTCGACCTCTCTCGTGACCGGGGCTTGGTGTGGCACGGAGCCGACTGCCGGACCTCGAGGAGCTTTCGAGACCGCTCCCGCAAAGCCTTCGGGTGCAAGGCCCGGCAGTCGGGGCACGACTTCGTGTCGTGGTCGCGGCCGAGACAGTAGAGACACTCTAAATGCGGGTCTGTGATCGACATCATACGACCACAGACGTTGCAGGGCTTGAAGCCGGGCATCCCTACCGACACCTTCGGAGTCGAGAGACTCGTGGAGAAAAACAGTGAAAAATCACCAAAAAGATAGTCAAAAAATGACTAGGGCACTGCTCTTCCCGGATCTGCGCTTACTGGCGCGGAAAAAGAAGAACTGACGTCAGCGCGCAGGGGCGGCGTCTAAGTACTGCCCGCGACGTCATCCCGGCGATCCCGACGCCGCCGACGGACACGGAGCGGCACGACGCCGCCTACCGACGCGCAAGGGTACTGCTACGCAAAAACGTTCCAGATCCAGCCTGACGCCTGGGGTTATTCTAAGGTAAGGAATCTGTCACTAACGTGTCTCTTTCAGATAGGGTATATACGAGTATTCCTACATTATGGCATGTATGAACGTGTCTACATTAGGGCCTATATACTAAACATAACAGTTTTAGCAGCTACAATACATTTTTTATGTTCGGCTAGTTTGTTTTTATAGTCCTCTCTTCGCACTCATAGTTTTTCCTCCACTTCTGTTCTCGCCTACGGCAATCCCGCCTCGATGTCCTAAGGGTCTCATTATACCATGGCTGGGAAACTTTCTTTGTCAAGGTTTTTAGTTTGACTGGGGCTAAGATGTCGAAAGTCCAGTTTAGCCAGAGCGAGAAATTTTCAACGTTCTGCTCCAAATTGTCAGCAGGTTGCCAGGATGAGTTTGTAAGGATGGCTGCCAATTCGGCCGGCTGTATTGTATGCCAGGCTCTACTTGGGGTTTGTTGCACTACATCTCTGTATATAGAGATTTTTTGGGTCTTTATCTGCCAATTAACTGCCCAATGGTCGGACCAGGTTAGAGGAAGAGATGGTAATATATTGATGGATGAAATATTGGAAAAAAGCCCGTCTAGTATATGTCCAGCCCTATGTGTTGGGCCTCTGGAAATTAAGGCTAATCCGAAAGCATTCATGGCGTCGATCAGCCTTGTAGAGTCTGAATCCGTCTCGTTTTCCTTTTAGAAATTAAAATCACCTAGCACTGAGAAATTGGAATTGGGAATAGATGATTCAAGAGTTGTGCTAAGCTCATCTACGAAACCACATCTAGGACCCGGTGGGTGGTAGATTAGCAGACCCTTGAATGGCTGCATGTTGGGCAGTTGCACCGAAAATGCTAGGGCCTCAAAGCTGAGAGTTGTTAATGGCTCAAAAGTAGCTTTAAAGTGATAACGATATAAAACAGCCAGTCCCCCTCCCTTTTTTAATTGCCGATCAAGCCTATGGACGGCAAATCCTGGCGGGGTGACAGCAACAATTTCTGGGCCAGAGTTTAAGTCTGCCCATGTTTCGGTTACGAACACTATAGCTGCGTGTTGTGCCTGAACTAGGTTTGAAAACTCTTGGTGGTGCTTCACGAGGGACCTAGTGTTCAAAAGCATGCATATAATATTCATGTGCGTTTGGCTGGTGTTTTTCCTATTCTGATGGTCAGGTATCTCTATATGAGCTAAGTTTCTTACTAATTTTGGACATGAGCGCTTGGAGTGATTAAGGCAGGGAAGGTAGGGTGTGGCCAGGAAGGAGGCATTAGACTTAATGTGCAGGGGGCACTTACCACGGGGTCTTGGTGCTAATGAACAAGTTACTTACCTTCGGTACCAATATATCTGTAAGAGACATATATTAGTTATGGATTCCTTACCTTAGGATTACCCCCAGGCGTCAGACTGGATCCGAAGAATTTTTTTCGTAGCAGTACCCCTGCGCATCGGTAGGTGGCGTCGGTCGACTCCGCGTTTATCGTTGGCGTCGTGATCGCCGGGATGACGTTGCGGTATCTACTTAGACGCTGCACTCGCGCGCTGACATCAGTTCTTTACACGACATTCCACGCCAGAAACGCAGAGCCATGCAAGACACTGACCAGTGGTGCACAAAAACTAGGGCCCAGAAAGGAAGTCCCTTACCCTAAAAGTCAGTTCGCAGAACGGGGAGGATGGGTGGGGCGGTAAGGAATCCATAACTAATATATGTCTCTTACAGATATATCGTTACCGAAGGTAAGTAACTTGTTCATCTGAAAGAGACAATTAGTTATGGATTCCTTACCTTAGAATAGATACCCCAGCAATACCAACCCCGAAGGTGGGTCTGCGTACCAAGTTCACACCAGAAAGTCCTGGAGAACTGAACGGCCAAAGAAGCCGTCTCTCCGGACTTGGCCGTCCAGGCAGTAATGTTTGGTGAATGTGTGCAATGAAGCCCACGTGGCTGCCTGACAGATGTCATGAAGGGGGACTCCATGTCCCAAAGCAGTAGTGTTGCAGTCGCCCTGGTGGAATGGGCGCGCAGTCCTACCGGAGGTTCCTACTTTGCCAAGGAATAACAAATTTTGATGCAAAGAACGACCCACCGAGAGATGGTCCGTTTTTGCACGGCCCGGCCTTTCTTGGCCCCCACATAGCCAACAAGGAGCTGGTCATCCACCCGGAATTGTTTTGTGCGATCCAGGTAGAAAGATAGCGCACGTTTTGGATCCAGACGGTGGAGCCTCTCCTCCTCCTTTGAAGTATGTGGGGGCGGGAAGAAGGTGGGCAAAGTGATAGTCTGTCCAATGTGGAAAGAGGTAACCACTTTGGGAAGGAAAGAAGGTCGAGTTCTAAGGACAATCTTGTCCAGATGAACAGCAAGGAAAGGAGGCTTAGAAGACAGAGCCTGAAGCTCACTCACCCTGCGAGCAGAGGTGATGGCAATCAGAAAAGCAGTTTTTAAAGTTAAGAGTCTAAGAGGACAATTATGTAGCGGCTCGAAGGGAGCGCACATGAGGTAGGTCAAAACCAGATTCAAGTCCCACTGTGGCATTACGAAAGGAATAGGAGGAAAGAGATGAGTAATGCCCTTAAGGAATCTATTTACAATAGGGGACTTGAAAAGAGAAGGCTGATCAGGAAGCCGAAGAAAGGCTGAAATAGCCAATAGATAGCACTTAAGTGTGCCCAGAGCAGAGCCCTGCTGGGCCAAAGAAAGGAGGAACAAAAGAACCCCGAAAAGAGGGGGGAAAGGGGATCCACAGCCTTTGATGTGCACCATGCCACAAATTTGTTCTATCTACAGGCGTATACCGTTTTAGTGGAGGGACGCCTGGCTGCCGGAATAACATGACAGACTTCCGGAGGAAGGACGAAAGCTGTCAACTGTCGCCGCTCAATCTCCACGCAAGGAGGTGGAGGCTGGACAGGTTCGGGTGGAGGACCGTCCCCTGCTGCTGCGACAGAAGATCCTCCCGAAGAGGTAGTCTGATCGGAGGATCGATGGCCATGTGTAATAGCTCGGGATGCCAGACTCTCCGTGCCCAATCTGGAGCCACAAGGATGACTTGGGCCCGGTCGTGCTTGATCTTCTTCAGCACTCTGGGCAGAAGTGGTATAGGCGGAAAGGCGTATAGAAGACCGCAACTCGACTCGCGATGAAAAGCGTCGCCTAGCGAGTGTCGCCTTGGAAATTCCAAAGCGCAGAACTGCTGACATTGCGCGTTCTCTTCGGTGGCAAATAGATCTAACCAAGGCTCTCCCCACTGCTGAAAGAGACCTTGCACCACCTCCGAGTGAAGACGCCATTTGTGATCCATCATTCACCTGCTGCTGAGTTCGTCCGCCCCGACGTTCAGGGAACCTGCCAGGTGTTGAACCACCAGAGATATGCCCTGATGTTCCAGCCATGTCCAAAAGGCGTAAAGCCTCTTGAACTAGGGTCCACGACCCCACCCCACCCTGTTTGTTGCAGTACCACATGGCGGTGGTGTTGTCCGTGAACACCTGCACTACTCTTCAGTCTGGAGGTGGGCGACGACAGCCTGTGGCGAGCCCGCCTTCAACAGCCAGTCGTCGAGATAGGGGAAGACTGGAACCCCTGATCTGGGCAGATGAGCTGTGACCACCGCCATCACTTTCGTGAACACCCGAGGGGCGCTGGTAAGGCCAAAGGGGAGCACGGTAAACTGAAAGTGCTCGTGGCCTACCGTGAACCATAGGTAACGCCTGTGGGCCGGCAGGACGGGGATGTGGAAATAGGCGTTCTGCAAGTCCAACGCTACCATCCAGTCTCCAGGGTCGAGGGCAGACAGGACCTGAGCTAGCGTCAACATTTTGAACTTCTCCTTCCGGAGGAAGCGGTTGACGTTCCTGAGATCCAAGATAGGACGCAGGCCTATGTCCTTCTTGGGCCCAAGAAAGTAGTGGGAATAGCAGCCACAACCTACTTCTGGGGCAGGAACTCGCTCGATAGCCCTCTTGGCCAAGAGAGCCGTGACTTTCTGATGGAGAAGGGCCAAGTGATCCTCCGACATGCGATGGAATTGAGGTGGCATGGATGGAGGCGTTATGTCGAAGGGGAGGGAGTAGCCCCTTCAGACTATCTGCAGAACCCACATGTCTGAAGTGATGGTTTGCCAGTGGGGGAGGTGATGGCAGATCCTGCCGCCCACTGGCAACTGGTGGTCCTGAAAGGACAGACTAGGAGGGTTTGCAAGCTGCTGCAGAGGGGGCGCTGGTGGACTGGCCCGCCCGCTGGCCCCCGACGCTGGGTCCCACGTCCCCGGCCGCGCAGGGGCTGAACAGTTTGCGCAGGCCTGTGGCTCTGGGCGGAACGTGGTGGGGCACCCCTTCCGTAGCCACGAAAGGGGCGAAAAGCAGACTGCGCGGGGCTAGAGGTGGTAGCGAGGCCCAAGGATCTGGCAGTAGCCCTAGAATCCTTAAAGCGCTCGAGCGCGTTGTCCGCTTTGTCGCCAAACAAGCGACGGCCATCAAAGGGCATGTCCAAAAGAGTCGATTGGACATCACCCGAAAAGTCAGTGGATCTCAGCCAGGCTTAGCGTCGTAGGGCTACCGACGTTGAAATTGTTCTGCCTAGCGAGTCGGCGGTGTCCAGCCCACACCTAATGGCGAACTTCGCTGCATCTCTATCCTCAGCGACTGCGTGGGAGAGAGTGGCCCGGGCCTCCTCCGAACACTGTGGCAACACCTGGCCAACCGTATCCCACACAGAGTGGGAATAACGGCCCAAAAGACATGCAGTGTTCACCGACCGCAGTCCCAAGCTGGCGGAAGAAAACATCTTCTTCCCAAGATGGTCCAGCTTTTTGGATTCCCTATCTGGGGGAGCAGTAGGGAATGCGCCCTTAGAAGTAGAGGCTTGGACCACCAAGCTCTCAGGGGGTAGGGTGCTGGGAGAGGAAAAGTGGGTTGCCACTCAGTGCGATAAGAAACCCCAGGATAGAACACATGCACAAAAGTACCACTCGGCACCGGATCCGGCATCAGTCAACGCCGGTCCGGAGGGGGCGGAGGTGTCGTCAGTGGATTCGATGCCGGAGAAGTCCGCGGGGCCCGAAGGCGCGCCAGCGGAGGCGGGCTGCCCAAAGATCGAGTGGAGGGTTTCATAAAAACTACGAAGTTGGGCAGGGGTCACTCTGGCTCCCGGGAAGGGAGGGAGGCTCGGAGTCGACCCAACAGGATCCGCGGGCGGAGCCGGATGACTACCGTCCTCATCCCGCATCGTGTCGGCCGACGGACGGGGAGAACGCGAAGAGCGACTATGCTTCTTCGCCTTCTTTTTGTGCTTCGACTTACCCGAAGACTTCGACGATGAGTGGTGGTGATGGCTCCGCGACCGGTCCCACGACCTCCCTCTCGACCGGGACCTCGAGAAGCTTTCGGGACCGCTCCCGCAAAGACTTCGGGTTCATGGCCCGCCAGTCCGAGTACGACTTCGGGTTGTGGTTGCGCTCCAAACACCAAAGGCACATGAGGTGTGGGTCCGTAACCGACATCAATTTGCGACAGGAGCCGCAAGGAATCTATCACTACTAATGTTTCTTACAGATTTATCGTTACCGAAGGTAAGTAACTTGTTCATCTGAAAGAAACACATAGTGATAGATTCCTTACCTTAGAATAGATACCCCAGCAATACCAACCCCGGTGGTGGGTCTGCGAACCAAAATCACACCAGAAAGTCACGGAGAACAGAACGGCCAAAGAAGCAGTCTCTCTGGACTTGGCTGTCCAGGCAATAATGCTTGGTAAACGTGTGCAGCGAGGCCCACGTGGCTGCCTGACAGATGTCTTGCAGGGGGACACCACGTCCCAATGCAGTAGTGGCTGCAGTAGCTCTGGTGGAATGAGCACGCAGCCCCACCGGAGGTTCTTTTTTAGACAAAGAGTAACAGGCTTTGATGCACAAGACAACCCAGCGGGAGATAGTTCTCTTGTGTACCGCCTGACCTTTCTTGGTGCCAACGTAGCCAACAAAGAGCAGGTCATCCACCGGGAACTGCTGTGTGCGGTTGAGATAAAATGAGAGCGCACGTTTTGGGTCCAGACGGTGGAGCCTCTCTTCCTCTCTGGAAGGATGCGGAGGAGGAAAGAAGGTGGGCAAGGTAATAGTCTGCCCAATGTGAAAGGCCGTAACCACTTTTGGCAAAAAGGAAGGACGGGCCTGAGCACAACCTTGTCCGGATGGACTGAAAGGAAAGGAGGCTTACAAGAAAGAGCCTGGAGCTCACTCACCCGCCTAGCGGAGGTGATGGCCACCAGGAAGGCAGTCTCCAATGTCAAGAGACGAAGAGGACAGTTGTGAAGAGGCTCAAAGGGAGCGCACATCAAGTATGTAAGAACCAGATTCAAGTCCCACTGAGGCATCACAAAAGGAATAGGAGGAAAAAGGTGTGTAATGCCTTTGAGAAATCTATTTACAACAGGGGTCTTGAAAAGAGAGGTCTGATCAGGTAGCCTGAGAAAGGCAGAAATAGCAGAAAGGTAGCCCTTGATAGTGCCCAGAGCAGAGCCCTGCCGGGCCAAAGAAAGAAGGAACAGTAGTACTTCAGAAAGAGGGGCAGAAAGGGGATCCACAGCCTTTGCTGTGCACCATACCACAAACTTGTTCCACCTGCCGGCGTATACCACTTTAGTAGAGGGACGCCTGGCTGCCAGAATAACGTCACAAACTTCGGGAGGCAAGTCGAAGGGAATCAACTGCCGCCGCTCAATCTCCACGCAAAGAGGTGGAGGCTGGACAGGTTCGGGTGGAGGACCGTCCCCTGCTGCTGCGACAGAAGATCCTCCCGAAGAGGCAGTCTGATCGGAGGATCGATGCTCATACTGAGTAGCTCGGGATACCATACTCTTCGAGCCCAGTCCGGAGCCACAAGAATGACTTGGGCCCGGTCGCGCCTGATCTTCTTCAGCACTCTGGGCAGAAGTGGTATAGGCGGAAAGGCGTACAACAGACCGCAACTCCACTCGCGACGAAAGCGTCGCCGAGCGTGTGCCGCCTTGGAAATTCCAACTGATGACATTGCGTGTTCTCTTCGGTGGCGAATAGATCTAACCAAGGCTCTCCCCACTGCTGAAAGAGACCTTGCACCACCTCCGAGTGAAGACGCCATTCGTGATCCAGCATGCACCTGCGGCTGACTTCGTCCGCCCTGGCGTTCAGAGAACCTGCCAGGTGTTGAACCACCAGGGACATGCCCTGATGTTCCAGCCATGTCCAGAGACGCAGAGCCTCCTGACAGAGGGTCCACTACCCCACCCCGCCTTGTTTGTTGCAGTACCACATGGCGGTGGTGTTGTCTGTGAACACCTGCACTACTCTCCCCTTGACAGAGGGAATGAATGCCTTCAGTGCAAGCCGGATCGCCCGTACCTCCAGAAGGTTGATGTGGAGCCGGGACTCCGCCGGAGACCAGAGGCCTCTGATCTCCGCCTCTCCCATGTGGCCGCCCCATCCCAGGAGGGACGCATCCGTTACCACTGTAAACTCCGGTTGGGGAAGGGAGAGGGATCTGCCATCGACCCAATGCCGGTTCGTGAGCCACCACTGCAACTGTCGTGCAGTGCCCTCCGAGATCTGGACGTGATTGGACAGGTTCCCCTGATGCTGCGCCCACTGGAACTTCAGGTCCTACTGCAGAGCCCACATATGCCATCTGCATGAGTGACCAGCAGGATGGAGGAGGCCATGAGGCCCAGCAGCCTCAGAGTCACTCTGACCGAAACTCGGGACAAGGGCTGAAAGATGGGAATCAGAGCCCGAATATCCCGGACTCGCTGCTCGGGAGGATAGACCCGAAACTGCGCCGTGTCCAGAACCACTCCGATAAAGAGGAGCTTCTGAGAGGGGATCAGGTGTGACTTCGGCATGTTGATGGAGAACCCCAGCAAGTGCAGGAGGTCGGCCGTAGTCTGGAGGTGGGAGACGACTGCCTGGGGCGAGCCCGACTACCAGTCGTCGAGATAGGGGATGACTGAAACCCCTGATCTGCGCAGATGAGCTGCGACCACCGCCATCACCTTGGTGAACACCCGAGGGGCGCTGGTAAGGCCAAAGGGGAGCACGGTGAACTGAAAGTGCTCGTGGCCTACCGTGAACCGCAGGTAACGCCGGTGGGCTCGCAGGACGGGGATGTGGAAATATGCGTCCTGCAAGTCCAGCGCCACCATCCAGTCTTGTGGGTCGAGAGCAGACAAGACCCGAGCTAGAGTGAGCATCTTGAACTTCTCTTTGCGGAGGAAGCGATTGACGTTCCGGAGGTCTAAGAGAGGACGCAGGCCTTTGTCCTTCTTGGGCACCACAAAGTAGTGGGAATAGCAACCACGACCTACTTCTGGCGTCGGAACGCGCTCGATGGCCCCCTTGGCCAAGAGGGCCGCAACTTCCTGCTGAAGAAGCACCAAGTGATCCCCCGACATGCGGTGGTACTGAGGTGGCATGGCTGGAGGGGTAGTCTCGAACGGGAGGGAGTAGCCCCTCCGGACTATCTCTAAAACCCACCTGTCCGAAGTGACGGTGCGCCAGTGGGGGAAGTGATGGCGAAGCCTGCCGCCCACTGGCGTTTGATGGGCCTGAAAGTTCAGACTAGGAAGGTTTGGAGGCAGTGGTGGCCGGGGTGGTGGTGGACTGACCCGCCCGCTGGCCCCTTGGTCCGCTACGGCGGAACCCGCGTCCGCACTGGGATGATTGCTGCGCCGGCCTGTGGCTCTGTTGCGAACGCTGCGGGGCGCCCCTGCCTGTGCCACGAAAGGAGCGAAAAGCGGAAGGCGGAGGAGGGCGGACTGCCGAGAGTCCCAAGGACTTGGCTGTAGCCCGCGAGTGCTTAAACCTTTCCAACGCGCTGTCCGCTTTGTCGCAGAAAAGGCGACGGCCATCAAAGGGCATGCCCAATAGGGTGTTTTGGACATCCCCGAAAGTCTAGTGGTCCTCAACCAGGCGTGACGGCGAACCGCCACCATCGTTGCAATAGATCTGCCCAGTGAGTCGGCGGTGTCTAGGCCACAACGAATCATGAACTTTGCTGCGTCTCTCCCCTCTGCAACAGCCTGGGAGAGAGCAGGCCGGGCCTCCTCTGGACACTGGGGCAGCACGTTCGCCACCGTATCCCACAGAGAGTGGGAATAACGGCCCAAGAGGCATGCAGTGTTCACGGACCGCAGCGCAGAGCTGGTGGAAGAAAAAATCTTCTTCCCAAACTGATCCAGCTTCTTGGATTCCCTATC
Organism: Calotriton arnoldi; assembly: GCA_963921515.1. Taxonomy (NCBI): domain Eukaryota; kingdom Metazoa; phylum Chordata; class Amphibia; order Caudata; family Salamandridae; genus Calotriton; species Calotriton arnoldi. The sequence continues at coordinate 840,584 of CAWUFW010007920.1, forward strand.
CGGTGGTGCGGAAGGGAAGGCGGTTGGGGAAGCAGAGGCTTGGACAACCAAGCTCTCGGGGGTGGGGTGTTGGGAGAGGAAAATGGGGTCACCCGGAGCCGGGCGATGGCGTCGGGCCACGTTCCTATCCACAGGAGCCCCTGTGTCGTGGGCCTGGACCAAGTGCCCAAAAGAACGTCAGAAAGGGCTTCATTGAAAGGAAGCAGCGGCTCCGCAGAAGTAGCTGCTGGCTGAAGCACCTCTGTCAGGAGGTTAGTCCTGACGGTCACAGTAGGGAGCTCGAGGTGTAGGGCCTCGGCCGCCCTACGCAACACCATAGCATAACTAGCGCCCTCCTCCGTAGCCACGGTAGGAGGAGACAGCATGCCAAGCTCTGGTGAGGTATCCAGACCACTGGCGTCCCCCAATTCCTCAGCCCAGTCCTGTTCAGACTCGCAGGCTGCAGCGAGAGGGTCCTCAGACCCCTCCCAGTCCTCCCCTTGCTCCTCAGGCTGTATAACAGGTCTAAAATAAGGAGCAGGGACATGGGGATAGAAATCCCCAAGCAGCGTCGAGAACGGCATCGATCGACGCCGGCTCGACGCCGCGTCCACTTCGAGGCTGAAACTGAGGTCGACGTCGTCCCGAGGAGCGGGCGGCGTCAGAACCGGTGCCGGTGGAGTCGACGTCGGTGGAGGTGTAACAAGGTCAACCGGCGTCGACCGGGATCCAGGCCTGGATCCAAGGGTGTCCTGCGGCGCCGTGGCCGGAGCCGACAGCGACACCAGGCCGGAGCCGCCAGCGAGGCCAGGCCGGAGCCGCCGGCGAGGAAACGCGAGGACACCCATGCAGGACCGCGGGGCCCGAAGGCGCACCGGCGGGACCGGACGGCCCAAAGAGGCGAGCCATGGCCGACAGGAACTCCTGTATTTTGGCCGGAGTCGCCGACGACCCCGGAAAGGGCGGATAGTTGGGCGGCGACTGCATAGGCTCCGCCGGAGCCGCGGGGTGGCACCATCCACACCCTCAGCCGCGTCGCGCGACCGGCGAGTGGAAGTCAAAGAACGATGGCGTTTCTTCGACTTCTTGTGCTTCGTCTTACCTGACCCCGAGTGCGAAGACTTGGATCCCGAAGACCGATGATGATGACTCCGCGCACGGTCCCTCGACCTCCCTCTGGACCAGGACTTCGAACGGCGCGGAGCCGACTGCCGGGCTTCCAGCAACTTTCGAGACAGCTCCCCCAAAGTCTTCGGCACCATGGCCCGGCAGTCGGAGCACGACTTGGGGTCGTGGTCGCGCCCCAGGCAGAAAAGACACACACGGTGCGGGTCCGTCACCGACATCATGCGGTGACAATCCCCGCAGGACTTGAAACCGGGCATCCTACTGCACCAGGAGTCGATGACTCAAAGAAAAATAGAGACAAAAAGCCTCAAAAAAGTCAGTCAAAAATTGACTGGGGGTTCCTGCTCTTCCCGGATCTGCGCTTGCTGGCGCGGAAAAAGAAAGAACTGACGTCAGCGCGCGTGGGCGGCGTCTAAGTAGCGCCCGCGACGTCATCTCAGCGACCACGACGCCAACGACGGACGCGGAGTCGCACGACGCCACCTACCGACGCGCAGGGGTACTGCTGACGAAAACTTTCCGGATCCAGTCTGACGCCTGGGGATATTCTAAGGTAAGGAATCTATCACTATGTGTTTCTTTCAGATACCTAACCCACGTCCACCATAAACAGTTTTAGTAGATGGATGCCTGGCCACTAGAATGCCATCCACTATTTATGGATAACGATCAAAAGCAGTCAACTGTTGCTGCTCAATCTCTGGTCTGGCTCAGGTGCAAGACCCAAACCAGATGGTTCGACAGAAGATCCACCCGAAGCAGCAGCTTGATCAGAAGACAGATGTTCATGCCCAGACGTTCTAGGTACCACACTCGCCTGGCCCAGTCTAGACTCTCTAGGATGGTTTCGGCCCAGTGGTTCCTGATCTTCTTCAGACATCGGGGCAGGAAAGGCAGAGGCAGAATGGTGTACAGGAGTCCCACGCTCAGCTCTAGCCTTACTGCTTCTCCTAGAGAGAGCCTTCTTAGGAACTCCAATGTGCAGAAGTGTTGAAACTGCGCATTCTTGAGAGCAGCAGAAACATCCAGTCAAGGCTTTCCTCACTGTTGGAAGATGTATTGCCCCACATCGGGATGCAACAGCCCTTCATGATCCCCCAGGTGTTGACAGCTGAGTTCGTCCGCCCTGGGGTTTAAAAATCCTGCCTGGTGGCTCTCGATCAGGGAGATGCCCTAACACTCTAGCCAACTCGAGAGGCGCAGCACCTCTTGGTACAGGACCCCACTCTTATCCTATAAGGATTTATAAAGCGCATAGCTACCCAAAGGCTTCCCAGTGCTACAGGAGTCATAGTGTGCATCCTTGATCCTCTAAAACAATAAAAGACTGAACTAAAGGGGGTAGAGCCAGGGTTTGAGCAACTCTCTGGATTTGGTCTCATTGGGGTCACATCTTTGTTCAGTTGACATTGAATTTCATAGTTTGGGGACCAGGTAGGAGAAGGATCTGCCACCACATCTGGTCCTTGACAGACGCTGGACCCTCAAGAGGCCAGCGTTGGAGGATCCTAAGTTCCTATTAGGGGTATAGGGGTACACAAGAGCCCTAATTAAGGGGGGGTCCTACCTGGTTAATTCCCCTGTGGGCCAGACATAGTGCCTTAAATTGTATTCTTACCTCCACTGGAAGCAAATGCAGGAAGGTCAAGGCACTTTTAGATGAGATGTGTTTAGGTAGCTTAGATAGTTCTCACTGCAGCATTTTCAACTACCTAAAGCCTCTTAATGACCGATTTGGGTGAGCCCAAATATAGGGAATTTCTGTAATCCAGACGTGAAAGAATCAACGCCTGGACTTCAATTCGCCAGGATTGATTAGGTAATTGATCTAGGATTTCGTGTAATGTTCTTAGCATGGCAAAGCAGGAAGTAGCCAGTTTTCGTGCCTGAGCTTCCACTGATAGAGAACTATCTAGCCACATGCCCAGACTTTTTATGGGGGATTAGGGAGGAGGTGGAGTTCCCAGGCATTCAGGCCAGCCTACCGTTGCTTGTGGGGTTGAGTTATTCCCTACAAACATCATCTCAGTTTTGTCTCCATTTAATTCCAATGAGCAATTCGCCATCCACCACAGCTCACCACCTTCTTAAGGCAAGGGGCCAGTCGATGCTGGGATCCTGTCTCTGGGGCAAGGGAGAACACCAATTGCGTGTCATGGGCGTACAAGACAATCAACACACCAAACTCCTTGACAATGACAGCCAACGGTCGCACATAAATGTTAAAAAGTGTGGGGATAAGTGCAGATCCGTGCAGGACCCCACACTTCAAGGTAATGACCTTTGAATAGCAGGGAGGTTCACAAATCTGGAAAGAGCTTTCTTTTAGGAAAGAAGAGAGCCATTTTAAAGCATCATCCTCAACCTGAGTACAAGAGGCTCGTGGTCGACAGTGTCGAACGCTGCACTCAGTTCAAGGAGAATGATAACCGCAGACGCTCCCTTGTCCAGTAACAGTTTAACCTTCTCCGTTACAGCAAGTTGAGCCAATTCTGTACTATACTTTGGATGGAAACCGATCTGAATAAAGTCAAGAAGGGAGTTCTCTTCTAGAAGTAAAGAAAGATGTTGATTAACATATTTTTCTAGAACTTTCTCCATGGCAGGAAGCAGGGATATGGGTCTGTAGTTCCCAGGACAAGCAGGGTCAAGATTGGGCTTTTTTAACAATGGCTTGACCACAGTATGTTTCCAAGCTTGAGGGGCTATTCCTGTAGAAAGTGAGAGATTAATAAGATCCAGAAGAATGGGGAAGATTTTACGGTCCTCCTTGCAGGAGAATATGGGGAGGTGCCAGATCCATGGGAGAGCCAGATTTAACTTTCCCCAATAAAACTGGGCAAGCATTTTTGGTAATCGGGAGAAAGTTAGAGACAGATCGCCTCCCCTGGAATGGTGTGCCTCTCCAGTATAATGGGTGGGGCTTCTCTGCCCTGCTTGTTGCAGTACCACATGGTGGTGGTGTTGTCAGTGGTGTTGTCAGTGAAAACCTACACCAGCCTTCCTTTAATGGACAGCAAGAAGGCTTGTGTTGACCAACCTTTAAGCAAGGCTGGTCAATGAAAACATGTTTCCCTACTGCTTCAATTTGCTTTGACTACCTGTCCAAAGGGGTCATATAGTATCAAACCCACTGGCCTCCTGGAAGTCCAAATGCAACTTGTTAGTAAATGTGAGGGAAAATCATTTCCATGACCTCTGTCGTCATCCCCTTTTAGCGGCAAACTCTGATCAGAGTCAGAACCAAACAGTTGGTGGAGCAACTGAGAGCAGCTCTGTAGAACAGGCAGTGTCTTGTCTGAATCATACTGTCCGCAAAACCAGGTCCGTCAGGATGAAGTCGGGACGCGATCTCGGTCGGGGTCGAAATGAGTTTGGCTCAGACATCAGCACAGGGTCCTCTCCAGGAGCCCACAACATCGGGATCAGTATCGACATCAACGGTACAAGTGCAGGCCGTGGAGCCGGAGTGGAAGTGGGCACCAGAGTCTGTGCTGAACCAGAGGTCGGTTCAAGAGACACAGATGGTGCAAAGGATGGATCCTATGTTGATCCTAGTAGACTGAAAACATTCCAGAGAGAAGTGAAAGAGTGCCAAAAATGCACAACATAGCGCCCCTAAAGGCCTCGAGCTGCTGCGGTGTCGCCAATGACCTGGGAAACTCGTGATGCATCAGGGCCTATTGTGGAATCTGCTCCTCAATCAGAGATCGGGAGTAAGACATTGATGACCTTACAACTTCTTTAAGGATAGAAAGTGACAGGATGGGATCGAATCCAGCACATCCTTCCTGTGTTTCCAGTTAGATTTGGACTTCGACTTAGAAAGAGTCTGCACCCTCAACTACAAGCAGGAATTGTGTGCCTTTTTACAATGCTTGGCAACATACAGCTTCAATTCACAGTAGCAGATCGCCTTTGGGTTTTTAAGGGCACATTCTTCACAAGACTTGGAGTCGTGCCCCGAGTCCAAGCACCAAGAACACACCACGAGCTGGTCTGTTACCAACATTGTTTCCGACAGTCTCTGCGTGGTTACCATTGTGTAGTTTTAGGTCGGGACCTTATTCCCTTGCACACTGGATTTCAATTTGTTTGGAGAAAATTTGTCAATCCAACCAAAGAGGGAGTGGAGCTCCAGATCCGTGTTGAAAGGAGTGGAAAGAAATTAACTGACGTTGGCATGCAGGGGTGGTGCCTAAAAGTGGCTTCGCACCACCACTTCTAAGTGTTATATGGCCGTTAGGGTCATTGTTGACATTGCTAAATTAGCATGAGCTCTGCTGCCATGATGCTGCTTTTGCGCATGTTACTACATGACTTTATTTTGCAAGACTCTGTTTGTGCCTTTCACATGAGAACTGTCTGCTTTCTGCGTTCTCTGCCTGTTCCTGGAGTTTAGTATGAACATGATGTGCAAGGTTGATAAACAATGCCCCTTGTTATTCTGTTCTGGCCAGTCCCTAGCACCTAGACAAAACATGCTAACGCAGCTGTGCTGCTGGAAACTCGTGCTTTGATATTACGGAGATGCATGTTGTTCTAACACACACTTGGAGAGGGACCTTTCCAGGGAGAAGAGCTATGCTGTTCCTATGATGTAAAACTTCCAGCTAGACACAAAGGTATGGGGTCTGCTGACAAAGCCCAGAGATCTTCCTTTATATAATAAACTTCACCTTACCAAGGGGAGGGTGATTAGGCTGTATAGTCCTTTTGCCACTGTCTGTATATGTTGACATCCCCCTTTATATTCTATGGAATTGTAACAATGCGAATTGTTTTAGGTTTATGCATTTCGCTGCTGGTAGTGGCACGCATACTACATTATAGAGCACGATAGTTAAAATAAATATTTTGAACTATAACAGTGACTCTGACCATTCTTATTGTGGACAAGTACGAGTGAGTGAGCGAAAGTACGTCTTGCTACCGCGATTCCTGAGAGAGTCTGGAGTGTTCTGGGTTGTCTAATCATTTGTAGCTTCATGATTATGTAGGAGAACGAATGAGACACTATAGCTCGTCGGTTTTGGGATTTTGGGTACTAAGGTGGTAGGAAGGTTCAGCACCTATACACAGAGGTCCTGTTTTCCTGCGCATAGTTCTGTGTATGTGCAGAATCCCCGCAACATAAGATGGAACTAAGTCAATGCAGATCCACATAGTACAACCCAGCGCGGCTTTGTAGCACTGCTGTGAAAGCTTCTTGATCTAATCAGGCACTTGGGGATATTCTAAATGTGAGGAATTCACAGTTAGAAGTATCCATCAGAACAGCAAGTTTCCATTAATTAGCTCAATGTGACTTATGATACATTTCTCATGTTGACATTTGGCTGCTGATTTTGGGATCCAAGATACTTCGGTCAACAGACAGAGAGCTGCTTTTCATAAGCATGTGTTCTTACTGCCATGGCTGTAAAGTCTGACTGAGGAAAAAAAGAGGCTCACCTTTAGAATACATCCTAAGGCACAAGACTAGATCCAGAGATTTTTTTTTTTTGCAGTGCTCCTACATTCCGGTGGGTGACGCCGTGTAGTTCCCCACTGGCCCCGTAAGTGATAGAGCGGCGCTCCATATCAGCACCACTGCTGCTCACTGCTGTCAGCTTCTTCTCTTTGTCCTTTTCTGCACCCTCAGACACGGAGAGTAGAAAAACTGTTGGTGACAGTGTCTCTATCTCTAGATTGGAACTTTGTTAAATTGTAACAAGAAGACTCCCCAAAATTGGGGGGAGGGGGGGAAATAGAGGGATCTGTGGTTAGCCAGAGTGTCCACCAGAAACAGGTAAGTACCTCCAAAAAGTGGAGGGTCTAAGGAACACGCTCAAATCAAAATGTCCTGCAGAACTGAGTGGCCAAAAGTTCCTCCCAGCTGGACCTGGCTGCCAAGGTAGTAGTGTTTCATGAATGTACGCACTGACGCCCACATTGCAGTCTGGACGGTGTCAAGGACAGACATCCCGCACAGCAACATCATTGTAGTGGCCTTGGCCCTGGTGAAATGGACTCTCACATCTTCAGGGGGCTGTTTCTTGGCCTATCCGAAGCAGATCTTGAAGTAAAGGACTATCCACCTCAACAAGTTAATCTTCACTCCAGAAAACCTACAAAGAGCTGATCGTCCACTTGATGGGCCTTGGTGTAATCAATATAAAAACTCAGAGCCCTTTAGGGCTCCAATCAAAGAAGCTGCTGCTGTTCTTTCGAGGGGTGAAAGGAGCAAACAACACTGGCAGAGTGATTGATTCCTGTATGTCACAGGGACTCGCACACTTTGCTAAGAAGATTGCCTAGGTCCTCAGCACCAATTTGTCTAGAAGATGGTGGTGGATGGTGCAATGAGATGACGTATTCGTAATGAGGAAGACAGTTCAGAGTTAATACTTTGCAGCAAAGTATCATTGAACTCTCAGCAACTGATAAAAATATTAATACCAGGGTCAGGATGCAGAGACGCACCCATAAAATAACCTGAGATTTGTGGGATTCCCAGACAACTGCGCCGGGTTGTCCCCAGCACAGTTCTTGGAAGGATAGCTACGGTCAATACTGACCCCTGAGCAGGCTATTTACGTGCTTAGTGACACAACATTTCTATAGGACACTTTCGCAGAGATCCCACTAGGGGCTCCCTCACTAGATAATCACGCAATCTGAACTATAAAGACGGAGACAAAATCATCTGCTTTGCACAAAATTGGAGCCAAGTTTGTTATGACTCCAAGTCAATAATAATCTGTCCAGACTGGGCTTCACTTAAGCAAAAGCAATGTAAATCTTTTGAAGAGCCAAGAGAAAACTGATATCTATGAACATTCACTATAAACTCCTATTTTCGGCAAAGTTAAAGGTCATGTTCCAGTCCTGCACCTTCCTTTTTGAAACCTCAGAGGCGGTCTGGGAGTAGGTGGAGGAGCAACGCACTAGGTGGCTGCACACGTAACCCCCTTTGGGCAGCTGCAACTGATTCATTAAGAGAAACATATCTGCTTGGGCAGGCGAGGGCTCCTGGCTGCCCCGGATGGCTCCGGTGTGGCACGAGAACAAGAAGAGATATGCGGACCATGAATTGGGTAGGATCTCACCCCACCCCTCGATAGCTCTTTACCCTCCTCGCCAATGCCCTGTTTCATTGAGGTTCATGACTGGCTGGTTCCCCCTATACAATCAACATGACTTGGCATTCCAATTCACTCTTCTCCCAATGGCTGATGATGCAGAGAGTTCTTACCTAGAATGTCAATGGGCCCGTTATCACATTAACAGAGAAGCATTTTTAAAGGTGGCTAAACAACACTGTCCTGATACTTTTCCTGCAGGAGAGACATCTGGTGGGAAACAGGAACTCTATTTTGGCGGGCTTCTCCAAGTTATTTCATGCTGGCTCCACCAGGTGATCCAGGGAGATGGCCATTTTGCTTTGCCCTTAAGATCCAGCAAGTGAGGCAAGATAAACTGGGCAGATTTGTGGCAGGGATGCACCGCTCTTCTGAATACTGGTTTCCTTGAGTCTGTTGGCAGCCAACTGGCACAGATTCTCCCCAGAACCATGGATTTTGTAAAGGGATCTGAATGGGGTGACTTATTGGGTTTGGGATCGCTCGAGCGGAAAAACGGTCCTCATCAAGGTTCACCAACTTTTGCCAGGTTCCTGGACACTCTGGGCATAATAGATGCCTTGAGAGATAAACTTTACACATTATTCAGGGGGCCTACAAAATGTTCTTAAGCCATGATTAGTTCCTGATGCCTAACTCTGAAATGCATAGAGTGGCTGGGATTTGGATTATAGCCCAAAGTCTCTCAGACCACTAGTGCCACAACTCAAGATGTGGCTGGGCCCGAAGTGCGCAAAGTGGAGATGATACCTGGATGCCTGTTGGCTGGATGAACCTAAATGCAGGGCATATATTGCAGAGTCACTTGACGCCTATTTTGTGATAACCAAAGATTCTATTCACCCTCCTGGGAAACATTGGGGGGGGGTGGGGCGTTTAAAGCTACGCTGCAAGGAGATATCAGCTATCATGTAGTCACAGTATTTAGCTTCTCCCTCATTGATTAGACTTTGAAATTCCCTTCACACACAACCAGTTCTGAAACAGACAACTAAACAAAGCAAGAGGGGCGTCGCTGGCCATTCAGAGTAGGATATTTCAATGTAGTAATAAAGTCAGTAAAACCATCCACTGGTTATGCACTAACACTATCAGATGAGATCTAATTGCTTTCCTTGTGGGTAGAGGGGAATTAAGAGATTAGAGGAGACCAGAATATAGCCCAAGAATCTGCAACTTACTACTCAACCCTGTATTTGCTGGATTTCCCACCAGACCAAACTGACTTGGCTGACTTTATAAGAGATCTTCCAATTAAGGTGCTGGATATGGGAGAGAAAAATCTTCCAGAGGTCAACAGCACAGAAGAGCAGCTATTTGAAGCCCTGCATCAACTACAACCTGGAAAAACCCCGGAAGAAATGGACTGCAGGCATAATTCTGTACTCTCTCAATGTTCAAGCTTGATGCCCCGCTATTGGGGGTTGTTTTCGAAGCACTGGAGAGTGGGAAGCTCCCACCAGAACTGTGCATGACTGAAATAGTCATCTATAATTTGGGTCGCCCACCTGACTTGTTTGTCATACCACCCCATATTCCTTCTAAATGTGGAGATAAAAGTAATAGAGAAAGCCCAAGCACACTAAACTTAAGGTAATTAGCTCATTAGGTAGACTGGCTCAATCTGGCTTTATGACTAAGTGAGCCACCAGACATAATATTAGACATGTATATCAAGCACTAGCCCTTGCGGCTAGACTACAGGGCCTATTACCAATTTTTCTGGCTGATTTTGAAAAGGCCTTTGATTCGGTGGGATGGGATTACTTGTTCCTCCAGATGAATAGACTTAACTTAGGTCTCAAATTTAGGAAATATGTGCGGCTGTTATGCACTGACTTAAAAGCACAGTTCATGATTGGGAGGGCTACCTCAGACTCGTTTCTGGCACAATGGGGTGCCAGAAAGAGTTGTCCGCTTTCCCCTCTACTCTTTGCCATCACTATGAAACCACTTGCTGTGTGGATTACGGTGGATACCCAAGTTAAAGGCTTTGATTGAGCACCTGGGGAAGCACAGAGTGGCACTATATTCTGATGTTATGCTGTTCTTGAGTGATCAGGAGTGGTCTGGTCTGAGAGTACTGCAGATTCTACATGTCGTTAGCAGGTTCTGTGGACACCACATTAATACAGCCAAATCCGCTCTGTTCCCAGTCAGTGATTCCCCTCTCAAGACTTACGTAGGGCACAGGATCCATGGGTAGTCACCAATGGATCTAAATAGCTAAGTGTATATGTGACACAAGACATTCAGAGAGACTGGGCTAGAAACATCCAACTGCAGATGATAAACTGCTCATAGATGTCAAGTTTTGGTCTGCCCTTCCATTACCATTACTGGGGGACTCAGTGAATTTCATTTCTGCTTTACCAACTACAGAATTTCCCATATACAGTCCCAGGTACCTTCTTTGTAAAGAGTAACTGCATTTGGAGGGGCTTTCTTTGGAATTACAGTATATCTACAATTGCTCTGTAGAAGTGCTCATGATGGGGTATAGTGACATCTCATATCACATTATACTTTAGGGGGTTCACTTGGTGATTCTGAATGAGTGATGGTACGATATGCAGGGAGAACCCAGCATTTGCGTCTGGGAAATGAACAATGCAGAGGGTACAGTTGCTACATCTCCTGTATGGGGGACACCTTTATTCCTCTTCCACCAGCCACCAAGGTAATGTTCCAAATATGGCACAACATATGTATGGTTTGGAAACAAACTTACTAAAAAGGCCCCAATCTGGACGGGGCGACAGCTTCACCAAGTGACAGAATTGCACGGGTTCCAACAATGGGACACTATTGGAATTTCTAGACTTCATGTCTGGGACACCAATTAAACCCATTTTTGCTTTACAGGAATAATCTGGCCTTCATCGCAGTTAGTTCTTTACGTATCTGCAGCCCCAGCACGTTCTTGGGTGTTACATCACGGGATTGGTAGAATTCCCAAACTTTAGTCCAATAGAGGCTAAGATTTTAAGGGAAGAACTGCAGGAGCACGAAATTTCATATATCGCTAATAAATAATACCCCTAACTTCTTTTCTAGCTTGCACGAGAATAGGGAAAAAGATTTGGGTCTTCTGACAGAAGATGACTAGAAAGAGGCTCTGGCTTCTCCTCAAGAATCGGCTATTGCATCACAATTTAGATTCACTGAACAAGCTACTTACCTTGTAACACTCTTTCCGGTAGATACTCTACCAGCAGATTCCTCACCTTTTGAATATTCCACAGGCATCAGATTGGATCCGGAAGGTTTTCAAGCATGCCGGTATGTGGTGTTGTGTGGCTCCGCGTCAATGTAGTTCCGCTCCGAAATGGAAGTTCAGAACCGCATATAGGCCTCACTTGTGCGCACTGACATCAGCTGCTTTTTAGGCTGTCCACACCCAGAGGCAGAGCCCAAAAAATTGCCTGTTGCTAGTATGGACAGTTCTATACATTTTAGGTGGGAAAAAGTCCAGTTCACAGATCAGGAAGGATGGTGGGAGTTCAGTAATTAATCTGCTGTGAGATATAGCATCTGCCAGAAAGAGAGTTACTAAAGGTAAGTAACTGGTACTTCTGATAGATACTTCTCACAGCAGATATTCCTCACGTTTTGAATAGATACCAAAGCAGTACCTCCAAGGAGGTGGGCCTGTAAACTGGCTCAAACAAATAAGTTGGTTACCTTCAGGAGTACATTTTCTTGTGGATGTTGCATGTATCTGCCAATTCCTCACCTTTTGAATATCACAGGAGCCAGTATGGATCTGGAAACTCATTAATAGCTCTCCCACGCAGGTAAGAATTGCCAGCTCCACTTCAGCGCTGCACGCGGTACCTCATGATGTCACTGAAGCCATACAGGGCACCCATCTGTGTACTGACGTCAGTTATCCATTTTTTTTATCCCTTTCGAGGGAAACGCATGATACCAACATCAACAAGAGAGATGCAGTTTTCAGTTGAATAAAAAAACATATCAAAAGGACTATTGGCATAGACAGACATGCAATGGGGAAGTGGGTGGGTCAGTGAGGAATCTGCTGCCGGATACAGTATTCACCAGCAAGTGTTACTGAAGGTAAGTAACTTGTTCTTCTGATGGACACTTCAACTGGCAGATTCATAATGTTTTAGCAGTCCCAAGCATGGCTAGCTATACCAAAAAAACCTTAAGAATTGAGTGTGCAAAGTGACCATCTCTTCTCACCTCAGAATCAAAACAGTAGTGTTTCGCAAATGTGTGAAGGGATGGCCAAGGTGCTGCTTTAAAAATATCTACCGCAGGCACTTCTCTCGCCAGTGCTGAAGTAGAAGACTTGGCCCTGGAGTTCTAGTTGTTGGCTGAGTGTGGTGCGGGACTTAATCCAGGTCTGAGCTGGAGTACATTTACTACTGTTTTGGGTCCTGTTTGCAGTTAACTTTAGAAATGAAGTTTGTGAATAGCAATGGCTTTACTGTATTGTGGGTTGGGGCGTGTCCCTCCCTAAACACTTCATTAGACTCCCATGAATAATACAAATTGCTTCTGGAGTTGGGAGTGGCGGAGGTTAGAATGAGGAAAAGGTAATGCAATGGCCTTCGTGGAAGTGCGTAACCACTGTAAGCAGGAAGAGAGCCCTGGTTCTAAACACTGGCTTATCAGGGAAGAAGGTGGTGAAAGGAGGTTTTATGCTGAAACCTACTAATTCGCGTACCCACCTTGCTGACGTGATAGCGATTAAGAAAATCGTCTTAAATATCAGTAAACCTAAGGGACAACTGTGTAATAGTTGAAACGGTGAACACATTAGCAAAGTAAGAACTACGTTACACTCACATTGTGGCATTATAAAGGGAGTAGGAGGGTATTTATTGGTGAGGCTTTTTAGGAATCTCACAATAATGAGAGATTTAAAGAGGGGTGGTTGGTCAGGTACACATGGGGAGGCCAGTAAGTCTGACAAATAACCTTTAACAGTAGCCAATGCGCAGCCTTGCTGGGCAAGTGAGAGGGCAAGACTGAGAATGTCACACAGGTGAGCTGGAAGAGGATCTATGGACTTGTATGTACACCATTTAACAAATTTGGCCCATCTGCCAGAATAAATAGTTTTGGTCGAGTGTCTTCTTGAACATAAAATAGCATGCATCCCTTCAGGGGGGTGAAGAAAATTAACTCTGGTTGCCCCGCTCAACCTCCAGGCAAATGGGTAGAGGCTCTGGTGCCTAGCATGTAGAACCTGAACCTACGAGAGGTGGTCTAGTCTATGAGGCAACAAAGCAGAGCGGATAGAGAGGCAAATGATGTCTGCATACCACACCCTTCGTGGCCAGTCTAGGGCGATTATGATTACTTGGATCCGATTGATGCGAATCTTCGTGAAAATGTGAGAAATCAAGAGTAAGGGAGGAAAGAAGCGGAAAGTTTAACTTCAAGCAAAAATGCATTCCCCAGAGATCCCTGCATCAGATACCGGAAGGTACAGTATGTAAGGCAGTGAGCGTTCTTGAGTGGTAAACAAGTTTATTTGAGGAGTCCCCCACAGTTAGAAGATGTCCTGGACTACCTCTGAATGGAGACACCATTCGTAGTCAACAATAAGACGCCAGCTGAGATTGTCCCCTTGCACGCTGAGAACTTCGGACAGGTTATCTACCACTACACAAATCTGGTGGTCCTGAGGCCAGGGGCAGAGACTTCAAGTTTCCAGTAGAGAAGATAAGAGCCCGCAGTCATGTTATCTGTAAAGATCTGACTAGACTGACTGCGAAGTAAAGGGAAGAAGACCCTCAGAACAAGGCGTCTCGTCTGTAATTGTATAGACTGATGTGTAGAATTTGTTTTTCTGGAGACCAGAGCGCTCTGATCTCCAATTCCTTCAGATGAGCATCCCAACCTAGAGTGGAGGCATTCCTGATTACTGTTGCCGCCAGAGGAAGAGGGTGAAACAACTTCCCTTGAGAAAGGTTGCTATTCACACTTCACCATTGCAGGTCCACTGCAGTGTCCCTGGAGATTTTGAAGCAGGCTTGGAGATTTCCGTTGTGTTTTAATCACTGCCTGGGGAGGCACCAATGGAAGGCCTTCATGGGCCAGTGTGCATGAGTGACCAACAGGATGCAGAAGGCTAGCAGACCGAACAGACCTAAGACCGTCAAGACCGGAATAATCGATCCATTCTGAAACATCGCAATTAAAGCCTGAATATCTTGAACCCTGTGGGGATGACGGAAAGGTTGACTTGATGGTGTGCCCAGTACTGCCACTATGAACAGTGTGTGCTGAAAAGGCAATAGGTGAGATTTGGACTGGTTGATCGAAAAGCCCAGGTCGAAAAACAACATGGTTGTCGCCCGCTAGTGGAGAGACACCATCTCTGGAGAGCTGAGTTTGATGAGCCTGTTGTCCAGGTAGGGCAAAACCAGAATTCCCGCCTATCTGAGATGGGCTACAACCACCGCCATCACGTTTATGAAGACTCAAGAAGTGGTAGTGAGGCCAAATGGAAGGACCACAAACTGGCAATGCTCCGATCCAACAGTGAAGCGAAAAAACATCCTGTGTGGCTGCAGGATAGGGATGTGGAAATAGGCATCCTGCAAGTCGACAGACACCATACAGTCTTCTGCTTCCACTGCAAGTAGAACCTAAGCTAGTGTGGGCATTTTTAACTTTTCCTGTCTGAGAAACCAGTTTAGCATCCTGAGGTCTCGGATCCGATAGAGAGTGCCATCCATTTTGGGGAATAGGAAGTTCTGGGAGTAGCACCCATGAACCCGCTTTTGCTCTGCAACCAACTTTACTGCGCCCTTGAGAAGCAAGGACCGAACGTCTTGTTGGAGGTGAGAAGATGGTCTATTAGAAGCATATCTGAACGAGGGAGAGGGTTTCTGAGGTAATGGCCATCCAACCTTGAAAAAATCACGTTATTCAACATCCAATGAGCTGTGTGTATTCGAGTAAGGCAGAACTAGGGCTGCTTCTCTGTGACGGCTGGGGAAGAGGAAGAGGAGGAGGAGGTAGGGAGAGGGATAGCTGGGATTCATCCCTTGTCTCGTCCTCTATATTATTTGTAGAGGGAATTCGCCTGCTGTTGCTCAGCTACAAACTGTTGACAGCCTTCAAATGAATGAAGCCATGAAACTTCTAAAACTGATGGTAGTGTCTAGGTTTTGCTTTGCTGTCCTTAAACCTCTCCAGTGCAGAGTCTGCTTTGGCACCGGAAAGTGGAGATTCGTTGATCGGAAGGTCCATGTGAGTGGTCTGTACATCTGGTGAAAAGCCTGAATTTCTTAACTAGGTGTGATAACGTGAGGAGATGGATATCTCCATGGCTCTTGCCACTGAATCTGAAGTATCTAGGAGAGACTGAATAATGTGTATATGTAATATGTTTTGTGGCAGCCTGACCATCTCCGATCAGCCCAACTCAGAAGTGTGTTCGTAGGTTGTCAGAAACAGTGGTGATAACCTCCTTTGCAAAATTTTACAGGAAATGCAAATATCTGCACAGATGGCATATGGCAGTTGAAGCCATACTCCCTGCCGAAAAGATTTTCTTTGCAAACTGCTCCAGCTTCTTAGATTCCCTGCCAGCTGGTGTGGAAGGAACGGAGCCCAGTGCCATCTTAGGGGAACAAGAGGCCAGCACCAGTAGTCTCTCCAGAGAAGGGTGAGCTGATAAGAAGCGGCATTTCAGGGTGCTGGCTTATATCGCCAGGCAACCGATCTGTACCCGGAAGTTGATGATGTTAGTTTCTCCCATATGGCCAGTGTGGGTTCTGTTAGCTCCCCATTAAACAGAAGAAAAGGGTTCCACTGTGTGGGAGGTGGAGTGTAGAAATTCAGCCACTATTTTGGATTTGATCTCTGTGGAAGGGAGCTACAGGTCTAACACGTCCACAGCCCTCCTGATAACTGTTTAATAGGAGGTCGCTTCCAGTGGTGTAAAGCCCATCGGTGACAGAAGTTACCACTCTGGTGAGGTTTCAAGCCCACTGGCATTCTTCAATCCCAGAAAGTCTGGATCCAATGAGCCGTCCCCTTCATCATCTGCACTGGGGTCGTCCAGAGGGGCTCTTTCCACAATGAAATACCTGCCTTCTTCTGGAGACAGTGGCTGTTTTGGCTGTGGTGCAGGCAATTTTGGTGCTGGTGGCATAGTGTGGCCCACCAGTAGCATCATGTAGGGGGCTGGAGGCAAAATCTTTGGAGAGATGTTGGTGTCCGGCTCAGAGGACGAAGAGCGCTGAATGACCAAAGGGCGTGACGTTGCTCTCGACGTCGACCCCGCTGGCATAGTCTTGGGAGACAACATTCTCCCTTACACATTGATTTTTTTAAAAACATTTTTGAGGTAAATGTCTCACAAAGACACGATGGACAGCTTCAGATCTGCGTTTGGTGGTGTAGAACGAAAGGAACTGATGTCAGCATACACACCTATATTCAGTTGCGCAAGATACATCCAGAGCGGAAGGAGGTTGACGTGGAGCCTGCCACCTACCGGCATCCAGGGGAACTGCTTAAAAAGTTTCCGGTTCAAGTCTGATGCCTTGTTAATATTTAAAAGGTCAAGACTCTGAGGTTAGAAGTATCTAACAGAACAGCTAAAATAGCTACACCGTACAAACCTCACAGACTGGAAAATAGGGGAGATGGCCCACTACTCTATCTTAGATGTTTGACATATAATGGAGATCTCATCACATGGTCTGGAGGTGTAAGGTGATTGCTTCCTTCTGGGAGGGGGTGCTTTTCTGGCTGGGATAGGTGATGGGTGGGCAGCTCCTACTGAACCCTAAAATGACCCTTTTGCACCAATATAGATCCTTTACAGCAATAGATACAAAATGGCATTATTATGGATTGGTCTCTTGGTTGCCAGGTGAGCTATTGATCAGCGTTGGAAGGATTCAAACCCCCATCCCTGGAGGTTTGACAAAAGGGGTTGGATTACTGCATTAGCCTTGAAAGGCTGTCTGTCTGGCCAAGGATCCCTGCAAAAGCACAACAGAATCTAGAGAGACTGGGTCCAATACTGAAATACTTTGATGGAGCTTTGTAATCCGAGGACCTGGTCCTTAGTTGCTGAAATCTGTACCTTCTTTGGCGTAAAGTAAATCGTATTGAATACTACAGTGGGTTGAAGTTGGTTGGTAGTGGATGTGCTTGTGGGGTTGCTATGCTGTCATTGATCGAGGGAAAATGTAGGCAAAAGATAAAAGAGGACTTCAAGAAAATCAATAGAAATATGTATTAAAGAATAATTATGGCTCTGTGGTGCTTTCTCTCCCTGATGCAATGCAGCATAGCAAACTTTAGTTGCTGTGCTGTGTAGAGGTAAAAAATAATAAATCTGCCCCTTAGAGTATAAGCCTGCCCAGTCTTAACCCTTGCACTCTCAGGCAGATCATGACAGTTAAATTGAAAACAAATCTCTGACATTTCTCCATCCCTACTTCAGCTCACATCTTCTATCTTAAACCTCTCTCTTAAACTCTCTCACTCTCCTTCTCCACAACATGCAGCATGTACTAAGACTCAATGCTACTTTAATTTATCTTCAGTGTTTGCCTGAAACTGCAGGGAGTCATTCTGGCCGACGAGCATTCATCATTAAGCAGATGGCACTCCGTTATAATCGAATGTCGTGAGGAAAATCACATCACCTGTCTGAAGGAGCAAAAAGACCACAATCCAATCCTGGATATCGTAAAAATTCCTGAAGTTCAACTCAGTACTGATGGAGTTTGTACTCATTTTCAGTAACAACTAACAAGAAGACATGCAGGGCTGGTTCTCGGTAGCACACCTCAGAGGCTTCACCTCACAACTAATCAATAGGTTCAAATCTAAGGGAATTCACATTCATACCATCCTCATCTTCAAAACAACCACAGCTGTAGAAGACTCAGACCGTCTGGCATCAACTCTCTTTCCTCCTGCAAATGAATGCAACTTTGGAGTAGTTGTTTAAGTATAGGTACAGTCAGATCTCAACAAAGGCAACATCATTCTTACTGACCAGAAGTCAATATAACCTTAAAGAACAAGCTACTTACCTTCGGTAATGCGTTATCTGGTAAGGACTCTACCTAGCAGCAGTTTCCCTACCTTCAAATATTCCCCAGGCATCAGACTGGAGCCGAAAACTTTAGATGAGCAGTACCCCTGTGCGCTGGTAGGTGGCATTGTTTAGATCCACGTGGCGCCATCTGTGCCGGAAGTTCGAGCAAGTTACTTACCTCCTGTAATGCCTTATCTGGTATAGACTCTTTCTAGTCACAGACTCCTTACCGTAGAATTATCCTCAGGTCTCAGACTGGATCCGGAAATTTTTCATGAACAGTACACCTGCGTGCTGGTAGGTGGCTTCATCCGCGCCAGAAGTGACGTGTGGGGTGCCTATATAGACGCCATCCAGCACACTGACGTCAGTTTCTTTCCTGCCAGGAGCGCAGAGCTGCAAAGAACACTGACCACTGGTGTGTAAAACTATGGCCCTGAAAGGGGAACAGCCTTGTCCCTAGAAATTCATTCGCACAGAGGGGAGTATGGGTGGGTCTGTGAGAAATTTGCGGTTAGATAGATTTTCTACCAGATAAAGTATAACGGAGGTAAGTAACTTGTTCATTTGATAGAGACTTCTAGCTGCAGATTCCTTACCTTAGAATACATACCCAAGCAATACCTCCCCAGAGGTGGGTCTGTGAAACAATTTCACAGCAAAACGTCCTGCAGGACCGTTTGGGCAAAGTGCCCATCCTGATGGACCAGACTGTCCAGGCAGCAGTGCTTCATGAACGTGTGCAGAGAGGCCCACGATGCTGCCTGGCAGATGTCCGGGACCATGACTCTGCGTGCCAACGCAATGGTCGCAGCCTTTTCTCTGGTGGAATGAGCACACAAACCCGAGAGTTGCTTCTTGGCCAGTGCGTAGTAAATTTTAATGTAGAGCGGTGTCCATCAGGAGATGATCCGTTTCTGCACAGCCTTCTTTTTATTGGCTCTGACATGCCCCACGAAAAGTTGGTTGTCCACCCGGAACTCTTTTGTGCAGTCAAGGTAGAACAACAACCCTCTTTTTGGATACAGTCGGTTGAGTCGCTCCTCTTCCTCAGAGGGCTGCAGCGGTGATGGATTGGCCTACATAAAAGGAAGTAATTACCTTCAGAAGAAAGGAAGCTCTAGTGCAAAGGACCGACTTGTCCTGGAAGATGTTAAGGTACGGAGGCTTAGATGACAAAGCCTTGAGCTCACTGACCCTCCGGGGCAGATTTTATGGTCACCGGAAAGCCTGTTTTGATTGTAAGGAGCCTGAAAGGACAGTTGTGTAGCGCCTCGAAGGGAGCGCACATGAGAAAGGTGAGTACTAAGTTTAGGTCCCACTGAGGCATGATCAAGGGTGAAGGAGGGAGTATGTGTTGGAGACCTTTCAAAAACCTATGTACAATAGGTGATTTGAACATGGATGGTTCATTTGGCAACTGCAGAAATGCCAAGATGGTAGAAAGATAGCCTTTTAAGGTGCTCGAAGTGGAGCACTGCTGGGCAAGAGAAGCCTAGCCTTAATGGAGAACTATTTTGAATATGAGGGAAGCCTTATACCTCCAAACGCATGGGACCTCTATGGGCAGTACATTCGCCCCCAGTCTGGTGGGCCTCTATGTGAACACATTTGAAGAAAAATACATTCTGAATGAAAATAATCCCTTCAAGACCAAGATCCTTTTCTGGAAAAGGTATAAAGACAATGTTCTTATGATCTGGGGAGATAAACCAGAAACCTTACCAGAATTCCATATATGGATCAATACCAGAGATGACTTTCTCAATTTCACATACACCGCAGAAGAGAATACACTGGATTTCCTAGACATTACCAAATACAGGGAAAACACAAAATTATCCACCAAGACCTACTATAAACCCACTGCCAAAGACAATCTCCTCATTTAATAGCTTCCATCCAAGATCACTGAGCGAAAACCTACCATACAGTCAATTCCTGAGAATAAGGAGGAACTGCAACAACATTCAGATATACAAACAGGCAGGCGAGTTAAGCATAAAACTCAAGGATAGACAATATCCCAAGACCATCATTAACAAATTCCAGAAAAGAGCGAGAAATCAAAACCGCAAGAACCTTCTTGAGGTGACGCCCAAAACGTACAACATAGCTTCAAACCAGGTAAAGAAGTTAATTAACAAAAACTGGAACATCTTCACGTCAGGAAACCTACAATGGCCCAAACTCAGATTTGCCAATAGGAGAACAAAGAACATTCGGGACATCCTAGTCCACACAAGACCAAGACTAAATCAGAGGGAGTATAACATGATACCGTGGATGTCTCAAGCTATAAAAGGACACCGCCCTCGTGGCCACTGTTCTGTGTGTCACTTGACCAAAAAAAACAACACTTTAGAGCTGACTGATGATATTGTTTGGTCACTCTGACGACACACGAATTGCAATACGACGCATGTGATATACATGATCACATGCCCTTGCCAATTGAACTATATAGGCATGACATGTCGTAAAGTGAAACAACGAATTTGTGAGCACCGCAGTAACAAAGTGTAAAAAATCAACCACACGCATGAGCACCCCTTTTCCAAACACGAACCACACCATGAAGGACATGGAATGGGTCGTCATTGAAACTCTAGATAACAAAGGAGACCCAAACGCAGAAAGAATTCTCTTCGAGAAGGAACAACGTTGGGTATACCGTTTACGGACATATGACAAAGGATTAAATGACAATATTCCTTAGTTGGCATTAAAACACTGAACAACTTATGCTAAAACAGCAGAGCGACCCGTGTGTACACTAAACAAAATATCAAAAGTAAACACGTTTCTTAACCCGTACATTATGGGCCAATAGACAACACAGAAACAATGACAACTTCATTATAATGGGCACTCAAGATAATGCCATTGCATATACATAATACTGCACATTGACGTGGTAAACCGGTCTTATCCCTTCATAGAGGCTTGCATTGACCACATGAAGCGCAACATCGAGACTCACCTTTTGTCCCTAACACCGCCCTCTTAACAGTAATTTTATAACAGCACTTAATATAGGGGGCACCTGAAACCACATAGGAACAATTACACCTTCACGCCCCTAGAGAATTTTCAAGTCTGTCTTCATCTCGAAATTGGCATTAGAAAAGTCTTTTTTTCAGTTTTCCTACAGCATCATCACTATAAAGGTGCACTTACTCCCGGACCGCAGGTGATAACTTCCGGGTCGCGGTAAGAAGCTACAGCAAGGACATGCAAGTAGCATTGTAGAGGTAACTGAGAAAGAAATTACACCAACAACCTAAGGTAATGTGAGCAAAGAAATTATCACTGTCATGCCTGTTTCTATTTCTTATTGTAGAGCTCCCGCAGCACCCGATGGAGTTTAATTAAACTCCCATAAAGGTACCATTAAGTTTATTAACGTTTGCATGTTTTCCTTCTGAATTACAAAGCCCCAAATATAATACGGTACAAATGTTAAGGCTAAAGTAATACTTTTTGTACAGCATGCTTTGTTTCCTTCTCTCCCCGTAAAAATATTTAGAAGGGTGAGAATTTTTCAAAAACCATTTGAACACAGTGATAATCTTTCTAGACACACTTATTGGACATGTTCTTGAGCACACGTTTGATTACATCCTCAACGCAGGCTCTTGTGGTGTAGAGTAAAATTATTGATATGCTTTACACTAACTTAATGATGACTTAACAGCCATAGACTTTTTTTTTTCTTCTTACCAACCGAGCACAAATCACTGAATTATGACGTCCTTTTGTAAGCCTTTGATGCCAACAAATATAACTGAATGCCTTCTTGATATCGATCCCTGATTATTAACGCTTCACTGTCATATGCAACGAGAAATTACATGAGTACAGCACACAAATTGTGTCACATATGCAAGTAGCATTACACATCCAAGCACCTAACTGGGCAACCCTATATGAAATCTATATAAAGCAACAATTTGCATGTTTTTCCTTTTCCCCTTTTTCTTTCCCAAGTTATAGGTAGAACCATAACCTATAAACCCGTTGGTTACATGAAATAATGACGAAGATGGGTAAGTGTCATTAACTTACCCAATGCGTCAAAGTGATCTATCACGTTATCGCTTTGACTAAGGTCTTGATGAAAGTCCACCGATCTTTAGAGACACCCATGGACTGAAACATGTCGACCACTAAATCATCATTATATAGGTGCGGTGGACCATTCACACATCCACCAGAGCACCACACACTGTTTTTAATCTTACCCCATCCTGACGAATAAAACAAGAGTACAGGATAGGAGGTATTTTTATCACTGTTTTCCGCTAACACTATCGAAATCACGACAGTCAAAGAACCAGATGGTCTCCCTCCAGGTGGAGGAAGGTTGACTGCCTGGAGAACAGGAAACTCAGGCAGAAAAGGACCCAATGATAAAACCAATCACCTAAACTTCTCAAGCGGAGAACCACGATATACCGCTGCCCATGGGTTAGAGTGTATGAGGGACTTAGTACAACACTTACAGACCCTGGCTTTTTCAAGCTAAGTGGTTCATTCTCTTTTGATTATAAACAAAGAGAAGGAATAAACAGAAGTACCTGAGAAAGAAGAGCAGAAAGGGTGTTCACCTGTTTTTCTGCACACCATGCCACAAACTTGCCCCAACGGCAGGCATACAGTGTTTTGGTGGAGGGACACCTGGCTGCCAAGATGACATTACAGACTTCAGGTGGAAGGTCGAAAGCTATCAAATGTCCCCGCTTAATCTCCACGCATGAAGGTGGAACGTTGACAGGTTCAGGTGGAGAACTCTCCAACTGTTGATGCGAAAGAAGATGCTCCCGAAGGGGCAGCCTGATTGGAGGACCGATGGCCTTGCTCAAAAGTTCAGGAAACCAAACTCTCTGAGCCCAGTCCGGAGTCACAAGGATGACTTGGGCTCGGTTGTTCCTGATTTCTAGAGAACTCTGGGCAGGAGTGGATGGAGACGCCATTCGTGATCTGCTAGGCATCTTTGGCCGAGTTTGTCCGCCCTGGCGTTCAGAGTCCACAAGGTACTGAAACACCAAGGAAATACCCTGACGTTCCAGCCATGTCCAGAGGCATAGGGCCTGTTGGCAAAGGGTCCACGACCCCACTCAGCCCTGCTTGTTGCAGTGCCACATGGCAGTGGTGTTGTCCATGAACACCTGCACTAGCCTTCCCTTGATGGAGGATAGAAAGGCTTTCAATGCCAGCTGGATCACTCGGAGCTCCAATAGTTTGATGTGGAGTCCAGAGTCCACCGGAGACCAGAGGCCTCTGACCGCAACCTCTCTCAGATGAACACCCCTTCCCAAGAGTGAAGCATCTGTCACTACTGTCTGATTTCGTTGGAGAAGGGTCTTCCGCTGACACAATCGCGGTTTGTTAACCATCACTGGAGATCTTTTGCAGTTCCCTCCAAGATCTGGAACATGTCAGAGAGATTCCCCTGATGCTGCGCTCACTGGATCTTCAGGTTCCACTGTAGAGCCCACATATGGAAGCAGGTATGTGTTCCGGAAATATTTCAGGGAGAAGCAAGATGGCGGCAGAGTAGGTGGCCGACAGCAGCAGCATGCTGACCTGTGGTTATACTCTACAAATGAACTAACCTGGGAAGATGCCTCTAACTCTTGACACCCTTCACAGCTGCACCGGTATCCCTGGGACCTGCTCGCGAGTAGCACTGATCCTGGGAAGTCTTTCTGCCTTCAAGTGTCTGGCGGCGGGCCATGCTCAGTCACTCGGATTGCTCACTCTGCCGAGCTGCGGTATCTACGTCAGGAATGGGGCCCAAGAATATTGGCAGAGCACACAGGCAGTGCCGGGCCCGGTGGGGCAAGGGGATGGAGGTGTGGGGCCAATTTTGCAGCCGGGATGATGCCTTCCATCCACCCAGGATGCGGAGCTAGAGAGGAGAGGCGGGGCTGCCGGCAGTTCACGTCCGGCTGGCCCTACAGTGGTTGATCTCCTGAAGCGGTCAGCCTTGAAACGAGACCAGCAGATGCGGGAAACAACCGGAGGAGGCGAATCGGAGCAGCCGGAGTCCGAGGACTCAGCCCTACTGACGCTGTAGGATGTGCGACAGGATGTGTCCAACTCCCGGGCTCAGGAGGGTAAAAACCTGGTGGCAGAGCGCCCCATTACACACCACGATGAAGGTATGCCGGCGCACCCTCTAACCCAGCCTCCGGCCCTAGTTAAGGGAAAGGGAAAGTCGGGCATTATTGCTCCCATATCGGTAAAGGAGATCACTAACATTGATGGTAATACATCAAATACAGGAGAAGGGCTTTCTGCAACTATGGAGGACTCAGATCATTCGGGGGGGCCAAAGATGTTGTTGAGACGCACTCAAGAGGTAATTTAAGTCTCGCCCCTCAGAGCTCATTGCTACTTGACATACGTAACGATGATTCCCTTGACTTGGCAATATATGTAGCAAATGGTCAGGCTAAAGACCAAGCCTCAAGCTCCTCAATGCTAGATCAAATCAGGGGGTTAACCCTGCTCGTCAAAAAGTGGTCTGGAAGGGGCAAACTCAATTTTTTTGATTCTGAGGTTAAGGCAAAAGAGTTTTTAGATGGTTCTAAGCCATAAGAACTGCAAGAAATGTAAGAACAGGGTTAAAGGTGTAGCTAATTCATCTCTGTAGTCAGGTTTTCAATCTTAGAATTGGGTTCAGAATTAGGGCTCGCTATTTTCTTACTAGCCTTTGTTTGTGTATATGGTGTTTTCTTTTTCTCTTCTTTTCACGTTTTTACCACTATTTTGAAACGTATGTATAACCCACGGGTCACACGTGCTGCTTCCATCTCCTCTCAGACTGCACCGCGGTCTGGTAGCTTCTCAGGGTGGGGGGGGGGTAGGGCTCGAGGGAGGCAGGGGTGGGTTGGGTGGGTCACGGGAGAGCGGTGGGGGGATGGAGGAGCTCAGGTGGTGGTGTGGGGGGAGCAAAACAAAAATGATACCCAGAGCTGGAACTAAATCAATACAATCTATTTATGTAGTTGTGTATTCGGTAAAGATGCGATTAAGAACAGCAGGGGTTTTTTCGAGTATAGGTTAGATGGGCAAAATCATAAAGTCACTATATGTTCGGTAAATGTGGGTGAGCTGAATGATAGGGCGAAATGGACAAGGGTGGAGTTTGTGAGGTCAATGGCCCCCGATGTTATCTGTATGCAGGAGACCCATATCCCCTGGGATAAAAGGGAGTTGATCGTAATAAGGGGTTATAACCTGTTGGCTTGTTCCTCACAAAGCACTAAAATTCGGGGGGTAGCTATTTTAGCCAAACCCCAAATAGGGCCGATCAGGCGTAAGCTCTTGAATACTCATGGTAGGTGGGCACTAGTTGAGCTTGAGGTAGGACTCACAGTTTGTGCAATATATGGGTCGAATCAAGATGACCCGCAGATATTTGAGGATCTCAAGGTCGAGTTAGCATCTTGGCCGCACTCGCTGGTTATTTGTGGAGACCTCAACATTCACCAAGCAGTTGAGACCCAGCGAGTCCAGCGATACCAGGGGAAAAAACCTTGAGTATACAGGGCTTTACCATCCCTTATGGATAGCCACAGCGTAGTAGACACATTGGATTGTAAGCATTGTAATGATCCAGGCTATACCTATTACTCCTGCCCCCATAAGAAATATGTTTGACTCAATTATTTCTTAATTACAGCAGGCTTGTTAAGTAAAACTGAAATCAGGAGGCTCCCGAAGGTAATCTCAGATCATAGTCCCCTGGTTTTGGAGGTCGAAGTCCAAGCCGCTGCTAAATGCTGCCGCAAGTGGACATTCAACAGGAAATTGCTGGCAAATGTAGACTTTGTCGAGCATATTAGGAACTGGACGCAGGGGTTTTTCGATATCAACAGGTACAACACTTCTCGAGGTACTGTCTGGGGTGCCTTTAAGGCTGGCCAGAGGGGAGAGATCATTAGTTTCACTGCCCAAGAGAGGATGTGGAAGGAATTGACAGAAGCTGAGAAGAACATGTGACGCAGATAGCACGGGGGCAAGCGGTGGCACAAACTCAGTTTAAAATCATTACCATAAAAGCAGAAATTAACAGCTGGCTAAATCAGAGAACGGCCAAAGAATTTCAAACCCATAGGAATGAAACATATCAATATGGAGAATCAGTCGGTAAAATGCTTGCGCTTCGTACACGGCAGAAGGAAGCTAGAAGCAAGATATCCTCAATTCGGATGGAAGAACTTATACAGAGACTAGTGACATACTTCGTGTATTCCAAGAATTTTTCCAAGTATTATATAAGGAAGATAGTGGGTTACCCTTGGACATCTCTTATGTAGTGTCAGAGGTGGATCTCGGGGCTGTTCTAGACCAACCAGTCAGGGATGAACTAGAAGCAGAAATAACACTGGAAGAGGTCCTGGCAGCCATACAGTACCTGCCTTCGGGGAAAGCTGCCGGTCCCGATAAAATACTTCTTGAATTTTATAAGACACTTCAATCCAGCTAGCCCCTATTTTATTGGACCTGTTCTTGGGGGTACAATATAATGGGGTTCCACCAGAGTCTTGGGAGGGTACAGACATTGTTATATTTCCCAAGAAGCGTAAAAGCCTGGATAACCCAGCCTCGTATAGGCCAATTTCACTAATAAATGCCGACACCAACATCTACACTAAAATTCTGGCAACTCGGCTAGGTAGGGTCATAGCCCATACAGTGTCACCTTGGTAGCATGGGTTCATACCCGGTAGAGGGGCCACGGACCATATAAGGCGGGCGATAACCTTGTTTGATATTACAGCTGAAACAGGGGGACAGATGGCTATGGGCCTATTGATGCCGAGAAGGCTTTTGATCAGGTAGATTGAAGGTTCCTATGGGGAATACTAGAATTAAAGGATTTTGGCCCCCGAATGATCACCGCTATTAAAGCTATGTATTCCTCTCCGTATGCACAGCTTCAACTAATGGGGGAAGAGTCGGATATCATAAAAGTGTCGAGGGGGACCAGGCAGGGGTGTCCCTGCTCCCCCATACTGTTTGCTCACTATATAAATCCATTGACCAAGAAGATCATAAACAATCAGGTGTTAACAGGCTCTATCAGCGAAGGGTTTGAGACTAAGGTGCTCACATATGCTGATGACATTGCCATTGTCGCCACTGACCCCGAAAGAGCAATCAGGGAAATAGAAGCTATGGCCGGAGACTTTGGTAAAGTCTCCGGCTTTTCCTTGAATAAAGGCAAAACACAAGTCATCTGTACAGATAATCTCACTTTTCAAGACCCACGGCGTGTGGATGCAGCTTTGTAGCTTAAAGTACGCATCAGCCCCAAAGTAGCTATTATAGGCAGAATCAATTTTGATCCCATGGTCGAAAAAATATCTACAGACCTAAAACGCATAAATGGGCTACACTTAACAATCGGCAGGTGTAATGTTTTAAAAATGACCATGTTGCCCAAGATTTTATATCTTTTTCGGTAGTTACCAGTGGCTATAGATGGAATAATACTGAAAACTCTGGACACTATATTCATTAATTTTATTTGGCAGTGCGGAAAAGTGAGGCATCATTAAAGTATATGTCTCTTCCACAGAGACAGGGTGGGCTGACAGTCCCCAACATCACATTTTATTATTGGGCGGCTCTCATACATCAAATGCGCATTTTCTTTCTTTCAGAAAATGACGAAAGGACAGACCAGGAAAGACACAGTGCACTTCCAATAATTTATGAACTTGCTCTAGGGAGAAAGGCTGGTGAACTGCTGCTGCGGCAGCTAGAACCGAGCTATTACAAAAAAATTTGTTTCAAGGTAATACTTAATGCCTGGAAAATATGGAGCAAGGTTCGTAAAGCTAGGATAATCCCGAAATATAGCAGATATACTCCACTATGGCGCTCCTCCCTATTTACACCTCTCTTTTATGATATAATGGGTAGACAATGGGAGCGGTTTGGCCTGACAGTAATTGGGGACAAGTATCATTCAGATCAGCTATGCCCTTTTATTCATCTACAGCAAGGGTTTGATATTCCGGAAACCCAATATTTTAAATACATGCAAATTAGGGAACTCCTCAGCAATTCCAGGGAGGTCATATTCCTTGATAAAATACCTATGTTGGAGGCAATCACTTAGGCTGACTGCAAAATAAGAAACATTTATAGCATTATGCTGGACAGTCTCCCGGATGACCTCGAGAAAACTGAGGCAAATTGGGCTAGGAAGCTTGGCGACCCTGACACACAAGTTACTAACTTGTGTAACAATACATCTGTAAGAGACAGTAGTTAGTGACAGATTCCTTACCTTAGAATATCCCCAGGCGTCAGGCTGGATCCGGAAAGTTTTCTGCGTAGCAGTACCCTTGCGCGTCGGTAGGCGGCGTCGTGCGGCTCCGCGTCCGTCGTCGGCGTCGTGATCGCCGGGATGACGTCGCGGGCAGTACTTAGACGCCGCCCCTGCGCGCTGACGTGAGTTCTGTACACGACTTTCCGCGCCAGGAACGCAGAGCCATGCAAGAAGCTGACCTAGGTGTCTGAAAAATACTAGGGCCCTGAAAGGGATGTCCTTAACCCTAGAAATCAGTTCGCAGAACGGGGAGGATGGGTGGGGCGGTAAGGAATCTGTCACTAACTACTGTCTCTGAAAGATATATCGTTACACAAGTTAGTAACTTGTGCATCTGAAAGAGACACATTAGTGACAGATTCCTTACCTTAGAATAGATACCCCAGCAATACCAACCCCGGTGGTGGGTCTGCGAACAAAGATCAGACAAGGAAGTCCTGGAGGACAGAACGGCCAAAGAAGCCGTCCCTCCGGACCTGACTGTCAAGGCAGTAATGTTTGGTAAACGTGTGCAGCGAGGCCCACGTAGCTGCCTGACAGATAACCGGCAGCGGAACACCGCGGCCCAAGGCCGTGGTAGCAGCCGTTGCCCTGGTGGAATGGGCACGCAGCCCAACAGGAGGCTCCTTCTTAGCCAAAGAATAGCAGGTCTTGATGCACAAAGTAACCCAGCGCCCGACCTTTTTTGGCGCCCACGTAGCCAACAAAGAGTTGGTCATCCACCCGGAAGTGTTTTGTGCGGTCGATATAGAAGGAGAGCGCACGTTTTGGGTCCAGACGGTGGAGCCTCTCTTCCTCTCTGGAAGGATGCGGAGGCGGAAAGAAGGTAGGCAAAGTGATGGTCTGCCCAATGTGGAAGGCAGTAACCACCTTTGGCAAGAAGGACAGACGCGTCCGAAGAACAACCTTGTCTGGATGAACAGACAGAAAGGGAGGTTTGCAAGATAGAGCCTGGAGCTCACTCACCTGCCGAGCGGAGGTGATGGCCACCAGAAAGGCTGTCTTCAGAGTCAGAAGACGAAGAGGACAGTTATGTAGAGGCTCAAAGGGAGCGCACATTAAAAAGGTAAGAACCAAGTTCAAGTCCCACTGAGGCATTACAAACGGAACAGGAGGGAAGAGGTGTGTAATGCCTTTTAAGAACCTGTTAACAACAGGGGACTTGAAAAGGGAGGGCTGATCAGGGAGCCTGAGGAAGGCCGAGATAGCACAAAGATAACCCTTGATGGTACCCAGGGCAGAACCCTGTTGGGCCAGAGAAAGAAGGAACAGAAGGACCTCAGAAAGAGGGGCAGAAAGGGGATTCACAGCCTTTGCTGTGCACCATGCCACAAGTTTGTTCCACCTGCAGGCGTATACCACCTTAGTGGAGGGACGCCTGGCTGCCAGAATCACATCACAAACCTCGGGAGGCAAGTCGAAAGGAATCAACTGCCGCCGCTCAATCTCCACGCAAGCAGGTGTAGACTGGACAGGTTCGGGTGGAGGACCGTCCCCTGCTGCTGCGACAGAAGATCCTCCCGAAGAGGCAGACGGATCGGGGGATCTACGCTCATACTGAGTAGCTCGGGATACCAAACTCTTCGAGCCCAGTCCGGAGCCACAAGGATGACTTGGGCCCGGTCGTGCCGAATCTTCTTCAACACTCTGGGTAGAAGTGGTATAGGCGGAAAGGCGTACAACAGACCGCAACTCCACTCGCGATGAAAAGCGTCGCCGAGCGAGTGCCGCCTTGGAAATTCCAACGCGCAGAACTGATGACATTGCGCGTTCTCTTCGGTGGCGAATAGATCTAACCAAGGCTCTCCCCATTGTTGAAAGAGTCCTTGCGCCACTTCCGAGTGAAGACGCCATTCGTGATCCATCATGCACCTGCGGCTGAGTTCGTCCGCCCTGGCGTTCAGGGAACCTGCCAGGTGTTGAACCATCAGGAACATGTCCTGATGTTCCAGCCAAGTCCAGAGGCGCAGAGCCTCCTGACAGAGGGTCCACGACCCCACCCCGCCCTGTTTGTTGCAGTACCACATGGCGGTGGTGTTGTCTGTGAACACCTGCACTACCTTCCCTTTGACAGAGGGAAGGAAGGCCTTGAGTGCAAGTCGGATCGCCCGGAGCTCCAGAAGGTTGATATGGAGCCGGGACTCCGCCGGAGACCAGAGGCCTCTGATCTCCGCCACTCCCATGTGACCGCCCCATCCCAGAAGGGACGCGTCCGTCACAACTGTGTGCTCTGGCTGGGGAAGGGAGAGGGATCTGCCCATGACCCATTGCCGGTTCGAGAGCCACCACTGCAACTGTTTTGCAGTCCCCACCGAGATCTGGACATGATCGGACAGGTTGCCCTGCTGCTGCGCCCACTGGAACTTCAGGTCCCACTGCAGAGCCCGCATATGCCACCTGGCATGATCGACCAGCAGGATGCAGGAGGCCATGAGGCCCAGCAGCCTCAGGGTCATCCGTACCGAAACCCAGGATAAAGGCTGAAAGATCGGAATCATAGCCTGAATATCCCGGACTCGCCGTTCGGGAGGATAGGCCCGAAACTGCGTCGTGTCCAGAACTGCTCCGATGAAAAGGAGCTGTGGAGAAGGAACCAGATGCGACTTCGGCACATTGATGGAGAACCCCAGCGAGTGCAGGAGTTCGGCCGTAGTCTGGAGGTGGGAGACGACTGCCTGGGACGAGCCCGCCTTCAGCAGCCAGTCGTCGAGGTAGGGGAAGACTGAAACCCCTGCCCGGCGCAGATGAGCTGCGACCACCGCCATCACTTTCGTGAACACCCGAGGGGCACTGGTAAGGCCAAGGGGAGCACGGTGAACTGAAAGTGCTCGAGGCCTACCGTGAACCGTAGGTAACGCCGGTGGGCCGGCAGGACGGGGATGTGGAAATAAGCGTCCTGCAAGTCCAACGCTACCAGCCAGTCTCCAGGGTCGAGGGCAGTCAAGACCTGAGCTAGGGTGAGCATCTTGAACTTCTCCTTCCGGAGGAAGCGATTGACGTTCCGGAGGTCCAAGATAGGACGCATGTCCTCCTTGTCCTTTTTGGGCACCAGAAAGTAGTGGGAGTAGCAACCACGCCCTACTTCTGGGGTCGGAACATGCTCGATGGCCCTCTTGGCCAAGAGGGCCGTGACTTCCTTCTGTAGAAGCACCAAGTGATCCCCTGACATGCGGTGGATTTGAGGTGGCATGGCTGGGGGGTGGTCTCGAAGGGGAGGGAGTAGCCCCTTCGGACAATGTCCAAGACCCACCTGTCCGAGGTGATGGGACGCCAGTGGTGAAGGTGATGGCGGACCCTGCCCCCGACTGGCGTGCTGTGCACCTGAAAGGAGGGACTAGGAGGGCTTGGAGGCCGCGGACGGGTTGGAGGTGGTGGCCTGACCCGCACGCTGGTTGCCCGAACCGCCACGGCGGTATCCACGTCCTCGGCCACGCGAAGGCGCTTGCTGCGCGGGCCGTTGGCCGGGCTGTTGACGTGACTGGGCGCCCCTTCCGTGGCCACGAAAGGGGCGAAAAGCAGACGTGAGCGGAGGGCGCACAACAGCAAGGCCCAGGGACTTAGCAGTAGCCCGCGAGTCTTTGAAACCCTCCAGCGCATGGTCTGCCTTCGAACCAAAAAGACCGACTCCATCAAAGGGCATGTCCATGAGTGTATTCTGGACATCCCCTGAAAAACCAGTGGTTCTCAGCCAGGCGTGGCGACGCAGCGCCACCGTCGTTGCAAGCGATCTGCCCAGCGAGTCGGCGGTGTCAAGGCCACAGCGGATGGTGTATCTAGCCGCTTCAAGCCCTTCCGCAATGGCGCGGGTAAGCAGTGTCTGGACCTCCTCAGAGCACTGCGGCAAAACAGTTGCCACCGAATCCCACAGGGAGTGGGTGTATCGGCCCAAGAGGCAAGCGGTGTTAACGGACCGCAAGCCGGCACTGGAGGAAGAGAAAGCCTTCTTCCCAAAGTGATCCAGGCGCTTGGATTCCCTAAGCGGAGGGGCGGTAGGGAAGGCGGTTTGGGAGGCAGAGGCTTGGACAACCAAGCTCTCAGGGGTGGGGTGTTGGGAGAGAAACAGGGGGTCGCCCGGAGCAGGGCGATGGCGTCGGGCCACGTTCCTATCCACAGGAGCCCCTGTGGTGGGTTTGGACCAGGCACCCAAAAGAACGTCAGTGAGTGCATCGTTGAACGGCAGCACAGTCTCCGAAGAGGAGGCCGCCGGCTGAAGCACTTCAGTCAGGAGGTTAGTCCTGACGGCCACTGTAGGCAACTGGAGATTCAAGGCTCCAGCAGCTCTACGCAACACCGTTGCAAAATTAGCCCCTCCTCCGTAGCCCCGGGAGGAGACAGCATGCCAGAGTCAGGGGAGGTGTCCAGACCACTGGCATCCCCAAGTTCCTCAACCCAGTCCGGGTCAAACTCGCACTGTTGTGTGAGAGGGTCCTCAGACCCCTCCCAGCTCTCCTGGTCCTCCTCAGGTTCAAAATATGGAGGAGGAGGGACATTAGGGACCCAAGGTCTCATCGGCGCCGGAACCGGCGTCGGGCGACGCCGGTCCGGCTCCATGTCCGGAGCCGGAGACTACCGGGGAACGACGCCGTCCGGAGCCCCGGACGGCGTCAGGAACGGCACCGGGGACATCGGCGGAGGCGGAGGCGTGGTTAGGTCAACCGGCGTCGATGGGGGTTGCGGCACCACCGGAGCCGGGAGCCGAGGCCGGGATGAAGGCCGGTGGGACAGGCGACGCCGGGACCGGAGTCGACGGCGACGCCGGAGCAACCCCTTCAGGGCCCGCGGGGCCCGAAGGCGCACCGGAGGGACCTTGAGGCCCGAAGAGGCGGGCCATGGCCGACAGGAACTCCTGTATTTGGGCCGGAGTCGCCCCCGAACCCGGGAAGGACGGGTAATCCGGGGGTAACTCGACAGGCACGTCCGGGGCCGCGGGGCGGGGACGGTGCCGACAGGGACCTCAGCCGAGTCGCGAGACCGGCGAGGCGAAGTCTTAGAGCGATGATGCCGCTTAGACTTCTTGTGCTTCGACTTACCGGAGGAGCGCGAAGACTTGGATTCCGACGAACGGCGGGGACTCCGCGTCCGGCCCCTCGACCTCTCCCGGGACCGGGGCTTGGTGCGGCGCGGAGCCGACTGCCGGACTTCGAGGAGCTTTCGAGACCGCTCTCGCAAAGCCTTCGGATTAAGTTTCCGGCAGTCAGGGCACGACTTCGTGTCGTGGTCTCGGCCGAGACAGAAGAGACACTCGAGATGCGGGTCCGTGATCGACATCATGCGACCACATTCCTCGCAGGGCTTAAAGCCGGGCATCCCTACGACACCTTCGGAGTCGTGAAGACTCGTTGAAGAAACAGTGAAAAAATTCACAAAAAAGATAGTCAAAAAGTGACTAGGGCACTGCTCTTCCCGGATCTGCGCTTACTGGCGCGGAAAAAGAAGAACTGACGTCAGCGCGCAGGGGCGGCGTCTAAGTACTGCCCGCGACGTCAACTCGGCGATCACGACGCCGACGACGGACGCGGAGCCGCACGACGCCGCCTACCGACGCGCAAGGGTACTGCTACGCAGAAAACTTTCCGGATCCAGCCTGACGCCTGGGGATATTCTAAGGTAAGGAATCTGTCACTAACGTGTCTCTTTCAGATAGACAATGCAATAGTATTAGTTGCAAAGATCTTCTAGTCAGCGAGTCTGAAGGCGCAGCATTTTAAAACGTTATTTAACCTGTATTTTACACCCGCCAAGTTGTTTGAGTGGGGCAAGAGAACAGATGATAAGTGTTCTAGGTGTGGGGAAGGCCCGGCTACTTTGGTTCATATGTTTTATGACTGCGCCAGGTTACTCCCTCTAAAGTGCGGGCTGGAGCCCTTCTGGGAAGGAATACTAGGGCACAGGATTAAACTTAGCCAAACCTTGATGATCCTGGGGCACCATAGCAACAGCGGCTTGAATACTTCCCAGACGTATTTTGTATTTGTATCAGTAGCCATTGCTAGGATATTAATTGCCACCAGGTGGAAGGACCCGGATCCCCCCTCTTTCCAGATCTGGCTAGCTCGGTTGCTTGGTATATATAATCAAGAGATGGCCCTCTATTAATGCAGGGGCAGACAGGCCAGGAAGCTGGGGAAAAAAATCCGGTCCCCCATTATGGATAGGAAGAACAATACTGATTGTGTTGCAGAGCAACTTGCTGGTTGTTTATAACCACTGTAGTGGTGATCCACTAACCTAGAATATTCTACAACCAGGACAGTTAATAGGCGAAAGCAGGGTCTGTTGGTCAGTCAGGCTCTCATTCCCCTTCAGGTCTTTCCCTTGGGGGTCGTGTATAAGGAAACAAGGGCCACCCTACTCACATGGAACCAGGGTATATATTATGTAAACAGAAACAGTGGTTCCTGTGGACAAATGTGTATAATAGACAATAATAAACAGCACAATGGCAATAATCAAGGGCAAGTAGATATCAGAGAGAGAAAAGGACCATATACCACGAGATACTTATAAATCCAAGTTATTTATGTAAATGCGTATTCACATTATTAAAAAATCATGTGCATAGTGTCCCAAGTGAACATAGAACCTACATATCAATTTTGTGACATTTTGTGAAATAAAAATAAGGTTTTAAAAAAAGACAAAGGCGACCATAACAAAAGTATCAGATAAATGAACACAGCCTTCTAGTACAGTTGTAGGGGCTGGGAAATGGTTCGCTTTGGATTGTCGACGGCATTTCGACCCCAACAATAGGGGGTCTCTTCAGGACCTAACAATGAAGGGACACCTGAAAAAATGATAATCAAGGGATCAATACAGGGCCCAAGGAGTAGATCAAAAAGCAAAAATTAGCTAAATAGGACTGGTTGTCGTACCTGAAATTAAGAATTCACTGTCAGAGTGACAAGTGTGCACCACAAGGAAGTGAGTTTAAAAGGGTACTCACATGGGGCCCAGCCGGGCACTGGTTGGAAGGGGAAAATAAAATGAGTCTCATTGTGGTGCTACATGAAGTAATTGTAACAGAACTGATATAGTATAAGACTTACCCCAGTGAGAGGGGGAGGAACTGACAGTCTTATATGCGTACTGGTAGTTATTTGCCTTATCCGTAACCGTGGAAACCACGACCGTCCGTGTTAGAGGATGATTATCTAAGAAAGGGATAATAAAACAGAATAGATGGAGTAATGTGCTATTGCCAATGTTTGGCCCGCTGTAGAAAAATTAATGGATCCCCAGATGGTCTTACCAGTACAGGTGAGTTAGGGATGACTCGTCAATATTCTGTAAATGAGGCTGCATTAGTCAGCTTCACAGTAAAAGTCAAAGGGATGGAATAGGATATTGGAGATCCGCGTAAGTCCGTCTCCACTTGTAGAATGACAAGGAGGCAGCACCAACTGTAGTGGTGATTTATAGAGTTGAAGCAATCTCTACCGGCGATGTTTAGTGCGGCGTGGCAGGCATCACTTCGGATAGTCGAGAAGTGCACGAGTCTCGTGCTACTCTGTGATCAATGGGAGGCCTGGTGTATGCCATCTATGGCGAACCATTGTTGTGTGCAAGAATGAACCATAATAAAAATATATATATGTAGTTGTATAGTGGGGACACACCAACCATAATTATAAAAGTAAGAGTATATCTTTGAACATGGTAATGTTAGACAATGCCTTAACTTTTTTTCTAACTAACACACGGAATGTTGTATATTGTATATGGTGCCCGTGTCAATTACCATACATTGGACAAACCTTACAACCTATCAAAGCACAAATCGGCCAACATCGAAGCAGGATAAGATGCTCTGTGCTGAACGCCCCCCTGGTATTGCATTACATGGAAAAGAACCACACAGCGGATGAACTGAAATGGCAGGTCATTGATAAGGCGACTATCTCTGAAAGAGGAGGTGATCTATCACAGATCCTACAAAGACTTGAATGCCAATGGATAGCAAGGACCAATTCCATCACTCTAGGACTGAATACAGCTGAGGAATGGCGTGGTGTTGTGGCCACTCTATCGAATTGACTGTACCAGTTACATCAGCCTTGTAACTCAGTGTAATATGACAACGAGTTCAACCGTGGTACTCACTACAAGAAAGACTGCATTGAAGTTTTGTTAACAATCACCAATTGTAATTATGACCTCTTTTGACAAACTAATTATATGTATGGTCCCTCTCCTCTGCCTTGGTTCCTATCCCCCCTTTTGTTCATGGACATAGAAAACATCCTCGTGCAGTACTCCGTCAATATGGTTTTCCGTTATTCATACTCTTGTTTTTATATTTATGGTTGGTGTGTCCCCACTATACAACTACATGTATATATTTTTATTATGGTTCATTCTTGCACACAACAATGGTTCGCCATAGATGGCATACACCAGGCCTCCCATTGATCACAGAGTAGCACGAGACTCGTGCACTTCTCGACTATCCGAAGTGATGCCTGCCACGCCGCAATAAACATGGCCGGTAGAGCGCACTTCAACTCAATAAATCACCACTGTAGTTGGTGCTGCCTCCTTGTAATTCTACAAGCGGAGACGGACTTACATGGATCTCCAATAAACTATTCCAGCCCTTTGACTTTTACTGTGAAGTTGACTAATGCGGCCTCATTTACAGAATATTGACGAGTCATCCCTAACTCACCTGTACTGGTAGGACCATCTGGGGATCCATTAATTTTTCTACAGCGGGCCAAACATTGGCAATAGCACATTACTCCATCTATTCTGTATTATTATCCCTTTCTTAGATAATCATCCTCTAACACGGACTGTCATGGTTTCCATGGTTACGGATAGGCAGGCAGGACAGGAATGTGGAAGTATGTGTCCTGCAAGTCCAACGCTACCAACCAGTCTTGTGGGTAGAGGGCAGACATAACTTGAGCGAGCATGAGAATTTTGAATTTTTCCTTTTTCAGGAAGAAATTGATAGGGCGCAGGTCTAGGACAGGATAAAGGCCTCCATCCTTCTTGGGACCCAGAATATAGTGGGAATAACATCCACGACCTACTTCATGTGTCAGCACCCTCTCTATGGCTCCCTTGGCAAGGAGAGCCACCACTTCCTGACGGAGTAAGGAGAGATGGTCCTAAGTCAGCTGGACACAAGTGGGTGGCATGGTAGGGGAGGAGTATTCACGATGGGGCGGGAGTAGCCCCTTCGGAAAATCTTGAGAACCCAGCCGTTGGATGTAATCGACCTCCAGTGGTGCAGGTGATGGAATATCCTGCCTCCCACTGGTTGCCCATGATGGTCAGAGGGCAAACTAAAGAGGCTTGGAGGCTGCAGGTGCCGGGAGTGAGGGTAGTGGACTGGCCCAACCTCTGGCTGCCCGACCCATGGGGTCTGTGGGTACCACATCACTGGCCAAGCAGAGGCTGGGGAGCTTGCATGACTTGGTGGCTGAGAGTGCAGAGATGCAGCTGGAAGCCACTTCTGTCACCAATAAAGGAGTGAAAGGCAGACTATGGTTGGCGAGGGGCAATGGAAAGGACCTGGTCATAGCTCTGCTATCCTTGAAGCGCTCCAGGGCTAAGTCCAACTTGTCTTCAAAGAGATGGGAGTCATCAAAGGGCATGTCCATAAGCGAAGCTTGGACATCCCCTGAAAAGCCAGTCGTCCGCAACCAGGTGTGGTTCCGTAAGGCCACCAAAGAAGAAATCGCTCTGCCTAGCGTGTTTGTCATGTCCAGCCCACATTGGATTGTGAACTTAGCTGCGTCTCTCCCGTCAGCCACATCTTGGGAGAGTATGGCCCGGGCCTTCTCCTGGACCATAGACAGCACCTGCGCAAACGAATCCTAGAATCAATGGAAGTAATGACCCAAAAGGGAAGCAAAGTTCACTGACCACAGTGCCAGGTTGGTAGACGAAAAAAGAATTCTTGCCCAAGGTGTCCAGGCTTTTGGATTCTCTATCCGGTGGAGTGGTAGGGAATGCGTCAGGATTTACTCGAGAATTGGAGGCTTGGACACCAAGCTCTCCAGAGTAGGGTGCTGGGTGAGGAAACTTGGGTCCCCTGAGGCGGGGTGATGACAGCGGGCAATTGTATTTTTCACAGGAGCCCCTGTGCAGGACTTGGACCAGGCCTGAGCAGGACATCCGTGAGGTCTTCATTAAATGGGGGAAGCATTTCTTAGGGGGCAATTCATGGCAGAAGCACCTCAGTCAAGACGTTAGTCTTGAAAACCAGAGAGGGCATGGTAAGGTCCAGGACCTCAGCCGCCCTCCTCACCACCATAGCAAATAAGGTTCCCTTCTCCATAGCCACTGTAGAAGGACATCTGGGGAGGTGTCCAGTCCACTGGCATCCGCCAAATCCTCACACCAGTCCATATTGGGGTCTAGAGGTTGGTATTTTTCAGGGTCCAGTGGCCCCTCCCAATCTTCCTCAAGTCCTTGCCCATTGGAATAGGGCTCAGGCTCTGGCCTGGAGGGAATGGCTATAGTCGGTGCTGGAGTCGCCCCTCCGGCTCTGTGTCGGAGTCGGGAAGAAGAATGGGGACGGGGCTGGCAGTGCCGGGAGCGTTGAGAGCGGTTTCTGCACTGGAGAAGGTCAAGGTGGCTTGATCGGCACCGGTCTGGATTCATCTGTGGATCCAAGGTGCCCAACTGGTGCTCAGCACGGGCCCGACTGGTGCAGAGGGTGGATTCGCCAGCGGGAAACCAGTAGGTGCCCCTCCCGAACCCGCGGGCCTGGCCACCCAAATATGAGGTGAATGGCCTCATAAAATTCTTGGAGTTAGGCGGGGGTCGCTCCGGCTCCTGGAAACTCATTGAGGAGCGGAAAAGTCCCAGGCGCATGCTCAACCGTGGAGTCACGCCTCAAATGAGGGTGGCTCCCTTGTCTCATCAGATGATTTCCAACGGACAGGGTGAAGTCAAAGAACTCTTCAACTCTTACTCTTCTTCTTGTGGGACTTACCAGAGTGTGATGACTTCAACTGCAACAAAGATTGATGGCTCTGTGACCGATCCTGGGACCATCCTATCGAACTGGGATCGAGACCATCGCAGCGTCGCACATCGAATAGCAAGGAGCTTCAGGTATCGCTTCCTTATGGCCTTGGGGTGCATGGCGCGACAATCGATGCAGGTCTTGGAGTCGTGGTCAAGCTCAAGCCACCATAGACACAGGAGGTGCGGGTCCGTCACCGACACTTCCAGGTGACCGGCACCGCAGGGCTTGAATCCAGCCTTCCTCATTGACATCAGTCCCACACCAAGAGACAAGTCTCAAAAAACATCAACAAAAAGCAGAAAAAAGACAGTCAAAAAATGACTGGGGGTAGCTCTCTCTGTATCTGTGGTGCTTGCGCAGAAAGAAAAAAACTGATGCGAGCACGCTGGGGTGGCGCACATATAGGTACTGTGCACGTCACTTCCGGAGTAGGCACCGGCGTGGCGCAGAGCCAAACCATGCCACCTACAGATGCACAGGGGTGAAATTAATGAAAAATTTCCAGATCCAGCCTGACCACTCAGGATAATTCTAAGGTAAGGAATCTGCAGATAGAAATCTCTATCAGATGTACGCAGAGTCTATATAAGCGGCACCCCAGCATGCGGATGTCAGTTTCTTTCACCACTTTCCACGCTAAAAGCAGAGAGCCACGAGGAACACAGACCACTGGTATGCAAATCTATGGCAGGGATTAATCCTTAACTCTTTAATCTGGTCGCAGAGCAGGGAGGATGGGTGGGTTGGTAAGGAATCTGCGTCTAGATAGAGTTTCTACCAGATAAGGAATTACCTAAGGCAAGTAATGTGTTCATCTTATAGAGACTTCTAGCCACAGATTCCTTACCTTAGAATAGATACCTAAGCAATACCTCCCCAGAGGTGGGACTGCGATATGGATTATACTAATAAGTCCTGAGGGACCGAATGGGCAAAATGACCATCACACCAGACCTGACTGTCTAGGCAGTAGTGCATTGTAAATGAGGGTAAGGACGTCCACATTGCTGCCTGACAGATATTCAGGACCGCAACTCTGTGAGCTAATGGAGTGGTTGCAGTTTTGCTCTGGTAGAATGAGCGCGCAAACCGTTGGAGGTTGCCTTTTGGCCAATACATAGCAGATTTTGAAGCAGAGAACTATCGATTGCGAGATGGTCCACTTCCGCACCGCCTTCCCTTTCTTGGTTCAAACATACCCCACAAAGAGTTGTTTGTCCAACCGGAACTCAGAACTGCGCTCAAGTTAGAACGACAATGCTCTTTTTTGGGTACTGTCGGTGGAGCGACCCCTCTTCTTTAGAGGGGTGAGGCAGAGCGTAATAGGTAGGCAGAGTGATGGACTGGCCTACATGGAAAGGAGTAACTACCTAAAGAAATATAGCCTAGTTCAAAGAACCAGTTTGCCAGAGTAGAAGGTAAGGTATGGAGGGTGCGCAGAGAGCGCCTGTAGCTAACTGACCCTCCGGGCAGATGTTATTGCCATTAGAAAGGCCATTTTTATTGGTCAGAAGCCTGAGTGGGCAATTGTGAAGCGGCTCAAAGGGAGCGCACATCAGGAAAGAGAGAACCAGGTTGAGGTCCTACTGGGGCATAATAAAGGGCGCTGGTGGGAGCATCTGTTGGAGACCTTTCTGTAATCTATGTACAATAGGGATTTGAAAAGAGATGACTGATCTGGCAATCGCAGAAATGCCAAAATAGGAAGTGAGGTAACCTTTTAACATGCCTGAAGCAGAACCCTGCTTGGGTAAGGAAAAAATAAACAAGACAACCTGGGAAAGGGGCGCAGACAGAGAGTCAACATGCTTGTCTGCACACTATGCCATAAACTTGCTCAAACGGCAGGCGTATACTGTCTTGGTGAAGGGACACATGGCTGCCGTGAGAACATTGCAGACTTCAGGTGGAAGGTCGAAAGCTGTGAACTGTACCCGCTCAATCTCCACAAATGAAGGCGAAGCGGTTTCAGGTTCCGGTGCAGAGCCCTGCCCTGCTGCTATGACAGAAGATCCTCCCGAAGAGGCAGCTTGATCGGAGGACCAATGTCCATGCTCAACAGCTCGGGATATCCGTTTCTCCATGCACAATCCAGAGCCACAAGAATGACTGGTCGTTCTTGATCTTCTTGGGAACTCAGTGCTGGAGTGGTATTGGATGAAAGACTTATAGGACGCTGGAGCTCCACTCGAGACGAAAAGCATGTCCGAGCGAGAGCTGCCTTGGAAACTCCAGCCTGCAAAACTGCTGACATTACACGTTCCCAGGGGACGCGAACAGATCTAACCAATGCTCTCCACACCCATGAAAGAGAAGTTGCGTCACCTTTCGATGGACACACCATTCATGATCCGCTAGCTATCGATGGCTGAGTTTGTCCGCTCTGGCAATGAGCGAGCCCGGCAGGTGTTGAACCACCAGTGATATTCCTTGGTGTTCCAACCAAGTCCAGAGGCGCAAGGCCTCTTGACAAAAGGGTCTAATAGAAATGGTCTTTTCTGCAGGGCCACCCCCAAACATTTTGCCTTTCTCCTCCCCTTTTTGCTAAATTGTTTTTGCTGGCCTTAGGACTCTTAGCACTTTACCACTGCTGACCAGTGCTAAAGTGCACGTGCTCTCTCCTTTAAACATGATAATATTGGTTTATTCCCAACTGGCATATTCAATTTACTTATAAGTCTCTAGTAAAGTGCACTACATGTGCCCAGGGCCTGCAGCGCTGATTGTGCCACACACTTAAGTCGCCCCTCAAACATGCCTTATGCCTGAAATTGTAGAGCCTGTGTGTGCAGTTTAAGCTCCCATTTCGACTTGGCAAAATAAACCTTTTGCCAGTCCCAAACATTCCTTTTTAATACATATAAGTCAACCCTAGGGTAGGCCCAGAGGACAGGGTGCCATGTATTTAAAAAGCAGGACATGCACTTTTAAGTTTTACATGTCTGGTAGTGAAAAACTCTTAAATTTTATTTTGACTATTACAAGGCCCATATTCCCCATTAGATAACCTTAGGATTACCTTACTACCTTTTATACGTATACTTTCCAAATGGGCAGATATAACTCGTTCGAGTTTGGTGACTCTGGAATCCGAATTTGAAAGCATAAATAATGGTTAAGTCAGATTTGAAAATACAATTATAAAAAAGCCAATTTTTTTAAAGTTGGCATTGTTTTGCGTAAGCCATTTGGTGTCTGCAGCCCGTCTCTGGTCACCTAACTGTATGTAGTTGGCAGTTGGGCTTTGTGTGTTCCTTCTAGACCGCCACACACAATGGGAGCTCAGGTGTGTCTCCAGGTGTGGACCACCTCAGGCATTATGGGAGAGAGGAGTTGGACACAGCCTCACTTACACCTAAATAGGCTGTGTCCTGTCCCCACACAAAGGGCTGCATACCCCCTGTAGTTAGTCTGGAGCCAGGGCACATATTTGTGCACTTCAAAGGCATGCCTTTTGAAGTCTCCCCCACTTTAAAGGCACCACTGGGTATAAAGACTGGACCTAAGACACACCACTTTAGTACACT
The DNA here is from genome assembly GCA_963921515.1 of Calotriton arnoldi. Classification (NCBI taxonomy): domain Eukaryota; kingdom Metazoa; phylum Chordata; class Amphibia; order Caudata; family Salamandridae; genus Calotriton; species Calotriton arnoldi. The sequence continues at coordinate 883,734 of CAWUFW010007920.1, forward strand.
TCTGGGCCATTGGGTACTCTGCCACGAAGGAGTGCTGTGCTGCTGAAGGACTTACACTCTATTGGACTGCACTCTGCTGGACTCCTGCTTTGCTGATCTGCTGCTTGCTGTCCTCTTGCCTGGGTGAGAAGGACTGGCGACCTGCATCTCTTGACCCCAGAACCCAGAGTGACTCAAACGGCTAGTTGGCTGGCCTCTTGATCTGAAGACTCAGGGACATAACAGGCTTCCAATCACCTTGCACCTGGACTCTGCCATCTGTGAGCCTACCCTGCGAAGTGGTACCATCCCAGTCCTTGGAACTGGGAGTAAGGTGCTTGCCAGCGGAACCGATGCATCTTCTCTGCTGAGCAACGCATCCCAGGGCAGACCCAATGCATCTCCGCTGCTGCGTGGATTGGACCCATCGCAAAAGACTCGCATCACCGCCGCAACCCGCATATTGGGTCCGTTGCTTTCCCTGGTGCAGGCCCTTGCATCTCTCGCTGACGGCAGCCTCGATGACGAAACTCCGCATCTCAGCTACACCACCCATATGAGTCGCCTCAGCTGCGCATCGCATCCCTCACACCGGACTCGCAAGTTCCATTGATGGGATCCTCAACGTCGACGCAACAGGCCCTTGTACCGCAGCCTTGCAGCATTTTTGACCGGAGCCACCTAACGCTCCGCAACCAGGATTTAATGAACTCTGCTTTGGAGGCCTAACTTGGCCCCTGTAGCCAGCCCGCGTTCCAACACAATCGGTATGAACTAGTGACTTTGTCTCGGTCCAGCACGACCAGATATCTCAAATAGCGCTTTGTGCTTTTTGTCGCTATTTCCACTATAAAGTTTCAACTTCAATAACTACAGTTCTACTCTGGGGGCGCTAGAGGGCGCCAAGCAAGATGGCCGCACTTCTGTGAGGCTCTTGCGGCTCGGGCCGATATCCGGCAAAAATCCTGCACATCTCTGAATGGAAATGCAGTTCAATGGCAGATTCTAAAAGAGGACAATCCAGAGAACCCGATGCACTGCCATAACCCGCGTTTGCAAGCCGCGATTGCAAGCCGCAGCTGAAAGTAATATCCTGACTGAAACCAACGACAAAATGGCGACCTGACCCATCCCGAGAGTACGTAGGAGCTGCTGGGAGCCAACGCCGGGCCGACGCCGCGACTGGACGTAGCGGGCCATCCTGTGGAGCGCCAACTGTCCCCACCACCCCATCGCCCCTGCCCCACCGCCGGAAGCGGAGACCGAGACTGCCGCGGGGAGAGACTGAACCCGCGCTCGTCGGAGAAGCCTGCGAGAGGGAACCACGGAGCCGGCGGACGATCCTCGCTCCGGAGACCCGCTGAGACGCGAAGCACCTGGCGGGGGAGCTGTCGGCCCCGCGCTGCCGCCGGGGGGCCGGGGATGCCCCTGTGCGGAGCCTGACAATCGGACGGTGCCCCGAACCCGTGGACACTGAAGAGGACCCTGGAGATCTGGGCCAGTGCATCACCGAGCGCAAAACGAGACGGGCTGAGACCAAGGTAAGGAGAGACTGCTCTCGGCCCGCACGCCCCAACCAAGGCCGCCCGTCTATACATAGTGATCACCCTCACTAGGAGCCAGTAGCAAAGGGGCTGCCCGGACTAAACAAAGAACGCGCATAGCACCATCCCGGGCCGAGCTGAGGCCTTATTGGCCCACCTCCTATTCTGCGCGCCCGAGGGGACTGAGCACTGCACCCGACCCCTGTCGCAAGCTGGAACCCGGCGGAGGAAGGCGACCTTGAGGACCACAGATCGCCCGAACTGCCATACCCCTATATTGCCTCCCGCCGGAGTGAAGTCTAGGGATCTTGCGGAGACTGCGTCACGGAGGGATCGCCAGCGAGGCAGCCGACCTACAGAAGAGCAAGGCAGATAACGGCCTGCGGATCTGTGACGGCACCGGAGAGTGCCGTGTCCACACGCTCGCATCCCCTGAAAGGCGCTCAACTGGGGGACAGACCTTCCTCCAAAAACAGCTAAGAGCTTGCGAAACGGGATATCTCCCCCACACCTCTGGCCCATCTATTGACGCCGACCTCTTGAGCGAAGAGGGTGCGACCCAGGTGGTGAACCCTGGCTGGGACCCTGCGGCGTGCTTTCATCCATATTTCCCTGACCTGTAGCACTTCTCAGCTACCTCTGTTGCGACCATGGGGAAACCAGACGGGAGGCAGCCAAAGTTGAATTTTGACACCCGCAAATCGTCTAGATCCCAATCGGAACCTGACAAAGACCAGCAGGACGCGTCGGCCCCATCCACCGCGGACCTGAAGGAGTTACTGCTGGCAATGCAATCAAGCTTAACCTCCATCGAGTCCAAAATGGACTCCATGAACACCAGATTGGAAGGCCTCACGCACAGAGTGGAAAAGCACGATGACCGCCTGGTCGAGGCAGAACGACGTATTTCGGATCTAGAGGACACGACTGCTGCCACCACGAGCCACACCCTGGAGATGGATTGAGTCCTGAAAGTGATCGCAGCCAAAAACGAGGATTTGGAATCCCGCTCGAGGAGAAATAACCTCAGAATTCTTGGTGTGTCGGAGTCCACTACCACCGGAAGGATGGAGGAATATGTAGAACGGCTCCTTATCACATTATTTGGCAGGGAGGAATTTTCGCAAGTCCTGGTGGTGGAGCGGGCGCACCGATCACTGGCGAACCGCCCGGACCCGGGCACTCCTCCTCGACCCATTATCGCCAAACTACTAAATTATCGCGACCGAGACACTGCCCTCCGCCTTTCTAGGGAACAGGGGCAACTGAAACATGAAGGAATGACTATTTCAATATACCCGGATTTCACCATGTCCGTTCAAGACCAGCGTCGCAAATTTCTACAAGTGAAGAAAAAACTTCAGCAGCTTAGTATACCCTATGCCATGCTATTCCCCGCCCGCCTCAAGGTAATGCACCAAAGCAAACAGCATTTCTTCACAAACCTGCAGCACGCCCAGGACTTCCTCAGGACCTTGCCCAAGACGCCCGCGGATCAGCAGCCCCCGGCGCACCGCGTTGCATTAGACGGGACTACATCGGATGTCGAATAGTACAACTTGACAATCCTCCCCCCCTTCTTTTTCTGCTACGTAATACATCCTGAGCCTACAGGGGAGCACACCCCCCCCCCTCTCCCTGGCAGAGAAGTGCACGACGACATCGTCGATATAACACATTAGTGCCCGATAGGACAACACTCACGCAGCTGCCAACGCTCACCCTGCACAGAGTCCCTCTGAGAACAGCCACAGAACATAAACACGGTGAATGGTATGATGTGATGCAAACACTGATGCAGCAGCTGCTCATCACAGGCTATTCACGACTATTATTGGCTGTGCCGATCGAAAGGAGGCAGCTGATGTCCCAAATATACAGCCCTCTCCCTACCTATGTACCCAGCTGCCGGACTTACAACTGGCGCACCGCGCTGGGAGCGCAGCGCCTTGATAGATACCCTCCTCTGTGCACAGGATTACCTCTCAACTAATGCCGAGATGTAGCAGTATAAAGATGCCCGAGCACCCTCGCTCTGACGAGGAGAACTTGACCGCCCTCTGGGACCCACCCGACAGGTGAACCCTAAGTACTTCATATCATACATGGGGAGTTTGCTGAGCCCTTCTCCCCCCGTTGGGGAGACGGCCACAGTCAGTTTAGGGGAGGGGGGAGGGATAGGTCACGGCGAGTTTGGGTCGCTGGTGTGGGAGGGGGGGAGGGTATAGGAACGGGTTCGATACAAAATGTTATTGCTCCAACTCATTAAGCTATGCATATATTGTGTAACTCCCACATATATCATTGACATGCTTCAACTGATGGAAAAGCACGGAACAAATGGAATCAAGCACTAACCCAGCCCACTATAATTTCTTGACCTGGAACATTAGAGGACTGGGGGATCCCCGCAAACGCCGCCACATCATCTCGTATCTGGAACGAGACCACGTTCATTGTGCCATGCTTCAAGAAACACATCTTGCCCCCAACCCATCTCCCACATTCGCAGCTCGATGGGCACTCACTAAATGTTTCTCATCCTATTCATCCTATGCCCGAGGTACCCTCATATTGGTGAAACGCTCACTCGCCTACACCCCTATTGGATCATACGGAGAACCGCAAGGCCGATATAGTATTTTGTGGGGTAGACTAGCCGCGCAATCCATCACATTTGTCTCATGCTACGGGCCCAACAATGACGACCCTGAGTTTTTCCGTATACTCTGGGGCAAAATAATGGATATAGGCTCTACACACATCATATGGGGAGGAGACTTTAATGTGACCATAAACCCGGAACTGGACAGATCACATCCACAACCGCGTCATTATTCCAATGCGCAGGCGACCCTCTTAGGTATCATGGAGGAGCATAGCCTCATGGATGCTTGGAGGACCCTCCACCCACACACCCGGGAGGGGACCTGCTACTCCACTGCTCACTCATCCTGGTCCCGCATCGACGGCTGGATCATAGATAATGGCCTAACAACGTGGTTAATGCACACATCGCACCTCCCACGCACATACTCGGATCACTCACCCGTCCTCCTTTCCCTCGCACCGCCACATGAAGACTCACCGCACTTTGCCTGGCGACTCAATCCCCAATCACTATTAGATCCTGTGTTTAAAGACGAGATTGAACAGGAGATTTCGGAGTTCTTCCCCCGGAACAACAACTCGGTTCCGCAATACGCTACCGTATGGGAAGCCTTTAAGACCACCATACGAGGAATATGCATAGCCAAAAGCGGTGGGGTATTGAGGGATATCAGAAATACACTGCAGAAGCTAGAACAAACAATAAAAAAAGCGGAGGAGAATCTCCGTAATTCACCCACACCGGAACAAAGGGCACAGTTACACGAGTTGCTTACGGATTATCGAGAAACGGCAGAAAGAGAATGTAAATTTAGGAGAAAATATTACCAAGCACGCCGCTATGGCGAAGGAGAAAGACCAGGAAAAGCACTAGCCTCCGTGATTCGCCCCCCCCGCTTCGCTAATACAATATTAGAGATAACAGATGAGGAAGGGCAGGCCCACAGGGACACCTTGAACATTGTAAATACCTTTCAAAGGTTTTATAAGCAGCTGTACACCACACACAGAACATGCCCTGAGGACTTTACCTCATTCTTCGAGGACACAGCCGTCGCATTGCTGGGGGACAGCCAGAGAGAGTCCCTACTGGCCCATTTTGAAAATGATGAAATAATCTCCACAATTATGCAATTACAGTCAGGAAAAGCCCCAGGTCCTGATGGCCTTCCGGCCGAATTTTATAAGCTATATAGACATCTCCTTATTCCTGCCCTACGTCATGTACTCGAGGAGGCCCGAGAGACGGGCATATTGCCTTCATCTATGCGCGAAGCACTTATCTCCCTACCCAAACCGGGAAAAGCAGCGACACAAGTAGATTCATATCGGCCCCTGTCCCTTATTAATGTGGACGCCAAGATTCTTGCTAAACTAATCGCCAACCGCATCAGCCCTCTCAAGCCACTTCTGGTCCTCCCCGACCAGTCGCGATTTGTGCCAACTATGGGCACTTCTCACAATCTTCGTACCCTCTTTGCGATCCTTCATGATTTAGAACCTGACACCAACGCCGTCGCCGTTTTTTTAGATGCCACTAAGGCGTTTGACTCCCTCGAGTGGGACTACTTAGCCTTCGTCTTGAACCGAATGGGATTCCCCCTTCCATTTCTAGCCTGGATAAACCTGCTATACACTGGCCTGAGAGCTACAGTGATGATCAACGGAAAGCGATCAGCCCCTTTTACGATTGCTAGAGGAACCAGACAGGGATGCCCCTTATCCCCCCTTCTATTCGCCCTGGCTATCGAACCCCTGGCTGCCAAAATACGCCAACATTTCCGAACACACGCCCTCATTTCCCTGAGAGGCAGATCTTAATCTCATTATATGCGGATGATATTACTCTTTATCTGCAACGTCCGGAGGAGAGCCTGAACCCTATCCTCCGACAATTCCTCCTCTTTGGGCGCCTTTCGGGAGTAAACATAAACTGGGGAAAATCCCAAATTTACCCCCTCACTGATTCCACCCCCAGATTCGAACCAGACTACCCCCTGACATGGTGCGAGGACACACTCACCTATTTAGGAATAGTCATATCCCGCAATCGCGAAGAACTTATGAGGGCTAACTACGGCAGAGCACTAGTGGATAGCAATGCCACTATCCATGGCGGGCAGGGCCGCCCTCATAAAAATGGTAATACTGCCCAAACTGTTATATTTATTCATAAATATTCCCTATGCCCCTGGCCGTCACTTCTTCTCGAACATCAAAAGCCTATTAATCCGACTGGTGTGGGGCAGTAAACAAGCTTGACTACGCTGGGAGATCCTGACACGTCCCTTCAGCGAGGGAGGGCTAGAGATACCAGACTTGGAATTATATTTTAGCTGTGCTCAAGCCCATTTTGCCTCTTACTGGATGCACCCCCCCCCCTACATGCCACACTTGGCCATTGAAGATGGATATATGCACCCTATTCCCAGCACTGCATACTTAAGCACCCCGGCAGTTACACGAAACCACGCCTCCACCACCGTTCAATGCACTACTAGCGCATGGCAGGACTTAGCAACCGCCACACGCACTCCTTTATTATATTCCCCCCTCCTTCCCCTTGCAGGTAGACAAGACATCCCGGTGACCCAGGAAGGAGGATGCTGCAGATTATTACGCAAATTATCAATTCGTACTTGGGGACAATTGTACGAAAAGAGCAAATTTCGCGCAAGCAACGAATTCTTTGGCACCACTACCCCCTCCCCTCTAGAACGTTTCTATTATATAAGATTGCGACATGCTGTAAGAACCCTCACTCCTTGCTTCCCTCAAGAACCCCCCACCATGCTCCCCCTGCACGCTCTCCTGCAACAAGCCACCCCATCCCATGTCATCTCACTATTATATCGAACTGTCCAGGACAATAGGGAATATGATCCTCCGATAGCAAAGACCAAATGGGAAACAGAACTAGGCCATCCCCTGACCGACGCTCAATGGTCCTTTTGCTGTCGACAAACAGGGGACATCTCTGCTAGCAGCAAATTCCGACTTCTACACTATAAATTCATCCACCGTCTATATTACACGCCTGCACGCTTACAGCGACTGCGACTTCGTGACAACGACACATGCGACTGATGCGGCGGGGAAGGAGCGGATTTCCGCCACCTAGCCTTGGACTGCCCACCAATCCGTCAATATTGGACGGAGGTAATGACAGCCCTGGATCTTATGACTGGCATACACATTCCGGCAGACCCTCTAACTGCACTTCTGGGATACACTGCACCCATAGCGGCTCCAATTCGTAAATATACATCCATCGCACTCCTCCTTGCCAAGAGAAAGATTGCTTGCAGATGGGGAAGAGGGAGGGCTCCGAAATTCAAAGAATGGCTTCAAGATCTTATTTACTGTCAAGAACAACTACACACATACGCTGAACTCCTACCCCTTCCCTCCCGCCCCCGGGACATCTGGGCGCCTCTGCAGACATACTTATTGGAACGCACGGTTCGTACATTTACCACGACCCCTCCCCCCCCCACTGCCCCACAAATATGAGACGCATAGACTGAGGCTGATCCTACCTCACGGTGTCACACCCCTTGCACAAGATATCCGGGGATACACGGACGCATCCATATATTGTTCCCTGCATGATATACGCCTTTCCACACGAGGAATAGTTGGAGAATACATAACACAAAATGGAGTAGTTGTTGGTTGAAAGTTATCACTTCACGGCATATGCTCATGATTTAATCCCAGATTGTTCATTGCTACTATATCACCCAACGCGGCCGGCCCGATGTGGTTGTAGGGGGCTTGCTGTGTCATCCCTTTTCCCTTTACAGTAAATCCTCGAGCAACGCCTTGCTGTGCCGGCCCTTTCAGGGATGTGGGTACTCTGCTGTGGAGAATATGTCAGTGATTAAATAAAGGTTTTTGAAAATCAACAAAAAAAAAAATAACTACAGTTCTACTCATAGGATTTTTGTCGTTTTCGTCTTGTTTTATTCATTAGATTGATATCTATTTTTCTAACCTGGTAAGGAATCTTTTTGTGTGGTGTTTTTCCTGTTTTACTGTTCGAAGCATTGCACAAATACTTTAATAATTGCCTCTAAGTTAAGCCTGATTGCTGTGTGCAAATGTACCAGAGAGTGAGCACAGGTTAATTTAGGGTTTGCCTGTCACTTACCCTGACTAGAATTGTGGTCGCTGCTTGACCAGGGCTCATACCCCAGTTAACCAGTAACTCAATTTCTCACAGGGTAAATAACCTCACCCCGCCCTGTTTGCTGCGATACCACATGGCGGTGGAGTTGGCCGTGAAAACCTGTACCAGCCTTCCAGTAATTGAAGGAAGAAAGGCTTTCAATGATAACTGGATCCTCCGAAGCTCTAACAGATTGATGTGGAGCCTGAATTCCATCAAAGACCAGAGTCCTCTGATATCGACCTCTCCTAGATAGCCGCCCCGCCCAGGAGTGACATCTGTCACTACAGTCAGCTCTGGTTGGGGAAGGGTAAAGGTTCTGACACTGACCTAATTGTGAATCGTTAGCCACCACTGCAGATCTTTTGTAGTTCCCTCCGAAATCTGGACCATGTTGGAGAGTTTCCCCTGATGCTGTGCCCACTGGGACTTCAGGTCCCACTGCAGAGCCTGCATATGTCAAAAGGCATGTGTTACAAGCAGTATGCATGAGGCCAAAGCCTCTGGGTCACTCTCACCAAAATCCAGGACAGACGCTGAAACATCAGTATCATAGTCTGAAGATACTAGACTCACCACTCGGGAGGATAGGTCAGAAACTGCACTGTGTCCAAAACAGTTCCGCTGAAAGGGAGAGTATGAGAGAGAGAGAGGTGTGACTTCATAATGTTGATAGTGAACCCCAGCCAGTGCAGAAGGTTTGCCATAGTCTGAAGGTGGGAGACGACTGCATGTGGCAAGCCCTCCAACAGCCAATCGTTGAGGTAGGGGAAGACTGGAACCCCTGTCCTCCTGAGGTGCGCTGCAACCACCGCCATTACCTTGGTGAATTCCTGAGGGGCGCTGGTAAGACCGAAGGGAGGCAGGGCAAACTGAAAATGCTCTTGGCCTAACATGAACTGCAGATAACGTCTGTGTAAAGGCAGGACTGGGATGTAAAAATAGGCATACTGCAAGTCCAACACTACCATCCAGTATCCCCGGTCAAGGGCAGATAGGACTTGTGCGAGCAATGAGCATCTTGAATTTCTCCTATTTCAGTAGGAGATTGAGAAGGTGTAGGTTTGGAACAGGACGAAAGCATCCATCTTTCTTGGGCACCAGAAAGTAGGGGGAATAGCACTAGAACCAGAACCTAGAGCCTCTCCATAGCTCCCTTGGCCAAGAGAACGGATGCTCCCTCATGGAGCAAGGAGAGTTGGTTCTCCGTCAGCTTGTCGCAAGTGGGTGGCATAGGAGGAAGGGTGGTCACAAAGACTTATGGTTGCCTGTCCCACATGGTCTGTGGGAACTACGCCCTCTGCCGCGAAAAAACTGCAAAACTTGCCAGCTGTGGTGGCTACGAGTGTAGAGACACCATTGGAAGCCCCTTCCGTGGCCACAAAAGGGGCCAAAGGCAGACTGGGGTGGGTGACAGGCCATAGCAAGGCCAAAGAAACTGGACGTAGCCCTACTGTCCCTAGAGAGCTCTAGTGCGAAGCCTGCATTCTCACAGAACAGAAGGGAGCCACCAAGGGGCATGTCCATGAGCGAAGCCCGGACATCCCACAAAAAGCCAGTGGTTCTCAACCAGGCATGGTGGCTAAGGGCCATTGATGATGAAATTGCTCTGCCGAGCGAGTCTGTCGTGCCCAGCCCACATCTTATGGTCAACGTGGCTGCATTTTGCCCATCAGCAATTGTTTGCGAGAGTATGGCTCGGCCCTCCTCCGAGACCATTGGCAGCAGGGGACTGCAGTGCCAGGCTGGCAGAAAAGAACATCCTCTTCTTGAAGGTATCCAGCACTTTTGAATTCCCTATGGAGAGGAGTGGTAGGGAATGTGCCAGGGTTAATTTTGGAAGTGGAAGCCCGGACCACGTAGCTCTCTTAGGTGGGGTGCTGGGTGAAGAAACTTGGGTCTCCTGGGACAATCACGGCAGGCAATTCTCTTATGCAGAGGAGCCCTGTGCAGGGCTAGGAGCATGCCCGAGTAGGAGGTTGGGTAAGGGCTTCGTAAATGGGAGTGATGGTTCTATGGGGGCAACACCCGGCTGAAGCACCTCTATCAAGACGTTTGTAGCGCAGGGTCCAGGACCTCAGCACCACCACTGAAAATGAGGCACCCTCCTCCCTAATCACGGTAGTGGGAGAGACCAGGCCAGTGTCTGGGGAGGTTCCCAGTCCACTAGCATCTGCCAGATCCACATACCAGGTGTCCTCGGGCTCCTCTAATGTTTGATAACCATAAGGATCTGCAGACCCATTCCATTCATCACCCAAACCAGGCCTGTCATAGTAATAAAGCGCTGGCTCTGAAATGGGGAATCTGCCCCCGGTCGGCAAAGGTGTCGACTGATGCCCATCCGGCTCCGTATCAGAGTCAGGAAAGATGATGGGGGCGGTACCAGCGCTCGGCGTTGGTGGCACCGGCACTGGTGCAGGTGCCGTGGAAAGTCGATGTCACTTGACCTGCGCTGCTCTGGATTCATCAATGGATCCCGGAGGCTCGACTTGTGCGGAGGGCGAACATGCCCTCTCGGGCCTGTGGGGCTCGAAGGCGCTACGGAGCAGTTAAACTGTCCAAAGATGAGGTGCATGGCCTCATGGAACTCTAAGTTGGGCAAGGGTTGCTCCAGCTCCCGGAAATTCAGGGAGGCATGGAGACGGCCCAGGCACAGGCTCCACCACAGAGCTAGACCTCGAGTGCCGACAGCCCCGAGATTTGTTTTAAGACTTGTGGGGCAAAGTCAAAGACCTCCCCAACTTCTTCTTCTTTTTGTGGGACCTACCCAATGACTTTTAATGGGATAACGATAGCCTGGTACAACTTTATGAAGTATCTCAAGACCTTCCTTGCTCCCGAGATCTGATGCGTCACAGAGTCATTCAACATCGAGCGGCAAGGCGCTTGAGGGATCACTCGCTCAGTGGCTTGGGATGTATGGCGTGGCAATCACTGCATGTCTTGGCATTGTGGTCTCAATCAAGACACTAGAGGCAAACCAAGTGCGGTTCCGCTACCGACATCTGTCGGTGACAGGAGCCGCATGGTTTAACAACTGCCTTTCTGGTAGTCATCCTGCACACCAGGAGACAAAGTCTCAAACATTCTTCAACAAAAGGTCAAAAAAGCATCAGTCAAAAAGTGACTGGGGTAGCTTTCTCTAGGTCTGCACGGACAGTTGTAAAAAGAACAGAACTGACGTCAGCGTGCTGCGGTGGTGCTTATACTTGCACCGAACCATCACTACTGGCTTGGATGAATCTATATGGAGCCGAACGACACCACCTACCAGCTTGCCTGGATCCAGTCTTACACCTGAGGAATATTCTAAGGTAAGGAATCTGCGGCTAGAAGTCTCTATCAAAGCAGCATCTTCCACATCATATTTTGGCAATCAAAGTACAGAAGAAGTTTGATAGGATCTCTCCCACCATCAAAAACCTTAATTGACCCTCGCTACCAAAATGTATCACTTTCAAAGTATGCTGCATCATCTCCAAAGTAGTAAACATAAGTTCTCAAACTTACCTAGCTTAATGCTGCTGTGGGTATTGACGTGGGCAGTAACATCGCCAGGCTGCCCATCAGAAACAGGCGGCGGGTGGAGAAATGAGGAATCCATTTACTACAAAGTGAGGATCTGAAAGTCCATTCCCATCCAGATCAGACGAGCTCCCTTCACTTTCAGAGGATAAACCATAGTTTCCCTCATCTGTGTGTCGTCTGTGAATCGCCATCCTATCCACTCCCCTATATGTCTAACAAACTTCCCTTAACAACTTTAATGTCATGAATATCCCTAAGTACATATTAAAAAAGTAAAGTGGTTGTATGCCATTACTATGTCCTTGTAGCACCAGAAGCAACCGAGCTCAAGAATTTAAAATGTTTAAGTATGCATCTACTTTTAATATTGTTTCTCAGGAAAGAGGTATGCGAGGTCCCTTACCAGGGCACCATAACAGGACTGGCTTAACTGTAGCGTCTACTGATTTTAATGAATTTTAACATGCAACAGAGGAAGCTTGATTGCATCAAGATGTGGGAGTATAGTTCTGCAGGAGCCAAAACAGAGTCCTTGTCATGAAGGATGGTGGAGGTGACGAATACTGAAAGAGAACAGTTTTACCAACTACAACTTCCAAACAAAGTGAAACATTCCAACCTCAATGTAGACTTCTGAGCTGTGGCACAAACAATGATTCTGTCATGTCTTTTCTGAGCTGTGGCACAAACAATGATCCTGTTATCTCTTGCCAGAGGTGATTTTGCTTTAGCCGGCATACCAAAAACATTGCTAATACCAATAAAAGCAATTCTCTTTCTGGCTGCCTCTCTCGTGAATAATGTGAATCAATCAGATCATATTACCCTTCAACTAGTAAGTCTTCACTTGTTATGTTTAGAGACCATGATTATCTTTAAGATTTATAACGTCACCTATAAAAACTCTATAACTTGCCAGCAACTCTATCTGAAGACCACAATCAATTTAGTAGGAATATACTGTAACACCAGAAGCAATTCTCTCCTAATATTGAAAAGATTACACAGTCAATAATCAAAGACCATAAACAAAGCTCCCTACTGTTTTGCACCAAGCACTGGATACCAACTGCCAGAAGAAATAGGTATTGTCCCAAGAATGTTACTCTTCAAAAAGCCATCAAGGCTTATATTTTACACACCATGTCCTGTCCCGCTGATTTCCCTCTCACTAACCTATATGTGAACATTGTTCTGTTCTTCAGTTGCATGCAAAGTGCTCTATGTCCAGGTGCCAATATCCATACTATAAAATACTGTTATCAAAAAAGAAATACTGCTTTTAAAAAGAAAGGAAATAAGTTAAAAAAGAGAAGAGGTAGCAGCTTTGGAATGGCCAGGGATATATATATTTGCATGTTGAGAGCTCATACAGCTCTTATGTCAAATCAAAGTGCTATTTAGGATGGAGAGAAGAATTGACTACAGGTAAAAGACAGCAATGAGGTCCAATTGAGCAGGGGCCAATAGAGTGTTCCACAACCTAGCTCTGAGGATGGAGAATTGGAAGATAAATTCCTAGTTAGCTACTAAGTCCATATACTGCTACCCAATAAACTGTATTTCCTTTTAGAATAACATAGACAAAGTGAAATTCACAGGAAGGTGATATTCTGATATTCTAAGTGAAACATTAGACAAGCCAACACCACAGTGAAACAATTCCTTTCAGGGTCATAACGTTAAAAGCAAACTGATTATGCACTAATAGTGACAAAGGCAACATCTCTCAATGAGAGAAGGTTCACCTATTAAGTGATATTACTTTCTGAATCTCACTAAGCTTGTAAGTAAAGAAGGTGATGAATGTTGTACTAGTGTGCTAGTCATAGAGAAAGTTCTAATCAATAGAGGAGCAGCCATGAGCGCAATTGGATGAAATTCCTCCAGTTTTCTTCCTCTAACTCTGACAGTCTGAAGTTGTAAAGGACCACCCGCTGGCAGGACCACACAGGACCAGACGCTCAAAGTGGCTGTCCCTGTCTGTTGGACCATGAGGCTACGCTAGTGAGACATGCACAGTCTGTGCTCTTAGGCCCACTGACAAGCTAGCCAAGGCAAAAGTGTTAAAAAGGTGGAACATTAAATCTCAGCCTGTAGCTCTCAAGCAGAGCACTGTATGTCTGCGCAACAAAGGCAATGTCATACCCTGCATCACACTTAGTTTCATTGACAGTGCATGGCCTGTAAAACAGTTAATCACCAAGCAGTGCAACCTTCGAATTAAGAATTCCACCCCTGATAAAATGCTAGCCAGAACATTATGAAGGTCACTCCTGGCATATGATGAGAATGCTAGCCCTGGCATAACATTGGTACATCCCTGGCACAAAAAGGTGATTCATGGTGAGTTAAGTAGTACATGAATAGTTGATGACACTGAAGAACTGACCTAGAGCACCATGCATTTTTAAAAGTAAAAGCTCGTATTTCAAGATGTAAAATGTTTATTTTTCATAAAAATGATATTCTTAACCGCACTGCAGGGAGATCTGAGAAACCTCAGGCTTAACTATACGCCAAAGACTACTGGTGAACCTAGGTCTAATTGTAGCAAAACGAGATAAGGCCAAGAAAGAGGGTTCCCAAAAAACTGGGGGTCTCAGAATGGGCATGAAATGTGGACTGGTGCAGAGCAGCTGAAAAATGGTATAATAATATGGAGACCGTCAACAAACATACAAAAAAATCTGGGAGAGGTAAGAGGAAGCTAGTGACTGATTAAAAATGCATGGGCTATCTATCCATGGTGAGGATGACATCCAAATATCAAATGTTTACAGCAGAGGGGGACTGATGATGCACCATACACAAGGGACAAACCCAACTTATGGACTCACCTTTATGACATTTACTAGGTAATGCAGAGGACTAAATCGGACAAATTATGTATATGCCTGCTATTCGTGTCAATTTCTAAATGACACGCTTGTCTTTTGAATGTAATTCCAGTACCTTGCAGTATTGCTATCGCACTGATATTGTTTAGCAGATAACAGAAAACATAATAAAAATATTACAGAAAAAGAAACCCCCCACCTTCCAAGGGACCGACTGCAAAAGGAGTGAACAGTCAAAATTCCTGCTATAATAGCATTGCTCTAAAAAAAACAGCTTCTTTGTTTTTTGTTTTTTAGGTCTGGCGTTAGCCAAGACCTTTTGATTTCACTAAAATTATATGTAAATATACTTACTTGAAAAGGCTTTCAGCCAACTCTCTTCAGCCATTGGTCTGTTGTTGTGTCATTCACTTTTTGCTTCTGCCCAGTACAGCACGCAGCATGGGGCAATGGGCCAGATACCTCAGCCACTGATTAACTACACTCTGAGTAACTGCATTTTGCTCTTTCACAATGAGCTCATCTGCACACAAGGTAGTTCCCTTTAGTGTCAGTGTTTTTCTTTTTACTTTTTAATTACTTTAGTGTTGCTTTTGTGTTTAGATCTTGAGGTGAAAGCAGAACCTTTGTACCAGATGTGAGCACAAGCCACATTTCACACTTTATCAGTTCCTTTCTTCTGCTAATGCTGTTCTAAATATCTTTTGAAGTGTCCTTTATCTGACTGCTGGTATTTCACAGCATAACAGATTGTGTCCATTTGCAACTGTTCTGCATTAAGTTATCCTCGTTTTACTATGTATGCAGTGCACAAACTGAAGGTTTCAATATTATACATGTGAATTCATAAGAGGACAGTTCTTCAGAACACGTTTATTCTGGACTCAATTTCACCAATTGTTCTTTAATAAAATTTGCCGGGAAGAAAATCGGCCTTTATGAAGGTTAATCTCCAGCACTTGTAGCACTTTTTAATTGTATTTCCTTCCTTTTCTCCTTCCTTTTCTCCTTTTCTCCGCCCTTCCTTCTCTCCTTCCATTCCTCCTTTTCCCCTTCCTTTTCTTCTGTCCATTTCTCCTTCCTTCTTGCTGTCCTCCCCTCCTTTTCTCCTTTCTTCCCTCCTTTTTTCCTTCCTATCCTCCTTCCACCTCAATTGTCTCAGCTTTTTTCTCTATAGATCTCTCTACCTCACATCGCGTCCTCTTTTTCAATCTCATAACTTTCTACCTCTGTAGAGGCTTCACCTCTCTTTCTCTATTTCACATATGTCTCTCAACTTCCCATTTTAACTCTACACCACATTTCTCCTTCTATCTTTCACCACTCTCGTGACTTTTTTCTTTTTCTCCACTACTCTCTTTACCTGACCCATTTTTCTATACCACTTCCCAGTTTGCTCTCTCTCTACCGGTCATCTTTGTTTTTCCCCAAGTCTCTCTGTCTACACCTACCTCTCGCCGCATTTACCTCTCTTTAATTCACCTTTTTCTACATTGTCCATCTTTCTACGTCACCCCTTGGAGTACTGTACTCCTCTGCTTCTCTCTACATTTCCTTCTCCCTATCTCTCTCACTTTTTCTACCATGCCCTCAAACCGTACCTATTTGTCTGCCTCTCTTTTTCCACCTAGATCTTCCTCTTTCTACCTATTGTAATCGTCCCTACTGGCTACCTCACCTTTCTTTAACTACTTTACCTCTCTGTAGGAAACTGTTATTTTTGTTTTAGTACCCCCACACCCCACTTTTTGCCTGGTATCTGGTGCAACTTTGACTGAGAATTTACTAGGTTCCTGCTAACCAAGTCCCCAGTACCAGTGCTCATTCCCTAAACTGGACGATTGTTCCACAAATGGCACTCCTTTAGGATCCTTGTAGGTCTCTAGTAAGTAGTATCCTTGGTACCTAGGGCCTTGGAACTAAAGAGGGTCCGTAAGGACTGTAGCACGTATTGTGCCACCCTAAGGGACCCCTCATCAAGCTCATGCAAACTGCCACTGCAGCCGGCGTGTCTTGGTGCAGAGAAAACCAAAGAGTCGATATGGCACACATCCCTGTGTCCCATGCCTGCCAGCACAACATGTGGCATAGGTATGTCACACCTACAGCAGGCCTTACAGCCCTAAGGCAGGGTGCACTATACCAATGTGTCGGCATATGTGCGGGAGTGGATACGTCCCAGTGATATCTAAGCTCACCCTTAGATATTACCAAAGCACAGGGAAACCATAACGAGTACATGGGCTGGACACTCATCATTACGAGTTCCCCAGCTACATGATGCCTTCACTGTACCCCAAGGTATTTGGTACCAAACACCTTGTCGGAATAAACCCACACTGATGCCAGTGCTGGATTTTTTAATAAATGCACCCACAGGGAACCTTAGAGGTACCCCCTGAAAACCTACCAACTACTAGTATGTTGACAAACTGATCTCGACCAGCCAGCCACCATAGACAAGTTTCTGATCTTCTGAGGTGGGAGCCTTCGTTCTCTGAGGTCAGGAACAAAGCCTGCTCCGGGCGGAGGTGTTCACACCTCTTCCAAGCAGGATGGGCATTCCAGAGCAGGAAGCTTCAAAGGCCTTCCCTCCTTTGTTATGCGACCCTGGACCTCTCCTGACCCCACTTTTTGTCGGCGGGAAAATTAGTAAGATTAAGAGGTGTGCCCACATTCAGCCAGAACCAGCCCTAAAGCAGGCCAGCTGATGTGGACCCCACTTTTCAGATTCCTCCATGTTGTTTTGGACCGAATTAGCATTCTAGGGTCAGGGTTATGCCCACTTCCCACAGGAAGTGCTCATATAGAGGGTGCAGACACCCTAAAGGCAGGTAGCCCATTGACTACTACCTGGCACTCCCTGTAAACGCCTCTAAAGCACAAGTTACTTACCTTCAGTAACGATATATCTGTAAGAAACATTAGTTAGTGATAGATTCCTTACCTTAGAATTACCCCCAGGCGTCAGACTGGATCCGGAAAGTTTTCGTTAGCAGTACCTCTGCGCGTCAGTAGGTGGCGTTGGTCGGCTCCGCGTCCGTCGTCGTGGTGGTCGCCGGGATGACGTCGCGGCAGCTACTTAGACGTCACCCTCGCGCGCTGACGTCAGTTCTGTACACGACTTTCCACGCCAGAAACGCAGAGCCATGCAAGATACTAACCACTGGTGCACAAAACTAGGGCCCTGAAGGGATGTCCTTAACCCTAGAAATCAGTTCGCAGAACGGGGAGGATGGGTGGGGCGGTAAGGAATCTATCACTAACTAATGTTTCTTACAGATATATCGTTACAGAAGGTAAGTAACTTGTGCATCTGAAAGAAACACGTTAGTGATAGATTCCTTACCTTAGAATAGATACCCCAGCAATACCAACCCCGGTGGTGGGTCTGCGAACCAAGATCACACCAGAAAGTCCTGGAGAACAGAACGGCCAAAGAAGCCATCTCTCCGGACTTGGCTGTCCAGGCAGTAGTGCTTGGTGAACGTGTGCAGCGATGCCCACGTAGCTGCCTGACAGATGTCGCTTAGAAGAACTCCCCGTCCCAAAGCAGTGGTGGCTGCCGTCGCCCTGGTGGAATGGGCGCGCAACCCAACTGGAGGCTCCTTTTTAGCCAAAGAGTAACAGGCCTTGATACACAAGACGACCCACCTGGAGATGGTCCGTCTCTGTACAGCCCGACCTTTCTTGGCGCCCACGTAGCCAACAAAGAGTTGGTCATCCACCCGGAACTGTTTTGTGCGGTCTAGGTAGGAGGAGAACGCACGTTTTGGGTCCAGACGGTGGAGCCTCTCTTCCTCTCTCGAAGGATGCGGAGGCGGAAAGAAGGTGGGCAAAGTGATGGTTTGGCCAATATGAAAAGATGTAACCACCTTTGGAAGAAAGGATGGAGTGCGTAGGACCACTTTGTCCGGATGCATAGCTAGAAATGGAGGCTCAGAAGAAAGTGTCTGGAGCTCACTCACTCTCCTAGCAGAAGTGAGGGCCACCAGGAAAGCAGTCTTAAGCGTCAAGAGACGAAGAGGACAGTTGTGAAGTGGCTCAAAGGGAGCACACATTAAAAAGGTCAAGACCAGGTTCAAGTCCCACTGAGGCATAACGAAAGGAACCGGAGCAAAGAGATGCGTTATGCCTTTCAGAAAACGATTAACAACAGGGGACTTAAAAAGAGAAGGTTGATCAGGAAGCCTGAGAAAGGCAGAAATGGCCGAAAGATAGCCCTTTAGAGTGCCCAGAGCAGAGCCCTGCTGGGACAAAGAAAGAAGGAACAAGAGAACCTCAGAAAGAGTGGCAGAAAGGGGATCCATAGCCTTTGCTGTTCACCATGCCACAAATTTGTTCCATCTACAGGCGTATACCGTCTTAGTGGAAGGACGCCTGGCTGCCAAGATGACATCACAGGCTTTGGGAAGCAGGTCAAATAACGTCAGTTGCCGCCGCTCAATCTCCACGCAAGGAGGTGGAGGCTGGACAGGATCGGGTGGAGGACCGTCCCCTGCTGCTGCGACAAAAGATCCTCCCGAAGAGGCAGACGAATCAGAGGATCGATGGCCATACTGAGTAGCTCGGGATACCATACTCTTCGTGCCCAATTTGGAGCCACAAGAATGACTTGGGCCTGGTCGCGCCTGATCTTCTTCAGCACTCTGGGCAGAAGTGGTATAGGCGGAAAGGCGTACAGAAGACCGCAACTCCACTCGAGACAAAAAGCGTCGCCTAGCGAGTGCCGCCTTGGAAATTCCAACGCGCAGAATTGCTGACATTGCGCGTTCTCTTCGGTGGAGAACAGATCTAACCAAGGCTCTCCCCACTGTTGAAAGAGACCGTGCGCCACCTCCGAGTGAAGACGCCATTCGTGATCCATCATGCACCTGCGGCTGAGCTCATCCGCCCTGGCGTTCAGGGAACCTGCCAGGTGTTGAACCACCAGAGATATGCCCTGATGTTCCAGCCATGTCCAGAGATGCAGAGCCTCTTGACATAGGGTCCACGACCCCACCCCGCCCTGTTTGTTGCAGTACCACATGGCGGTGGTGTTGGCCAGGAACACCTGCACTACTCTTCCCCGGACAGAGGGAAGGAATGCCTTGAGTGCAAGACGAATCGCCCGAAGCTCCAGGAGGTTGATGTGGAGCCCAGACTCCGCCGGAGACCAGAGGCCTCTGATCTCCGCCTCTCCCATGTGACCACCCCATCCCAGAAGGGATGCATCCGTCACCACAGTGTGTTCTGGTTGGGGAAGGGAGAGGGATCTGCTGTTGACCCAATCCTGGTTCGTGAGCTACCACTGAAATTGTCGTGCAGTGCCCTACGAGATCTGGAAGCAATCGGACAGGTTCCCCTGATGCTGCGCCCACTGGAACTTCAAGTCCCACTGCAGAGCCCGCATATGCCACATGGCATGATCGACCAGCAGGATGCAGGAGGCCATGAGTCCCAACAGCCTCAAGGTCTTCCTGACTGACACCCGGGATAGAGGCTGAAAGATCGGAATCATAGCCCGAATATCCCGGACTCGCTGTTCGGGAGGATAAACCCGAAACTGCGTTGTGTCCAGAACCGCTCCGATGAAGAGGCGCTTCTGAGAGGGAATCAGGTGCGACTTCGGCGCATTGATGGAGAACCCCAGCAAGTGCAGGAGATCGGCCGTAGCCTGGAGGTGGGAGACGACAGCCTGGGGCGAGCAAGCCTTCAACAGCCAGTCGTCACGATAGGGGAAGACTGGAATCCCTGATCTGCGCCGATGAGCTGCGACCACCGCCATCACTTTCGTGAACACCCGAGGGGCGCTGGTAAGGACAAAGGGGAGCAGGGTGAACTGAAAATGCTCGTGGCCTACCGTGAACCGCAGGTAACGCCGGTGGGCCGGCAGGACGGGGATGTGAAAATAAGCGTCCTGCAGGTCCAACGCTATCATCCAGTCTCCAGGGTCGAGGGCAGACAAGACCTGAGCCAGGGTCAACATCTTGAACTTCTCCTTCCGGAGGAAGCGGTTGACGTTCCTGAGATCCAAGATAGGACGCAGGCCTTTGTCCTTCTTGGGCACCAGAAAGTAGTGGGAATAACAATGACCTACTTCTGGGACAGGAACGCGCTGTATGGCTCCCTTGGCCAAGAGAGCCGTAACTTCCTGCTGGAGAAGGGACAAGTGATCCTCCGATACGCGATGGTACTTGGGTGGCATGGAGGGAGGGGTAGTCTCGAAGGGAAGAGAGTTACCCCTTCGGACGATTTGCAAAACCCACCTGTCCGACGTGATGTTGCACCAGTGGAGGAGGTGATGGCGAATCCTGCCGCCCACTGGTGTTTGGTGGCCCTGAAATGTCGGACTAGGAGGGTTTGGAGGCTCCGGCGGAGGGGGTGGAGGTGGACTGGCCCGCCCGCTGCCCCCCAGTACCACGGCGTTGGTTCCCACGACCCCAGCCGCACTGGGATGGAAAGTTTTGCGCCGGCCTGTGGCCCTGAAGGGAACTTGGTGGGGCACCCCTTCCGTGGCCACGAAAGGGGCGAAAAGCAGACTGTGCAGGACGCAGGGTGGAAAGACCCAAGGACTTGGCCGTAGCCCGTGAGTCCTTGAAACGCGTCAATGCACTGTCCGCCTTGTCGCCGAACAGGCGACGGCCATCAAAAGGCATGTCCATCAGGGTGTTCTGGACATCCCCCGAAAAGCCAGTCGTCCTCAACCAGGCGTGGCGTCTGATTGCCACCGACGTGGAAATGGTTCTGCCCAGTGAGTCGGCGGTATCCAGCCCACACCGAATGGCGAACTTAGCTAAGTCTACCCCTCAGCAACAGCACGGGAGAGCACGGTCCGGGCCTCCTCCGGACACTGAGGCAGCACTTGCGCCACCGAGTCCCACACAGAGTAGGAATAACGGCCCAAGAGGCATGCAGTGTTCACCGACCGCAGCCCTAAGCTGGAGGAAGAAAACAACTTCTTCCCAAGGTGATCCAGCTTCTTGGATTCCCTATCCGGGGGTGCGGTAGGGAAGGCGCTCTGGGACGTCGAGGCTTGGACCACCAAGCTCTCAGGGGAAGGGTGTTGGGAAAGGAACAAGGGGTTGCCCGGAGCCGGGCGGTGGCGTCGGGCAATCATCCTATCCACAGGAGCCCCTGTGGTGGGCTTGGACCAAGTGCCCAAAAGGATATCTGAGATAGCTTCATTAAAAGGCAGCAGGGGCTCCGAAGAGCTCGCTGCCGGTTGAAGTACCTCTGTCAGGAGGTTAGTCCTGACTGCCACCATAGGAAGCTCGAGGTGAAGAGCCTCGGCCTCCCTACGCAACACCACTGCGTAAGACGCTCCCTCCTCCGTAGCCACGGTAGGAGGAGACAGCATGCCAAGGTCTGGCGAGGTTTCCAAACCATTGGCATCCCCCAGGTCCTCTCTCCAGTCCTGTTCCAGCTGTTCCGTTAAAGGGTCACCTGACCCCTCCCAATCCTCCTCCTCCTCGTCCTCTGGGTGCCAATCTGGCCTAAAAGGGACTCCAGGAGTGAACAGGGGCACAAAAACCCCGCCGGGCGCCGGATCCGGCGTCAGTCGACGCCGGTCCGGCGCCGTGTCTTCATCGAGAAGGAGGTCGGTTTGACGCCGGCCGGCGCCGGGCGCGGTAGTGGTGCCATCGGAAGCAGTGCCGGTGGAGGTGTGACAAAGTCAACCGGCGTCGATCCGGATCCAGGCCTGGATCCACGGGGGACATGCGGTGCGGTCCCGGTCCCCCAGCCAAGTCCGCGGGGCCTGAAGGCGCGCCGGCGGGTTCGGGTAGCCCAAAGATGGCATGCATCGCGGTTCCTGTCACCGACATCAGTCGGCTACAGGAACCGCAGGCCTTGAATCCTGGCATCCCTCGTGCACCTCACAGAGTCGTGAGACTCGAAAAAGACGTCGACAAAAGTCGAGAAAAACTTAGTCAAAAAATGACTGAGGTACCGCTCTTCCCGGATCTGCGCTGGCTGGCGCGGAAAAAGAAAGAACTGACGTCAGCGCGCGAGGGCGGCGTCTAAGTAGCTGCTGCGACGTCATCCCGGCGACCACGACGACGGACGCGAAGCCGACCGACGCCACCTTCCGACGCGCAGAGATACCGCTAACAAAAACTTTCCGGATCCAGTCTGACGCCTGGGGGTAATTCTAAGGTAAGGAATCTATCACTAACGTGTTTCTTTCAGATTTGAGTATTTAGGTGGGTCCCCTGAACCCAAGAACTTAGATTAGATGGATCAACAGAAGAAGCAGGAAGAAGAGTCACTGCCTGGTGAGAACTGCAGCAGAACTTTGGCGCGAAACCCAGTCACCCTCAGACCTCTCTCGACAATCGCGACAGAGCTACTTGTCCTGCAAGCTGGAGAACTATCAAAGCCTTGGGTTCTGATGAATGACAGTCTCCCTTGGAGTAGAGGAACTACTCCCCAGCAGTCCGCAGGCACCTACAAGCAGAATCCGGTTCATCGCCTTGCAGCTCCCCGGCCTGACCGACCGACGCCACAGATGACCAGGAGAAGGTACTCCTGCTCTGGAAGGTCAGATGCGTCTCCCCACCGAGTGTGAACACACCAGGACCAACCCAGCGCCTTGAGACCCTCACGAGTGAGTAGTGCGATTCACAAATCCCTGATTGATTGATTGAGAGCTGTGCAGCACCAACCCCCAGGGTACCGGACGCACTGCACCAAACGTGAGAGCCAGTCCAGAATTTCACTGCACCAGGACCAAGCAACCGTCTAGGGACGTCCGCATCACTGAGATACTTCGAGAGTGGCCCAGCTCCCTGCCAGCTTTTTGTCCCTGACCGCAAAGTGCATCTTTGTGCACCGAGCCCACCTGACCAAACCACTCTGAAGCCCCCAGTACAGGTCCCGTGAACCGTCTGTTCCCCCATGCTCCAAGACATCTTGTGACCTGAGCCCCCCGTTTGGGAGCCCTCGGACTTCCCCGCAAGTCCCCCGTGCAGCTTCTGTTAAGGTGGCCCCCCTTGTCCGTAGAGCACCAGTTACCAGCCTCATTAGCACCCTGCTCCCGGTAGAACCCGGACGGTTCACGTAGAGCTGATGGTAGTATTTTGGACCTTTATGCACCTTTGACTTTTCCTCCAGTAGTATTGCACTGTGCGCAAAAGCGCTAAGGTTTGAAAGTTTTACTTACCTGTGAATATTTCTGGCGAAAATTGTACTTACCTTTGAACAAAGTTCTTGAGCTTAAGATATATATATATATATATATATATATATATATGAATAAGGGGCGTGACATTTTAAATAAGGAAGTTGTTGCCTACCAGCAGCGCAAACTTTTCCCCTATGCCTCTGAAGAAGGGATGGTCCTGAAACGCGTCAGGCACAGGAAAAGCTGCCTATTGCACTGGCCCGTGTATCCATCTGTACCTATAATAAAGGCTGGTAACCTTCACCTTGTCTCGAGTGCAGCTCAAATTGAAATACCGTGTGTTTGGAAGTCTATGGGCGGTTGTTCAGCCGCCGAGTCTGCACCACCCCATGATGCCGAGGGGGCCACTGGAACGGATTCGCCGTTTCTAATGTGGAGCAATGTGTCAGGATATAAGATGGAGTCAACGGCTGGGGCCCATGTCGGGTTTTATCTGCGGCAGTTATCAGCGCGCCGAAATTGAGGAAGGAATTGCAGGCACTACAACTCCCATAATTACATTGACGTGAATAAGGGGCGTGACATTTTAAATAAGGAAGTTGTTGCCTACCAGCAGCGCGAACTTTTCCCCTATGCCTCTGAAGAAGGGATGGTCCTGAAACGCGTCAGGCACAGGAAAAGCTGCCTATTGCACTGGCCCGCGTATCCATCTGTACCTATAATAAAGGCTGGTAACATTCACCTTGTCTCGAGTGCAGCTCAAATTGAAATACCGTGTGTTTGGGAGATATATATATATATATAAGTGTTATTTTTCTAATTTGGTCTTGGATTTCTTCTTTGAGTGTGTGTCTCAATTGCCTCTGTGAGTATAACAAATGCTTAGCACTACCCTCTTATAAGCCTAACTGCTCGTCCACACTACCACAAATGAGAGCGTTAGTATTATCTACTTTAGCGTCTGCAAACCAATTGGAGACCCACTGGACTCTCTGCACAGTGTACTTTCATTTTAGTACACTACATAGAAAGCTGGCTTCCTATATTCTCTCCCTACCTCATTTATCTTTCTATGTCATCTCTACCTCTAACCGCTTTTCCCTCTTAATGTCTCTCGCTATACTGTTATCTTTAAGTCTCTGTACATCTATTGTATCATGTCCCATTCCATTTCTCTATCTCTGCAAGGTCACATGTAACTGTCTAGCCAGAGAAGTGCACACATATAAAAAGAAGAGGGACAAGGGGAAATTAAATTAAGAGAAAGTTATTAGATTTTCACCAATGGATTGGTGAAACTCCTCAGAACAGCGCTTTGATTTTAAGTGTTGCAGCAAGAATGCCAGTAGTGAAGGAGGATATACATGTGATTAAAATATTTGGCAAATAAAGCTACAATTTAAAAAAAAAAAAAATGTAAACTCTTTTTAATGACCTTTGCTCATCACATGATAGTTGCACAAAACCAATTTGGTTCACATATTACATACACTGCATGTGTATAGCTCCACACTTAGTATGACAAATCTGTAGTACAATAATCAGAGGCGCTTTTACGGCCAAACTGCAACATGTCCTGTAGTGTGTTAAGTCCCCCCCCATACCCCAGAGACAGTCATAACATTCCCCATACACTCACCTCAACATCCTCTTTATGCCTGCCATGCCCCCCACACTCGTTTCCGTTTCTTCGGCCATCCCCTACTCTGGTAGATCACTTTTCTGACCCATGGCACCAGTCTAGATTCGACTTCCACTCGATCAGTCTAGGGGGCTCAACTCTACCCCACGCCCTGGCTGTTACGTTTTTCCACTCCCGCCGCCAGCATCAACCAAAGCTTCTGATATTTCGACCAATCCTCGCCTCACATTACTGCCAGCAGCAGCCACTTGGCACACAATGGAACGGTTACAGATAGCACATAGGACATTGTCTCTACAATCACCCTCCAGTAGTCTTGTATTTTGGGGCACGCCCAGAGAATATGAAAATAGGTCCCTCCTGACCAAACCCCCCAGGCAATCAGAGTTAGTTGCCTTCCCCTTTTTTGCCAGCCAGGTGCGTGAGTAGTAAGAGCGATGTAGGATCAGGAGCTGAATCAGGTGGAATCGAACCAAGATAGCCATCTCTTGTGGGCTTTGCAGTGCCTCCACCCACTCCTCATCATCCATGTCTCCCAAATCCTATCTATAGCCTCCCTCAACCTCACCAGTGGATCTGGGGAGTTGTTGACCAGCTTACGGTATATAACCGAGATTTTCCGCTCCGGAATGTCCTCTGTGAGGAGACCATCCTCCAGAGGGGAGGCCTCCAGCAATTGTTCCCCCTCCAACAAATGCTGTCGTGTAGTTCCTATATAACCTATACAGGATCTGCGCGTTTGGATATCAGACTGTGGAACTGGTGGCAACTGATTCTGTGCACCCCCACTGGGAAGGTTAGCCTGTCTGTATCAGCTAGCGCACAGTGCCACTATAATCTCCTCTTACCAGGGAGAGAAAAGATTTTGGCAACCTCAGAACATGACAACCCTGATCCCCCAGGATCGTGGAAACAATATACTACTTTTCGCTCAGTCACTCGTGCTTACTTAGTTTGTCTCAGAGAGATACACAGAATAAACAAACTGGGCGTTTTCAATACGCATTTATTGAACAGTTGTTATTCTGGTGTAGAATAGATGTGCTGCAACAACCATTAGACAGTATAGGATATAAATGATTAGCAGTACTATAAAAGTAAATGGATGGTATAGTTCTACCATCTTACAATAATCATGAATACATTAGAGTATATAAAACACATGATAAAAGATGCGTACTCCTACGATGCCTCCCTAACTAGATGTACCTAAGTGTACCTAGCATGTATGTAGGTGTTAAGCCAAGAATTCCTCTAGGATTTAGTCAACCCCGTTACCTTAAGTGAGACTGTGGGACCCCGTCCTGGTCTCGAGCTGGACACCCCGCGAGGGATGTTAGACCACTGCGAGCTGGAGTGTCTGCATGCAGGAACCTCAGCATCTCTGGTCAGTGTGTCGGCCGGGAAGTCTCGGTCTCCTCTAACTGTCTTAGCAAGATGTGAGATATATATATATATACCCATAGGTCTCCCCAGGGGTCCTACCTTGCTGTATTACTGTGGCGGCCTAAGGATGACGTTGGGCCTGAACTTTGTACATAGATTTTATACAGGAGCTGGAAGTCCTGCTGTGCTTCCAAGAATCCTCATGCATAATGTATGAGATTTCGAACTAGGAAAAACCCGCGTTCTGACTGCAGTGTAATATCTAGGTAAAAGGTCAGTCCCTGTAAACCGTGACAAGTGTAATGTAGGGAGAGAATATAGGTGGCGGGTAATGAGATTACCGGGGCCTATGTTATGATACCTATATGGAATATAACACCCACTCCTCTTCCGAATGGACGACATAGTCAAATGCTAAACGTACTACTAGGCTGACTAGATACTGGTACGCAAATGGTAAAAAAACATTAGTTTCTTTCTATGCTTAAAAACAATGTTTAAAACGTTTCTTTAAAAAAAAAAAATCTAAAACGAGGTAAAAAATGGAAATTGACCCTCAAGCTTTAGCTCTAATACGTCCGTAGGTATAGTTTGAACTACTATAAGCATTTGAAAGCCATGCATTCTCAAAAATAATGTCAATTTTGATACAGAGTTTCAATTTTCCATTTGTTTTTCAAGAGTCTAATTTTTCCCCAGTACACGACGGGCCAAATGATTCAAATGTTTATTTGTCCTGGCTGGTAGACGCAACATTCTCGTTGCTTGCTTCCGCAGCTGGCGGTCCCTGTAACACCTCGCATATTATGTCAATTGAGCACAGATGATCTTCCGTACTGCCCACAGCCGGTGCAGGGGCAGCCTGTGCGCCATCCAAGGCCTGGGTGTCAGTGGAGAAGCCGGTGTCCATACCAACAGGAGCAGATACTACCTGTGGTGGCTCTAGGAATGCCGACATCAACAATGGAATACGCTGGGGACACTGCAAAACATGGGCCGTTATTGGGTCCAGTAAAGCGTCAACGTCCGTTTGCGCACATGATGGGAGTGTCAGACAGAGATCCAACACGCATTCTTCTCTGCAAAACAGGCATCGGAGGACAGGTAAGATGCAGTCCATCCAGACTGGTCTAAATGACAAAAATCAAGAAGCACTTAGTTCGCTTAGGCGAGGTGTGCCTAGAAGTTGTACCATGCGATCACGGTATTTTCTCTCCAGGAGCACTGTTTCCATCTCCTTGGTGACTGGGACGTCCATTGGGTAGCAAAAAAATGACAATCAGGATACCTGCTATTAGAAACAGGATCAGCGGCAGCCCTCCAAAGATGCTTCCAAATACAGAGTGTATAAAGTTTGGTATAACTCCGAGGACCGTCTGAAAGGTGCTTAATAGTCCCGAACCTATGGTCTTAAATAGGTGGACAATGCCTGTCGTATCAGACATGTTAAAGATACGATTTACCATTTCTGCTAAATGAAAACGGCAATTTGTACGTATGTGCCTGTATCTCTGCCGAAGACCTTGCTACTTGAAGATCAAAAGTCTCTCAAGCGGAGGTTAAGGGCACGGGTTTCTGTATAAGCATGGCTTTCATTCTGCTCAAAGTATCAAACCGTATTAATGAAACATTTAGTGAAGGCCATAACGGCGCCTCCCTGATTGTATGTGTCGGTGGAAACAATACTTGCATACAGCAAGTAACCCTGGAACTCACGGTTACCAGATATGCGATGCCCGGAAGCATCCCACAGTAACCTTGATCGTTCAGCATCAAGAAACTCCCATTATAAAGTAGCCTGAACACTGGAGTGATCACGGCAGCTGGGGCACCCTTTAAATGACAGGATAAGTTTGCTACCGAACCATTACAGGCCCCATGAAGCATTATATCCTGGCATATAAGTGATCCACTTAAGGTATTCTCGCAGTTTTTACCGCTCAGAAACACTTCTTTTTCCCCACTCCGGCATCGAAATCTGTACGGTAATTCCCAAGATTCCCTGATGAATTCCCTACCCATTTCTTCATATCTGCCTGATTTGCATTTGTTCAAGGCAATATTGGCATTTAAAAGTAGTGACTGGAAGATTTATGTGGCCATGGATTAACCATTCTGTGGATGGTGCCACTGTGAAGGCTAATCTATCCAGTTTTTAAATGCGCAGCATTGTATACTTAGCTCCCCTCTGTGCCATTTCCATCTGTTTTTCTGTCAGATTATACGAGGAAAACAGACGTGCTGTTTATAAAACGCCAAGGCACATAGCCTGCGCGCAAAGATTGCAGCGTCCAGCTTAGCAACATAATAGAACGCAATTGTGATAGACCATGTTGTAGTATGGACAAATCCTGTTCTAGTACATCGATAGCAGATGATACAATGTTGCTCAGTGAATATATTCTGGATGTTAGCGTTGTTAACTCATTATCGACCACTGCTAGAGTTTTCTCTAGATTTATACGATCTATTTCTCGCAGTCTTTCTGGCCTCTTGTTGTGATATTTTCCAAATCTCATTGTAGACAGCATAATAGAAACGTTTATGACGTAGCTTCCTAGGACCTAATAAAAAATCCTGTAGTTCCACATCCTGTGAAAGTAAGGATAAGTGTTGTCTCACCTGTGTGAGTGTTGAGGTTTTAGCCAATCGAGGCATAACTTCCCAACACTGTATGATGTCACTACCCCTGGGTGTTGTCTTTGTACATAACGTGGGTCTGGCCTATTGATACTAAATCCTTTAGTTTTACCCAAGAATCTTTCCTGACAGTTATTGGTGTCTATGGGCCAAATCAACCATCCCTTCCAATCGGGGTCTGATCTATTGTATTGCATGATGTCATCTAGTGTAACTTCTTCTTGTGATGTCATATTATCCTTGGTGTGCGATGGTACTGGCACCCAAGGTGTATTCAGATCTTTATTCCTGGCTATCCCAAGACAAGTTGTTTGTTGCACTGTTTCATTCAAGAACATTATTTGTTGAGGAATCAGACGTGCCTCTGTTCCCTGGACCTGCCAGTCTCTAGTACCCCAGAATAATTTTAAGTCTATTGTGTCTTCCCATAGGTTGAACCCTTGTTCTGACAACTGGGCAATAAAATTAGCAGAATAGATCTGTTTTGTGTTTGTCAACATATTTTTCTGTGCTTGTGTAGGTGCAACTTTATAATAATATGAGGCTGGGTGTGTTGTGTTAATGCCTGACAAATATGGAAATTTTTGTACAAATGTCTTCAAACTGCTTTTAGGCGGTGTCGGGCAATGTTCCCATTGGTGATATGTGAAAACATTCCTAGGGTTAGCAGATTTATGAAAAAAAGGATGACCATAATGTTGATAGCAATACATTTTCTCAAAGTCTGGTGTGTCCTCTAACATTTCATTATTAGAAAAAGCAGCAGATTTTTCTAAATCAGACGGCATATTATTTACAGTTTCATAATCCCAAACATCGGAAAATGTACTTGAGATAATGATATCGCTCAATGATATTTTAAATAAAAATGGTATTATTAAAAGTTCAGTCGGGCCAAATATATCATAATCAACCTTGTCCCATACTATACCATCAAGTATAGGAACTGCTGTAATGTTCACTGATGACGGGTCTCTTCTTTCGCGATGAGATGATAGGTGCGGTTTCAGGATCACATTCACATTTTGTGCCGCAGAGATTTCTCTAAGATAAGTTCCATTAATAAGCATACAAAAAACAATTACTAGGCCTATCCAGAAAAGAAAGAATAGTATTCCTGTAGATACCCAGAGTTCCACCCAAGGTGATACCAGGTAGGTCTTTTTGAGAATGATCAGTAAGTCTTTAAATCGCTCTAGTCGAGTTTTTTGGGCTGGCATTGTTTCAGGTTTGCTTGGATCTAATGAAAATGTGTCAAAGTCACTGAAATAGCCAGATGCAGTTCGATCAATTTTCGGTAGTTCCGCTGGTTTTGTGGAAGCTGTATCTTGCTCTCGTTGGGGCATGTTGACGTAGATATCCGTGTTTGGTCGAATTGAAATTTGTCTTTCAGTTGAGATCTCATTTTGAACTTCAGTTTCAAGAGGAACGAGTTCCATTGCATCGGTGCTTAGTCCTTCATTCTGTGCAGGTGACCCTTCAAACATGATGAGTCTTTCTGTTTGAACTTCTTGTATAGTTGTGAGAGGAGGGTGTGTTACTTTGGAGTCCACGTGGCCTACTATTCAGTATCGGCCACATAGTGTGGTTTGATTAAGTCAATTGAGACAAATCTTTTCTCCTTTTTACCGGCAAGAGGTGGAAGAAGAACAGTTCTTGTTCCTTCAACTGCCAAGACAGGTACAGGCTTTCTGTATGATGGCACAAATTCTTTTTTGTCCGCTATTTTTTCTCTGACCAGATCCCAGACTTTAGGGATCCCGACAGGTCTTGCCGGGACACTTTTTACTTCCCAAGTGGCATTCTTCTTTGTATTGACATTACTCTGTTGTGCCCCGTTTTTATTCAGGTCCTGTAAAACAGCCAAACGTTCATGGATGTCAAATTGTTTTTTATCCGCCATAGTGCCTTCACAATCAAGATCAGGTACCCACATTCTCGTCCCAAATAGGACCTCATAAGGAGTGACCCCCTCTAGAGAGCTTCTTGGCTGATTGTTTAACGCCCTTTGGACTCCATACATGTGTTTTACCCTATTGCCACCCGAGCCTAATATTCTAGCGGTTAAAGATTGCTTTAAGTCCCGTTTTTTCCTCTCCACAACCGAATTTCCCTCTGGATGGTACGGAGAGGAGTACCGCAATGCTACACCCAGACTTCCCATAGCTTCCTTGTAAGCCCTAGAGCTAAACGCGGGACCACGGTCAGAATGAAGTGTGCCTATTGCGTATGTCCCTATAAAGACTCGCAAATCTTTTATAACCGTTCGAGCGTCAGCCGAGCGCTGGGGCCACACCCATAGGAACCTAGAGCAGGAATCCACTGCAACCATGATATACTTGTAAGCCCCATCAGATTGTAAGGGACCGCAGTGGTCCAAATAAACACACGCGAGTGGTTTGTCTGATATCAGTAATGGTGTCTGCACTGGACGTGTTACGGTGGACCCTTTCATCTGCTGACAGATGTCGCATTTCAAGACAGTCTTTAGTCTGCCTCCTTAGTCCTGGCCACCACTAGCATTGTTTCAATAGAGAAACAGTAGCCGAAACTCCTGCGTGTGCAGAACCTATCCCTTCGTGTGCTGCTAGAATTAATCCTAACTTTCGATCCATATTTGGTATTACTCTATCCCCCACTCCAGGAATTTGAGCAAATGGAACATTGTTTGCATCTAACTTGTAGGAGTACTTGAGTGGAAATTTCTTTGGTACTGCTAAGCTATTTTTGCGTGTAGCAATAATCGCAACCATTATCTCACCGTCTATTCTAGCTTTTGAACGAGTGATTGCAGCTACGGAAGCCGTCCATACAGCCCCCTTTGCGGCCTCATCGGCCAATAAATTCCCTTCAACGTGAACGCCATCACGTTGATGACTCAGTGTGTGTATCACGTGAGCCCTTGGTAGTTTGTTTTTCAACTCCACTACCTGTTCCCAAATCATTTTGTGTTTAATTGTGCCACCTTTTGCATCTTTAAACCCGTTTTGTTTCCAGTTATGTAGGTATTCATTGTATGACTGTATGCAGTAAAAGGAATCGCACACAATTAGTGTGGGGAATTCTCGATCCGTATTTATCAATGCCAGTATCAGTGCTTTTAGTTCTGCCAGCTGTGCTGTACAGTCTCCGAGAGACTGTATTTTTGTGCAACCCGGATGAAACTTTCCATCCTGCATCCGTCCTTTAACGATAGCACATGCGGCGCTATATTGCTGTTTACTCCCTATGGCCGGTTGCGCAGAACCATCAGTTTAAATAATGTGTTCATACTGATCTAGAGGCATTATTTCATTTGGTAGAGGATATTCTTGTTCGTATTGCAGAAATGCTTGTGTTTTTAAATTTGGGTCGTACCTGTATTCTACATCTGTTGCAGTGAGAGAATTAGCCCACTGTATCCATCTCGGATGTAAGGCTTTAGCGTTGGGAACGCTTGCCTTTTTTGCAGCCTCTAAAGCTGGAACCGGGGTCACAACTATTATACGTTTCCCTTGAGCCAGGGCTCTTTCTCGGACTACAGCACTCTGTACTGCTGTTAGAATTTTTTCTGTTGATGCAAAACGCATCTTAGCATTTGTGTACAAATGTGATTTATATGCTATTGGTACTGTTTCTCCTTCATTATATGTTAGATAGGTGTACCCAGATTGACCCGCAACTATTCGAATCACCAGGTTGCGTACGTTTACGCATATCTGTAAGTGTTTTGAAGCTATCATGTCACTTTGTAAGGAACAAAGTGTATCTGTGTGTTCCTGTGTCCATTGTCGAACTGAAAAATCCGGTTTTATTAAATCGTAGAAAGGTTTAACTCTTTCTGCGTAATCCAAAATGTATGTTCTGCCAAAATTAAGGAAACCTATTATTGATTGTAAGTTTTTCAATGATTTTGGAGGTTGGGGCAGCGCACATTTTTCTAAAAAGTTGGCTGCCAGGCTTTTCCCTTCACTTGAAAGGTCATATCCTAGAAAAAGGACGTTATGCTGGGCTATTTTTGATTTTTTAAGTTGAATTTATAACCCTCAGATGCAAATCCCAAAATGATGGTATTCACTCTGTCCAGGTGTTCCTCCAGGTCATCGTCCGTTAGATAAATATCATCCACATAGGACAATGCCTCTTCATCCAGGTTCTGAAGTAATTCAGTTACTCTGGCTGAAAACAAACCCGGGCTGTTTTTATACCCCTGGGGGAGTCGGCAAAATTGCCGCTGGGACCCTAGCACTGAGAATGCTGTCAAATATCTGCTCTCAGGCACTATATTTTGGCAAAAGAATCCATTTGAGATATCTAATGTTGTTTTGTATTTTTTCCGCACAATGTTATTCATTAATGCGGCACTGTGTGCATTTTGAACTGCAAACGTCTTAGTGCAAGTGTTTAGATGTCTGTAATCTAAAACTAAACGATATGAATTGTCTGGTTTTGATACAGGAAACAAAGGGTTATTCATTTGAGAGGTGCAAATTTCAATCACCCCTTGATATTCAAGTTGATCTAAGATCTCCCTGAACTGTTTTTTTTCTTCTTGCTTTATAGGATACTGCCTTTGTGCAGTTGGAGTATTTTTTAAAGGAATAACGTGGTGGGTGGAATCCTCATCCCATCCAACATGGTTTTTGTATAATGCTGGAGCCTGGGCTACCGCCCACTCCCGCGCATAAGTGCCTTAAGTGTTTTGGAACGTGGTCGGAAAATGCTGGAAAAATTACTGTTTCTCCCTTAGGGCAATCCATGACAAATGCTGGCGGCCAATCTTGTTCAGCTAATAAAATATCATAGCCAAACGGCAGGTTCTCCCAAAAGAGACCTCTAACTGTCCTACATTTGTCCCCCTCCATCTGGAGCGTTATTTCATATAATTTATGTGGGACACTTACCCTAGTATCAGGTGTTTCCACCGTGATATAATCATTAAAGTCCGCTGTCACCAGAAATTCCATCAGGTTCTAGCGAGCTATTGTTACTTCTGCCGCACTGTCTAGAATAGTCAGAGACCATTCCCCGTTCAGTAGTCGAGTCCTCAGAATTCTGGGCATGTCTGATCTTTAGACCTGAAACCTTCTTTTTGAACTGTGGTTTTGGTTTGGCTTTATCTTCTTTTTTTGAAGTTTATTCTTGAGCGTTCTGCTTGTCTCTGGACTTTGTATGCTCTTCTTGTCTGTCTGACCGTCCTTCCCTCTCAGAGTTTTTCAATGAACTCTGAAAGGAACGAGAGGAACGTGTATCATTATCCTGATACCGGTCAGGCTTCCTAATGCACAAGTTACTAACTTGTGTAACGATATATCTGTAAGAGACAGTAGTTAGTGACAGATTCCTTACCTTAGAATATCCCCAGGCGTCAGGCTGGATCCGGAAAGTTTTTTGCGTAGCAGTACCCTTGCGCGTCGGTAGGCGGCGTCGTGCGGCTCCGCGTCCGTCGTCGGGCGTTGTGATCGCCGGGATGACGTCGCGGGCAGTACTTAGGCGCCGCCCCTGCGCGCTGACGTCAGTTCTGTACACGACTTTCCGCGCCAGGAACGCAGAGCCATGCAAGAAGCTGACATAGGTGTCTGAAAAATACTAGGGCCCTGAAAGGGATGTCCTTAACTCCTAGAAATCAGTTCGCAGAACGGGGAGGATGGGTGGGGCGGTAGGGAATCTGTCACTAACTACTGTCTCTTACAGATATATCGTTACACAAGTTAGTAACTTGTGCATCTGAAAGAGACACGTTAGTGACAGATTCCTTACCTTAGAATAGATACCCCAGCAATACCAACCCCGGTGGTGGGTCTGCGAACAAAGATCAGACAAGGAAGTCCTGGAGGACAGAACGGCCAAAGAAGCCGTCCCTCCGGACCTGACTGTCAAGGCAGTAATGCTTTGTAAACGTGTGCAGCGAGGCCCACGTAGCTGCCTGACAGATAACCGGCAGCGGAACACCGCGGCCCAAGGCCGTGGTAGCAGCCGTTGCCCTGGTGGAATGGGCACGCAGCCCAACAGGAGGCTCCTTTTAGCCAAAGAATAGCAGGTCTTGATGCACAAGTTAACCCAGCGGGAGATGGTCCTCTTGTGCACCGCCCGACCTTTTTGGCGCCCACGTAGCCAACAAAGAGCTGGTCATCCACCCGGAAGTGTTTTGTGCGGTCAATATAGAAAGAGAGCGCACGTTTTGGGTCCAGACGGTGGAGCCTCTCTTCCTCTCTGGAAGGATGCGGAGGCGGAAAGAAGGTGGGCAAAGTGATGGTCTGCCCAATGTGGAAAGCAGTAACCACCTTTGGCAAGAAGGACGGACGCGTCCGAAGAACAACCTTGTCTGGATGAACAGACAGAAAGGGAGGTTTGCAAGATAGAGCCTGGAGCTCACTCACCCGCCGAGCGGAGGTGATGGCCACCAGAAAGGCTGTCTTCAGAGTCAGAAGACGAAGAGGACAGTTATGTAGAGGCTCAAAGGGAGCGCACATTAAAAAGGTAAGAACCAAGTTCAAGTCCCACTGAGGCATCACAAACGGAACAGGAGGGAAGAGGTGAGTAATGCCTTTTAAGAACCTGTTAACAACAGGGGACTTGAAAAGGGAGGGCTGATCAGGGAGCCTGAGGAAGGCCGAGATAGCACAAAGATAACCCTTGATGGTACCCAGGGCAGAACCCTGTTGGGCCAGAGAGAGAAGGAACAGAAGGACCTCAGAAAGAGGGGCAGAAAGGGGATTCACAGCCTTTGCTGTGCACCATGCCACAAATTTGTTCCACCTGCAGGCGTATACCACCTTAGTGGAGGGACGCCTGGCTGCCAGAATCACATCACAAACTTCGGGAGGCAAGTCGAAAGGAATCAACTGCCGCCGCTCAATCTCCACGCAAGCAGGTGTAGACTGGACAGGCTCGGGTGGAGGACCGTCCCCTGCTGCTGCGACAGAAGATCCTCCCGAAGAGGCAGACGGATCGGGGGATCTACGCTCATATTGAGTAGCTCGGGATACCAAACTCTTCGAGCCCAGTCCGGAGCCACAAGAATGACTTGGGCCTGGTCGTGCCGAATCTTCTTCAACACTCTGGGTAGAAGTGGTATAGGCGGAAAGGCGTACAATAGACCGCAACTCCACTCGTGACGAAAAGCGTCGCCGAGCGAGTGCCGCCTTGGAAATTCCAACGCGCAGAACTGAGGACATTGCGCGTTCTCTTCGGTGGCGAATCCGAGTGAAGACGCCATTCGTGATCCATCATGCACCTGCGGCTGAGTTCGTCCGCCCTGGCGTTCAGGGAACCTGCCAGGTGTTGAACCACCAGGAACATGCCCTGATGTTCCAGCCATGTCCAGAGGCGCAGAGCCTCCTGACAAAGGGTCCACGACCCCACGCCGCCTTGTTTGTTGCAGTACCACATGGCGGTGGTGTTGTCTGTGAACACCTGCACTACCTTCCCTTTGACAGAGGGAAGGAATGCCTTGAGTGCAAGTCGGATCGCCCGGAGCTCCAGAAGGTTGATATGGAGCCGGGACTCCGCCGGAGACCAGAGGCCTCTGATCTCCGCCTCTCCCATGTGACCGCCCCATCCCAGAAGGGACGCGTCCGTCACAACTGTGTGCTCTGGCTGGGGAAGGGAGAGGGATCTGCCCATGACCCATTGCCGGTTCGAGAGCCACCACTGCAACTGTTTTGCAGTCCCCTCCGAGATCTGGACGTGATCGGACAGGTCGCCCTGGTGCTGCGCCCACTGGAACTTCAGGTCCCACTGCAGAGCCCGCATATGCCATCTGGCATGAGTGACCAGCAGGATGCAGGAGGCCATGAGGCCCAGCAGCCTCAGGGTCATCCGTACCGAAACCCAGGATAAAGGCTGAAAGATCGGAATCATAGCCTGAATATCCCGGACTCGCCGTTCGGGAGGATAGGCCCGAAACTGCGTCGTGTCCAGAACTGCTCCGATGAAAAGGAGCTGTGGAGAAGGAATCAGATGCGACTTTGGCACATTGATGGAGAACCCCAGCGAGTGCAGGAGTTCGGCCGTAGTCTGGAGGTGGGAGACGACTGCCTGGGACGAGCCCGCCTTCAGCAGCCAGTCGTCGAGGTAGGGGAAGACTGAAACCCCTGCCCGGCGCAGATGAGCTGCGACCACCGCCATCACTTTCGTGAACACCCGAGGGGCACTGGTAAGGCCAAAGGGGAGCACGGTGAACTGAAAATGCTCGAGGCCTACCGTGAACCGAAGGTAACGCCGGTGGGCCGGCAGGACGGGGATGTGGAAATAGGCGTCCTGCAAGTCCAACGCTACCAACCAGTCTCCGGGGTCGAGGGCAGTCAAGACCTGAGCTAGGGTGAGCATCTTGAACTTCTCCTTCCGGAGGAAGCGATTGACGTTCCGGAGGTCCAAGATAGGACGCATGTCCTCCTTGTCCTTTTTGGGCACCAGAAAGTAGTGGGAGTAGCAACCACGCCCTACTTCTGGGGTCGGAACATGCTCGATGGCCCTCTTGGCCAAGAGGGCTGTGACTTCCTTCTGTAGAAGCGCCAAGTGATCCCCTGACATGCGGTGGAATTGAGGTGGCATGGCTGGGGGGGTGGTCTCGAAGGGGAGGGAGTAGCCCCTTCGGACAATGTCCAAGACCCACCTGTCCGAGGTGATGGGACGCCAGAGGTGAACGTGATGGCGGACCCTGCCCCCGACTGGCGTACTGTGCACCTGAAAGGAGGGACTAGGAGGGCTTGGAGGCCGCGGACAGGTTGGAGGTGGTGGCCTGACCCGCACGCTGGTTGCCCGAACCACCACGGCGGTATCCACGTCCTCGGCCACGCGAAGGCGCTTGCTGCGCGGGCCGTTGGCCGGGCTGCGGACGTGACTGGGCGCCCCTTCCGTGGCCACGAAAGGGGCGAAAAGCAGACGTGAGCGGAGGGCGCACAACAGCAAGGCCCAGGGACTTAGCAGTAGCCCGAGAGTCCTTGAAACGCTCCAGCGCATGGTCTGCCTTCGAACCAAAAAGACCGACACCATCAAAGGGCATGTCCATGAGTGTATTCTGGACATCCCCTGAAAACCAGTGGTTCTCAGCCAGGCGTGGCGACGCAGCGCCACCGTCGTTGCAAGCGATCTGCCCAGCGAGTCGGCGGTATCAAGGCCACAGCGGATGGTATATTTAGCCGCATCACGCCCTTCCGCAATAGCGCGGGTAAGCAGTGTCTGGACCTCCTCAGAACACTGCGGCAAAACATCAGCCACCGAATCCCACAGGGAGTGGGTGTATCGGCCCAAGAGGCAAGCGGTATTAACAGACCGCAAGCCAGCACTGGAGGAAGAGAAAGCCTTCTTCCCAAAGTGATCCAGGCGCTTGGATTCCCTATCCGGAGGGGCGGTAGGGAAGGCTGTTTGGGAGGCAGAGGCTTGGACAACCAAGCTCTCAGGGGTGGGGTGTTGGGAGAGAAACAGGGGGTCGCCCGGAGCCGGGCGATGGCGTCGGGCCACGTTCCTATCCACAGGAGCCCCTGTGGTGGGTTTGGACCAGGCACCCAAAAGAACGTCAGTGAGTGCATCGTTGAACGGCAGCACAGGCTCCGAAGAGGAGGCCGCCGGCTGAAGCACTTCAGTCAGGAGGTTAGTCCTGACGGCCACTGTAGGCAACTGGAGATTCAAGGCTCCAGCAGCTCTACGCAACACCGTTGCAAAATTAGCCCCTCCTCCGTTGCCACGGGAGGAGACAGCATGCCAGAGTCGGGGGAGGTATCCAGCCCACTGGCATCCCCAAGTTCCTCAACCCAGTCCGGGTCAAACTCGCACTGTTGTGTGAGAGGGTCGTCAGACCCCTCCCAGCTCTCCCGGTCCTCCTCAGGTTGAAAAGATGGAGGAGGAGGGACATAAGGGACCCAAGGTCTCATCGGCGCCGGAACCGGCGTCGGGCGACGCCGGTCCGGCTCCATGTCCGGACCCGGGGAGAACCGGGAACGACGCCGCCCGGAGCCCCGGACGGCGTCGGAAACGGCACCGGGGACATCGGCGTCGGCGGAGGCGTGGTTAGGTCAACCGGCGTCGATGGGGGTTGCGGCACCACCGGAACCGGGGTCGAGGCCGGGGCCGGAGCCGAGGCCGGGACGAAGGCTGGTGGGACAGGCGACGCCGGGACCGGAGTCGACGGTGACGCCGGAGCAACCCCATCAGGGCCCGCGGGGCCCGAAGGCGCACCGGAGGGACCTTGAGGCCCGAAGAGGCGGGCCATGGCCGACAGGAATTTCTGTATTTCGGCCGGAGTCGCCCCCGAACTTGGGTAGGACGGGTAATGCGGGGGCAACTCAACAGGCACGGCCGCGGGGGCGGGGACGGTGCCGACAGGGACCTCAGCCGAGTCGCGCGACCGGCGAGGCGAAGTCTTAGAGCGATGACGCCGCTTAGACTTCTTGTGCTTCGACTTACCGGAGGAGCGCGAAGACTTGGATTCCGACGAACGGCGGGGACTCCGCGTCCGGCCCCTCGACCTCTCCCGGGACCGGGGCTTGGTGCGGCGCGGAGCCGACTGCCGGACTTCAAGGAGCTTTCGAGACCGCTCTCGCAAAGCCTTCGGATGAAGTTTCCGGCAGTCAGGGCACGACTTCGTGTCGTGGTCTCGGCCGAGACAGAAGAGACACTCGAGGTGGGGGTCCGTGATGGACATCATACGACCACATTCCTCGCAGGGCTTAAAGCCGGGCATCCCTACGACACCTTAGGAGTCGTGAAGACTCGTTGAAGAAAACAGTGAAAAATTTCACAAAAAAGATAGTCAAAAAGTGACTAGGGCACTGCTCTTCCCGGATCTGCGCTTACTGGCGCGGAAAAAGAAGAACTGACAGCGCGCAGGGGCGGCGCCTAAGTACTGCCCGCGACGTCATCCCGGCGATCACGACGCCGACGACGGACGCGGAGCCGCACGACGCCGCCTACCGACGCGCAAGAGTACTGCTACGCAAAAACTTTTCCGGATCCAGCCTGACGCCTGGGGATATTCTAAGGTAAGGAATCTGTCACTAACGTGTCTCTTTCAGATGTTATTCCTATTCCTAAGGTTATACCTTCTTTCGGAGGGCTCCTGTGGAGGAGATCTACCTCTGGATTGAGATCTGTTCTCTTTAATATTTTGTTTTTTATTATTGTCCCACTTCTTTTTAGAAGAGGTAGGTGTCTGCTTGACAGTCTCCTTCTCGGGACTACCCATCAGTTGTGGTTTTAATGCTTTCCCACCCAAACTGTCCCTGCCTAATTCTGCATACGCAGTTTCAATTATTTTGGGTAGTTCGTGCTACTGTTGTAAAGGACTGAACTCTTAGGCGTTGGCGGATGGCCACTAATGCTGCTTCCCGTTTAATATTTGCCAGTATTATCGCTGATACCTGAGCATAGTTACCTAGTAACTTCATCCCTAAGTTTAGGGCAGGCTCTGCTCCGTACTCATTTTGTATTTGTCTCAATACGTCTGGTACTACTGCTAATGACGGGATACCATGAGTTCTGGTATTTATGGTAGCAAAAACTGTACCCCACGAGGTATAATCCTCTAGTTGTAGTGTAATCCCCATTGTCAAGCAGATTGTTAGCATTCTGTGTTTTTCATATGGGCTAGTATTCGGGAATACTGCTTCTAGCTGTGTGATCTTCTGAGCTATCCAGAATGGCATTTGTTCACATTTTGCGGGCAGTTTACCCATCACTGGGTGTAACGTTTGTGGTGTAATTTTAGTTGTTGTGTTTCGAACTTGAGCTGTATTTGTTTTACCATTGCTGGCTGGACTGTAAATGTCCTCATGACGTATTGCGTCAGGTTTCTGTAAAGTTTTATTAATTCTTTATGAAATATGAGTAAATCTGGTCCTGGCATCGTTTTGTCAGGATGTGGTGTATATGTTGCCAATATTGGCCATGTCGCTCCTTCTCTTCCGAGCGGACCGAGTCTTACTCTTCTTCTTATATGGGGTAGGGCGCCTTTAAACCAGT
Organism: Calotriton arnoldi; assembly: GCA_963921515.1. Taxonomy (NCBI): domain Eukaryota; kingdom Metazoa; phylum Chordata; class Amphibia; order Caudata; family Salamandridae; genus Calotriton; species Calotriton arnoldi. Next base: position 925,120 of record CAWUFW010007920.1, read on the forward strand.
ATAAGTGTTCCTGGTACGTAAGTGGAACCTCAATGTCCTCAAAAAGGACAATATTCGGCTGATGTATCGCCTTCTGTGTAGAAGTGAAATGTTTTCGTTCTTGCATTTGCTGCTGGGCATGTAACCCCCGAATAAAATACCTCTTTTCTGTATGATTCGTGTGCCTCAATCACAAATGCTACTATGCCACCCCTAGGTGTTAATCCATGCGCAAGCAGTTTCGGGGTAACTGTACTTCTGAAATTTGCCACAATCTGTATTGCGCTTGCATCTTCCTCATCTTCTGAGAGGGGCAGTGCTTGCTGTAGTGGCTCTGTTTCCTCGTTAGTCATTGTGTATAGAACACGAAAATTACTTCAAGGAAACTAAGATAAGGTGTTTTTGCACAATTTTAGGAACACTGTGTCCTTCAAGCTTGATTAACCAACAGCCAATAAATAAATTGTTTTCCTATTCAGCTGTGGCGGAATTTAGCCTACCCACTCCAGACGTCTCTGGTATTTTGTGAATAGGGATTTCTGAGAACAGCACGACTGAACTACTCAGATTCTACTGTTAAATAAGTACCCAACCAACGTTGGCGGCACCATGTCGTGTAGTTCCTATATGACCTATTCAGGATCTGCGCGTTTGGATAACAGACTGTGGGACTGGTGGCAGACTGATTCCGTGCACCCCCACCGGGTATGTTAGCCTGTCTGTATCAGCTAGCTCACAGTGCCACTATAATCTCTTCTTACCAGGGAGAGAATAGATTCTGGCAACCTCAGAACATGACAACCCTGATCCCCCAGGATCGTGGAAACAATATACTACTTTTCGCTCAGTCACTCGTGCTTACTTAGTTTGTCTCAGAGAGATACACAGAATAAACAAACTGGGCATTTTCAATAAGCATTTATTGAACAGTTGTTATTCTGGTGTAGAATAGATGTGCTGCAACAACCATTAGACAGTATAGGGTATAAATGATTAGCAGTACTATAAAAGTAAATGGATGGTATAGTTCTACCATCTTACAATAATCATGAATACATTAGAGTATATAAAACACATGATAAAAGATGCGTACTCCTACGATGCCTCCCTAACTAGATGTACCTAAGTGTACCTAGCATGTATGTAGGTGTTAAGCCAATAATTCCTCTAGGATTTAGTCAACCCGGTTACCTTAAGTGAGACTGTGGGACCCCGTCCTGGTCTCTAGCTGGACACCCCGCGAGGGATGTTAGACCACTGCGAGCTGGAGTGTCTGCATGCAGGAACCTCAGCATCTCTGGTCAGTGTGTCGGTCGGGAAGTCTCGGTCTCCTCTAACTGTCTTAGCAAGATATGATGTATACATACCCATAGGTCTCCCCAGGGGTCCTACCTAGCTGTATTACTGTGTCGGCCTAAGGATGACGTTGGGCCTGAACTTTGTACATAGATTTTATACAGGAGCTGGTAGTCCTGTTGTGCTTCCAAGAATCCTCATGCATAATGTATGAGATTTCGAACTAGGGAAAACCCGCGTTCTGACTGCAGTGTAATATCTAGGTAAAAGGTCAGTCCCTGTAAACCGTGACAAGTGTAATGTAGGGAGAGAATATAGGTGGCGGGTAATGAGATTACCAGGGCCTATGTTATGATACCTATATGGAATATAACAATGCCTCCGCAGTGCATGTCCAAGTTGTAGGTATTTAAATCGCTTGGTTTCCCTCAACTGGAAGTCGCTTTTAAAGTGTCGAACAAGACATAGGCCTGAGCCTGCCACACATCCCCCAAATGTTCCACTCCTATGAGTTCCCATCCAGGAAACCCTGTCGGGCACTCCACCTCCGCAACGTCACTGATCCACAGGGGGGTCATATTAGTTAGTCTGCCCTCCCCGCCGAGAAACCTCGTAGCCTCTCTCCAAGTGCGAACCACTGTTTGGGTATGCTGGGGCAAGCCTCGTTCCCACCTTTTCTGATAGAGAACCTCATTGTGACCTCTCTGGCTCATCACCGCCTTGTCCACTCTATACGCAGGCTCATGTCGGTCCGCAAAAACCCAGTGATTAACCACTAGCAACTGGGAGGCCCAATAATACTTCCTAATGTCTAATATCGCAATACCACCATTGTATACCCCTCTCTGTAACTTGGACAGCGCAATATGTAGTGCACCCCCCTGCAATAGCAAGGTCTGCACTTCATGTTCAATTTTGACAAAGAATTCTATAGGGATCTGGAATGGCGTGTTTTGAAACACATATCAACCCTGGGAGAGACATCATCTCGGACAACGCGGCTCTCTCCATCAATGTCAACGGCAAGTTGCCCCAGTGCTGGACGTCATCCTTCAGTCTGTCAAGTTGTGGACTCAGGTTTAGGCGAATAAAGTCCTGTGGATCACGAGTAATGTGTATCCCCAGATATAGGAAACTATCCCTCACTACCTGTGCAGGGCATGACCGGGGGAGTTGCAACTCACCGCATCAGCGGGAAGACCAACGACTTAGCCCAGTTAATACGATAACCGGAATAGGTAACGAACACCTTGAATATGTGTAAAATTCTGCCAATGGGGGAGGTGGGCGGGCCTAGATATATACACTAGAATGCCGTCGGCGTACAAGGAAATGCGCTCCTCCCATTACCCCCCCCCCGAAATTGCACTCCCCATACCAGCGGGTCCCGTCTCACCCACGCCGCGAGCGGTTCGAGAGCCAGAGCAAAGAGCATGGGAGAGAGGGGGCATCCCTAGCCTCTTACCCCTATGAAGGGCAAAGATTCTGGAAACTGCTCCATTGACCCACACTCTGGCCAGCGGCTTCTGGTACAGTAGCCCGACCCATGCACAAAACCTTCCTTCTTAGCAAAGCCAGCATATAGTTCCACTTTATAGTGTTAAACGCCATTTTGGCATCAAGGGACATCACCAATGCAGGGTCCGCCTTAAGTCCTCCCGTCTCGCGGAGCACTCCAAATACACGCTGTACATTCAGGCCGGTACTACGCTGCAACATAAAACCAGACTGATCAGGATGAATTAAGGATGTGATAACAGTCCTCAATCTAGTCGCCAACTGTTTGGCTAGCACTTTCGTCCCGACATTTAACAGAAATATGGGTCTATAGGAACCACATTCTGTAGGCGACTTGCCTTTCTTATGGGGAAACAACCTTTAGAACGCATGCATTACATCGCATGCCATTAGATCGCGGTTTTTACAACGAAAGTCGTTACAACGACTTGCACTGGAGGGCGCTATAGGACAAGGAGTAGTTTAAATTACTATCCAACACCTTCCCTACTGTACGTAGGCCGGAGTTGGAATAGTAAATTAAACTACTCCTAAGTCCAGCGCCCGCCAACGCAAGTCGTTGTAACGACTTGCGTTGTTAAAACCGCGATCTAATGGCATGCGATGTAATGCATGCGTAGGATCGTCATACATCCTTCTTATGTATCACCACCTGCATGGCTACCATTTGATGCAACGGCAGCGTTCCCCTATCTCGTGCTTCACAATACATTGCCAGCATATGTAGGGCCACCTTACCAGCCATCCCCTTGTATAGTTCCAGAGGCAGGCCATTAAGCCCCGATGGCTTCCCATTGCTGCAGCGAGTTAGTCCTCAGTCAGGTCAGCGTCCAGCACCTCCTTATTTTCCTGAGCACCCCTCAGGAAGACTAAGGCCACCTGTAAGGAGGCAAGGTGGTAGAACTCCACCTGGATCGGTCTTCGCAGAACAGGGAGGATGGGCGGGCGTTAAGGAATCTGCGGCTAGACTGTGTCTCTACCAGATACATCGTTACCGAAGGTAAGTAACTCGTTTATCTGATAGAGACATCTAGCCGCAGATTCCTCAACTTAGAATAGATACCAAAGCTATACCCCATTGGAGGAGGGTCTGCGACCAAAACCCACCAAGTTCCCAAAGGAAGAAGTCCATCAAGAACATTGACTTAAACAAGGTGGAGGCCGCAATGCCAGCTTGGCTGACACCAGACCCATAAAGCTCAGCATTGCCAGCGTAGCTGACACCAGAGCATGAAGTTCAGGGCAGAGCACGAGCAAGGGAAGCAAGGTACCACAATCGGTCAGAGGACGGCACGAGTCCACTGTCGGACAGACAGGGACGAAACAAAATCACAGAACCAGAAAGGTCAGTGCACAATGGCAGAGTGCCAGAAACTTCTACGAAAAGAGGGAAACTGAGTAGAGGACCCCAGGATCGTAAGAGACAAAGACCCAACGATGGGACTTAAACATGATGACAGATTCAGACCACACAATGTGAGCGGCACAACATAAGGTGCCAACAAATGACATGTCGGGGCAGAAGGCATCATGCCGAGACATACAAACTGCGGCTACCAGGAGATACATAGATGTGAATTACAAGAATACACGAACAGGCATTGTGTACCATGAGAACCACACCACACAATGCACAGCTCAATGAAGCGTAAGAGCAACAGCATGTGCGCGTCGACAGAGAAGACGGGCGCAGCACCAGGTAGCCAACCAGTCAACCGTACCCACAGGGTCAACGGCCACCGGCAAACTGGACACACCCAAAGCTATCTCCCATGAGAGAGAGAGAGAGAGAGAGAGAAAGAGGGAGAGAAACAGAGAGGAAATCTGGGACAATCCCCAGGAACCACCGCAGGGAAACCCCGCATGCCTGCCCACTCGTGTGCGTACCCAGCACATAGAAATACATGAAAAAGTCAAGAAGTGACAACCAAGGGTAAACTGGAAGAATACCCCTAGAGAATAGAAAGTCGCCCAAGAGGTACCAAAGGCACCGACTTCTGCGACACGTATCAGGTCAGACAAGTCCAACCACAAAAGTGGGGCGACCCAAACCCCCGATCGGGAAGGAAGGACCGAGCCACCGCGATACAGGCGGGAATACTGACTACCACACCAACGAAGTCAGTAACACTCAGACATAGAATGTCTGAAAAAGATATATATATATATATATATATATATATATATATATACATATATATATATATATATATATATATGATGATGCCAGAGATCATCCGGAGATAGAATACGTCTGTTGAAAATCGCAGCAGAGGCCAGGAGGAGAAACAGCTGAGCCGTGTGCGGCAACAAACCGAAAAACCTGAGCCCAGGCCGGGGCCCGTCGGAGGGAAGCAAGGGGCACAGGGTAAAACATAACAGAGATCCGCTCCGGCGAAAACTCTACCGCCCATAGGCAAACCCCAGACAGGGTGTGCACAAGCCTTTCCCAACACCAGGGAAGAAGGCAACAGGAAGAGAACGCAGCCAAGACAGTGGCTCAAGGAACACTACGGGACCCCGTGATAGCACGCACCACAGTGCGGACTACATGTGGTGCACGCCCAGAATACAGAAAGAGCCGATCTGGAGCGGAACAGAAAAAAGCGCCCACAGGGACGCGTACCCACGCCCAAGACAGCCAACAGTGCAAGGGGCAGAATGAAGGCGGAAAGATGAGCCAAATGCAAGGCAGGGGGACGTGCAGCCCCCTGGGGCGAATCGGATGCGGCAGAACCCCAACAATACACCGGAGCAGACTGCGTCCACAGACGCATGAGAGTGCAACGGAACAACCGTCGGCAGCAAAACAGAAGCTCCAGGAGAAGGCCACGTCAGTCCGTGGGTCTCAACAGATGAGGCGTTCCACCACAGCAGGAAGTATGGAACAAAGGGAGATGCCCACAGCATAACCCACAGGAAAAATCCCCAGAGGGACAGACAATAATGAAGAGAACTCCACTGGAGCCTCCAAAACGTCCTGGCACGGAAGAGCAGCTACACAATAGCGAACAAATACCTCACATAGGGTATGTCACATCCATATAAAAAGCAAGGGACACCCCTTGAGACAAGCTCATAGGCAGAGGTCAAAAGAACCATATAAACAGCTGGCCCAGCTGTACCAAAGGAAGGAAAAAACACGGCTGAACAGCCATACAGCCCGTCTGGGAAATAATGTCTTGAACCCAGAGACGGAAATTATAAAAGCAGTGACAACACTGCATACGAAAACACAAGTCCACCATAGAGGACTAAAAACCTGGCAGTCATGGAAATCCCGATAGGAGGCGCCGGATCGCCGAATCGGCATGCTCATCAAACAGATGGGCCCTATCAAAGGGCAGAACCCTGAATCGCTCCTGAACATTCTCGGGGAAACTGCCATCGCGTAGCCACGCATGGTGACGGAAAGCAACTGACCTGGCCATAGCTCGACCCACGGAGTCAGTGGTGTCCATGGCCGACCGGACGGAAAACAGCGCCATGTCGCGGCCATCCAGAATAAGCCGGACCAGGTCAGCACGAGGGCCCTGCGGCAAAGAGGGAAGAAGTTGTTCGACTGAGTCCCAAAGGGCAAAAGTAGTCCGAGCAAACACGCAGGTTGTGTTACCGAAGGCCTGAGCTAGTGGACGCAAAGACATTGCGGCCACACAAATCCAACCACCTAGACTCCCGAGTGGGAGGAAGCAACGGAGGAGGAGAGGAAGGGAGCGCTGCCCGGTGGCGGACGTGGTGCCGGTGGGATCGGTGCTGGGGGAGGCGTAACTAGGTCGACCGGCACCAATCCGGATCCAGGCATGGATCCAGGGGGACCCTGCGGCGCCGAAGCCGGTGACGGCCCAGGGCCCCCAGCCGAGTCTGCAGGGCCCGAAGGTGCGCCGGCAGAGTTGGGCTGCCCAAAGATGGCGTGCATCGCTTCATAGAACTGACGAACCTGGGCAGGGGTCGCTCCCGGTCCCGGGAAGGGGGGGAAACCCAGAGTCGACCCTAGGGGCTCCGCACGCGAAGCCGCGGGAGGGGCACCACCCGCATCCCCCGTCGCGTCGGCCGTCGGACAGGGAGAAGTCGAAGAGCGACGATGCTTCTTGGACTTATTTTTGTGCTTCGACTTACCTGACCCCGAGCCTCCGCGACCGGGACCTCGAGCGACACGGAGCTGACTGCCGGGCCTTGAGTAGCTTTCGGGACCGCTCCCGCAAAGACTTCGGGGCCATGGTCCGGCAGTCGGAGCACGACTTGGGGTCGTGGTCGCGCTCCAGGCAGTAAAGGCAGACGCGGTGCGGATTAGTCACCAACATCAGTCGGTTACAGGAACCGCAAGCCTTAAAGCCAGGTATCCCTCGTGCACGAGGAGACGATGGACTCAGAAAACAACGAAGTCGACAAAAGTCGAGAAAAAAAGCTCAGTCAAAAAATGACTGGGGGTACCGCTCTCTCCGGATCTGCGCTTGCTGGCGCGGAAAAAGAAAGAACCGACGTCAGCGCGCGAGGGCGGCGTCTATGTAGCTACCGCGACGTCATCCCGGCGACCACAACACTGACGACGAACGCGGAGTTGACCGACGCCACCTTCCGACGCGCAGGGGTACTGCTGATGAAAAAACTTTCCGGATCCAGTCTGACGCCTAGGGGTAATTCTAAAGGTAAGGAATCTATAACTAACTGTTTCTTTCAGATAATCCAAGGTCCTACCGTGAACTGTGGGTAGCACCTTTGGGCCTGCAGGATGGGGATGTGGAAATAAGTGTCCTGCAGGTCCAACCCTACCATCCATGGCGAAAGTCTAAAATTAAACATGGGCCTCCATCATTTTTCGGTGCCAAAAAGTAGCAATAATAACAATCACAGACAACTTTGGCCAAAAGAGCCTGAACTTCCTGCTGCAATAGCAACAAATGGTCCTCCGTCAGCTGGTCCGAGGATGGTGGAAGGTGGGGCGGGGTATCGAGGAATGGTAAGGCGTAACCCCGCTGAACAATTTGCAGGAACCACTTGTTCAAGGTAATTGTCTGCCACCCTGACAGAAAATGTCAGATCCTGCGCCCAACAGGGTGGCTGTGTGCCCGGAATGGCATGCTAAAGAGGCTTGGTGGCTGGGGCAGCTGGAGGGGTGGAAGACTGGGCTGCACACTGACCCTGTTGTTCAAGTGTGCTGTGGGAGCCGTGGGCATGAAAGGGCTCAGGGATTGCAGTACTGGCTAAATCTGCTGGCAATACTGAAAGCCCCTACCATAACCACAGAGGGGGTGAAATTGATGATGATGCTGGTGCGGAGGAGCAAATAGGCTGATGGAGCATGCTGTGGCCCTGCTATCTTTAAAGTACTCCAGGTCTGAGTCTGCTGCTTTACCTCCAAAAAGATGGGAATCGTTGAATGGCATGTCCTAAAGACTGGCATGGACGTTCCTTGAAAAGCAAGTGGACTGCATCCAGATGTGCATGTGAAGGGCCACAATGGTGTATATGGCTCTGCCAAGAGAGTCTGTGGGGTCCAGCCTGTAGCGAATAGTAAACTTAGCTGCATCATGACCGTTATAAATAACCTGGGAAAGGATGGCGCTAAGTTGTTCCAGAACCATGGGTAACACCTGGGAAACAGAGTTCCAAAAGGCATGAGAGTAGCAGCCTTAAAGGCAGCTGGTATTCACAGACCGAGAGGTCAAACCTGTGGATGAAAATACACTTCTTCCAAAGGTCATACACAAGGCTCCAGGAAGTGGGGGGCTGGTTAAGAAAGTCTGGGTTGCCCGCACCATGGCGATGGTGCCAGGCAACCTGCCGACTGACAGAGAGACCTGAACAAGGTTTGGCTCGGGTCTCCAAAAGCCTCACAAAAGGGAAGTAGGGGCGCAGAGCTCGTTTGACCAGGCTAAAGCACCTCAGTTCTGAGAAAGGAGAAGAAGATTAAGTATATCTGCCGCCCTGCGCACAACCATTACCAAACCTCTTCTGTGACATGACCTGGAGGCGAAATTAATCCAGTGTCTGGATAAGTATCCAGACCACTGGCATCCCGGAGATCTTCATACCAAATACCCCTTGATAGGGCTGGGCAAACCCATCCCCATCATCAAAGAATATGTGCCAAACAATTCAGGTAGGACATGAGCTTTTACAGAAGGCAAGGGAACCGTAGTAGAATCAGAAGGGTCGTTGTAAGGCTGAAACTCAGTCAAAGCAGCGAGTGACCTCAGCCAAGGCAGGGGTGCACCGTCTTGGTGTCAGACAGCACTACAGGTTTGCGTGTTGTCGCCCTGAGTCAATGGTGCCTCTATCGGTGGACCATGTTCCGGTGTGGGTTGTGGTGTTGGAGGGAAACGGTGCTGAGGTTGGTCTGGAACTCAGCGGAAAACCAGAAGACCCAACTGGCACTGAAGGTGGACCCACCAGCAGAAGTCCAGACGGGAAGCCTCTCTGCTCTTTGTGTCCTGCAGGTACACCAGAGGGAGCTGGTAATGTGCCAAAAAACTGCAGCATGGCTGCTTGGAATTCCTCAATTTGCTGCAATGTCGCCAATGACCCTGGAAATTCAGACAACGAACGAAATAGACTCCGAAGAGGAATGCTACTTCTCAGGAGAACAAGAGTGGTGGGATGGGGACACGTTCCGCTTGGACTTCTTGAAATTTTTCCTCGACTTACCCGAAGATTTGGACCATAACAACGGTCTGCCCAGCAACAACCTTGGGAGTGGGACTGGAACCTCACTTTAGACCTCGATTGGACAAGATGTGAAGTCTTACAGTGCTCTTTCATGAACAGCTTCACATCCTGATCCCAGATGGCCTTGAGATGCATAAAGGCACAGTCACAGCCACCATGTGTGGGTCAGTCACAGAAATTTGGCTTCAACACTCCCCACAATGTTTTAACCGTGCAGATTCAGATGGTGAGTGAAATTTTCCCATGCACTCCTGTATAAATGTTATAAAAATTGACAAGTACAGTCTCAAAAGAGACAAGGGGTAACTCCGGATCCGTGTCTGTTGGCAGGGATAGAAAGGAGCTGATGTCAGCACGCATGGGTGGCACCTTTATAGGGCTCCATGTGCCACTTCAGGAGCAGAGAGATGCTGGTGCGGAGCTGCATTGCCTCAACTGTTGGTGCACAAGGGTAATATTAAACATTTTCTGCATCCAGTCTGACACATGGGGTATTTTCAAAAGATGAGGAATCTACGGTTTGAAGTCTCTATCAGAAATAGCTCCTCACATGCCATGCTTAGTTTGGTAAATTTTAGGTGCCTTCATGATTGGTGCACTTAAAGGCTTGAGGAATGCACGAATTTCAGTGCTAAGGGTTACAGTCAGTAAGAAACCTACACAGCCACCTGTACTGAGATTGCAGGTGAGATGGCAGGAGGCTGTGGCCAGAAAGAGGGTTGAATTTTACTACAATTTGTCTATGACAATCGGAAATACAAGGAATTTTGCTTTGATTGTGGCCTGCTTATAGTACGACAGTAGTGACTGAAATCTGTAGTCCTGTGTTCTAGGATAACCATACCTGGGGAAAACTCATGCACTGAGATGTTGAAAGTGCATGTTTCTACAGTGGAGTCATTACATGAGGCAATCATATAACAGGTCTTAAAGTTAAACTGTCCACTTTTACAGAAGAATGAAACGTAGGTAATGCAGACATGCGGCAGATGTGCAGGTCCCCACACTGTAGATTCTGTGAAAAAAGGAATCGGGACTTGAAGCCAGAAGATGGTACCTCTTTGGTTACAGTGAATTTGAGCAGCAGAGAATCATTCTAATGAAGTATACAAACCAGCTCCCTGCACTTGTGCTATGAACAGACCTAATCCACTGGAACACATCCTACCTAAGGCACAAGTTACTAACTTGTGTAATGATATATCTGTAAGAGACAGTAGTTAGTGACAGATTCCTTACCTTAGAATATCCCCAGGCGTCAGGCTGGATCCGGAAAGTTTTGCGTAGCAGTACACCCTTGCGCGTCGGTAGGCGGCGTCGTGCGGCTCCGCGTCCGTCGTCGGGATCGCCGGGATGACGTCGCGGGCAGTACTTAGACGCCGCCCCTGCGCTCTGACGTCAGTTCTGTACACGACTATCGCGCCAGGAACGCAGAGCCATGCAAGAAGCTGACATAGGTGTCTGAAAAAAATCTAGGGCCCTGAAAGGGATGTCCTTAACCCTAGATATCAGTTCGCAGAACGGGGAGGATGGGTGGGGCGGTAAGGAATCTGTCACTAACTACTGTCTCTTACAGATATATCGTTACACAAGTTAGTAACTTGTGCATCTGAAAGAGACACGTTAGTAGCAGATTCCTTACCTTAGAATAGATACTCCAGCAATACCAACCCCGGTGGTGGGTCTGCGAACAGATTCAGACAAGGAAGTCCCAGAGGACAGAACGGCCAAAGAAGCCGACCCTCCGGACCTGGCTGTCAAGGCAGTAATGTTTGGTAAACGTGTGCAGCGAGGCCCACGTAGCTGCCTGACAAATATCCTGCAACGGAACACCGCGGCCTAAAGCCGTGGTAGCAGCCGTAGCCCTGGTGGAATGGGCACGCAGCCCAACAGGAGGCTCCTTCTTAGCCAAAGAATAACAGGCCTTGATACACAAGATGACCCAGCGGGAGATGGTCCTTTTGTGTACAGCCCGACCTTTTTTGGCGCCCACGTAGCCAACAAAGAGCTGGTCATCCACCCGGAACTGTTGTGTGCGGTTGAGGTAAAAGGAAAGCGCACGTTTTGGGTCCAGACGGTGGAGCCTCTCTTCCTCTCTGGAAGGATGCAGAGGCGGAAAGAAGGTGGGCAAAGTGATAGTCTGCCCAATGTGGAAGGCAGTAACCACCTTTGGCAAGAAGGACGGGACGCGTCCTAAGAACAACCTTGTCTGGATGGACAGACAGAAAGGGAGGTTTGCATGATAGAGCCTGGAGCTCACTCACCCGCCGAGCGGAGGTGATGGCCACCAGAAAGGCTGTCTTCAGAGTCAGAAGACGAAGAGGACAGTTATGCAGAGGCTCAAAGGGAGCGCACATTAAGAAGGTAAGAACCAAATTCAAGACCCACTGAGGCATTATAAACGGAACAGGAGGAAAGAGGTGAGTAATGCCTTTAAGAAACCTGTTAACAACAGGGGACTTAAAAAGAGAGGGCTGATCAGGAAGCCTGAGGAAGGCCGAGATTGCACAAAGATAGCCCTTGATGGTACCCAGGGCAGAACCCTGTTGGGCCAGAGAAAGAAGGAACAGAAGAACCTCAGAAAGAGGGGCAGAAAGGGGATTCACAGCCTTTGCTGTGCACCATGCCACAAACTTGTTCCTCCTGCAGGCGTATACCACCTTAGTGGAGGGACGCCTGGCTGCCAGAATCGCATCACAAACTTCGGGAGGCAAGTCGAAAGGAATCAACTGCCGCCGCTCAATCTCCACGCAAGCAGGTGAAGACTGGACAGGTTCAGGTGGAGGACCGTCCCCTGCAGCTGCGACAGAAGATCCTCCCGAAGAGGCAGACGGATCGGGGGATCGACGCTCATACTGAGTAGCTCGGGATACCAAACTCTTCGAGCCCAGTCCGGAGCCACAAGGATGACTTGGGCCCGGTCGCTCTGAATCTTCTTCAACACTCTGGGTAGAAGTGGTATAGGTGGAAAGGCGTACAACAGACCGCAACTCCACTCGCGACGAAAAGCGTCGCTGAGCGAGTGCCGCCTTGGAAATTCCAACGCGCAGAACTGCTGACATTGCGCGTTCTCTTCGGTGGCGAACAGATCTAACCAAGGCTCTCCCCACTGCTGAAAGAGACCTTGCGCCACCTCCGAGTGAAGACGCCATTCGTGATCCATCATGCACCTGCGGCTGAGTTCATCCGCCCTGGCGTTCAGGGAACCTGCCAGGTGTTGAACCATCAGGGAAACGCCCTGATGTTCCAGCCATGTCCAGAGGCGCAGAGCCTCCTGACATAGGGTCCACGACCCCACCCCGCCTTGTTTGTTGCAGTACCACATGGCGGTGGTGTTGTCTGTGAACACCTGCACTACCTTCCCCTTGACAGAGGGAAGGAATGCCTTGAGTGCAAGTCGGATCGCCCGAAGCTCCAGAAGGTTGATATGGAGCCGGGACTCCGCCGGAGACCAGAGGCCTCTGATCTCCGCCTCTCCCATGTGACCGCCCCATCCCAGAAGGGACGCGTCCGTCACGACTGTGTGCTCTGGCTGGGGAAGGGAGAGGGATCTGCCCCTGACCCATTGCCGGTTCGAGAGCCACCACTGCAACTGTTTTGCAGTCCCCTCCGAGATCTGGACGTGATCGGACAGGTTGCCCTGGTGCTGCGCCCACTGGAACTTCAGGTCCCACTGCAGAGCCCGCATATGCCATCTGGCATGATCGACCAGCAGGATGCAGGAGGCCATGAGGCCCAGCAGCCTCAGGGTCATCCGTACCGAAACCCAGGATAGAGGCTGAAAGATCGGAATCATTGCCTGAATATCTCGGACTCGCTGTTCGGGAGGATAGGCCCGAAACTGCGTCGTGTCCAGAACTGCTCCGATGAAAAGGAGCTGTAGAGAAGGAATCAGGTGCGACTTCGGCACATTGATGGAGAACCCCAGCGAGTGCAGGATTTCGGCCGTAGTCTGGAGGTGGGAGACGACTGCCTGGGACGAGCCCGCCTTCAGCAGCCAGTCGTCGAGGTAGGGGAAGACTGGAACCCCTGCCCGGCGCAGATGAGCTGCGACCACCGCCATCACTTTCGTGAACACCCGAGGGGCACTTGTGAGGCCAAAGGGGAGCACGGTGAATTGAAAATGCTCGAGGCCCACCATGAACCGCAGGTAATGCCGGTGGGCCGGCAGGACGGGGATGTGGAAATAAGCGTCCTGCAAGTCCAACGCTACCATCCAGTCTCCAGGGTCGAGGGCAGTCAAGACCTGAGCTAAGGTGAGCAACTTGAACTTCCCCTTCCGGAGGAAGCGATTGACGTTCCGGAGGTCCAAGATAGGACGCATGTCCTCCTTGTCCTTTTTGGGCACCAGAAAGTAGTGGGAGTAGCAACCACGACCTACTTCTGGGGTCGGAACGCGCTCGATGGCCCTCTTGGCCAAGAGGGCCGCAACTTCCTTCTGAAGAAGCACCAAGTGATCCCCTGACATGCGGTGGAATTGAGGTGGCATGGCTGGGGGGATGGTCTCGAAGGGGAGGGAGTAGCCCCTTCGGACAATGTCCAAGACCCACTTGTCCGAGGTGATGGCACGCCAGTGGTGAAGGTGATGGCGGACCCTGCCCCCTACTGGCGTGCTGTGCACCTGAAAGGAAGGACTAGGAGGGCTTGGAGGCCGCGGACGGGGCGGGGTTGGTGGCCTGACCCGCACGCTGGTTGCCTGACCCGCCACGGCGGGAGCCACGTCCACGCGAAGACGCTTGCTGCGCGGGCCGGTGGCTGGGCAGCGGACGTGACTGGGCGAAAAGCAGACGGTAGCGGAGGGCGTACAGCAGAAAGGCCCAGGGACTTGGCTGTAGCCCGCGAGTCCTTAAAGCGCTCCAGCGCATGGTCTGCTTTGTTTCCAAAAAGACCGACCCCATCAAAGGGCATGTCCATAAGGGTGTTTTGGACATCACCCGAGAAACCAGTGGTCCTCAGCCAGGCGTGACAGCGCAGCGCCACTGTCGTCGCAAGCGATCTGCCTAGCGAGTCGGCGTTATCAAGGCCACATCTAATGGTGTATTTAGCCGCATCTCTTCCGTCCGCATTGGCACAGTAAAGCAGTGTCTGGACCTCCTCAGAACACTGGGGCAGAACTTGCGCCACCGAGTCCCACAGAGAGTGGGAATATCGGCCCAAAAGGCAAGCGGTGTTGACAGACCGCAAGCCAGCACTGGAGGAAGAAAAGACCTTCTTCCCAAATTGATCCAGGCGTTTGGATTCCCTATCCGGAGGAGCGGTAGGGAAGGCGGTTTGGGAAGCAGAGGCTTGGACAACCAAGCTCTCAGGAGTGGGGTGTTGGGAGAGGAACAGGGGGTCGCCCGGAGCGGGGAGATGGCGTCGGGCCACGTCCCTTTCCACAGGAGCCCCTGTGGCGGGCTTGGACCAGGTGCCCAAAAGAACGTCGGAAAGCGCGTCATTAAACGGCAGCAGTGGCTCCGAGGAGGTAGCCGCCGGCTGAAGCACTTCCATCAGGAGGTTAGTCCTGACAGCCACTGTAGGCAATTGGAGGTGTAAGGCCCCAGCTGCTCTACGCAACACCGTTGCAAAATTTGCTCCCTCCTCCGTTGCCACAGAAGGAGGAAACAGCATGCCAGAGTCAGGGGAGGTGTCCAGACCACTGGCATCCCCAAGCTCCTCAGCCCAGTCCTGATCGAACTCACACTACTGTGTGAGAGGGTCATCCGACCCCTCCCAGTTCTCTTCGTCCTCCTCTGGTTCAAAATAAGGAGGAGGAGGGACATGCGGGACCCAAGGTCCCATCGGCGTCGGAGCCGGCATCGAGCGACGCCGGTCCGGCGCCATGTCCGGATCCGGAGAGAACCTGGGGACGCAGACGGAGACATCGGCGCCGGTGGAGGTGTTATTAGGTCAACCGGCGTCGACCGGGGTTGAGGCAGCACCGGAGCCGGGGTCGAGGCCGGAGCCAGGACCGAGGCTGGTGTGACAGGCGGCGCCGGGACCGGAGTCGCCGGCGGCGCCGGGGAAACCCCATCAGGGCCCGCGGGGCCCGAAGGCGCACCGGGGGGACCTTGAGGCCCGAAGAGGCGGGCCATGGCCGACAGGAACTCCTGTATCTCGGCCGGAGTCGCCCCCGAACCCGGGAAGTGCGGGTAATGCGGGGGCGGCTCCACAGGCACTCCCGGAGCCGCGGGGACGGTGCCGACAGGACCCTCAGCCGAGTCGCGAGACCGGCGAGGCGAAGTCGTCGAGCGATGACGCTTCTTAGACTTCTTATGCTTCGACTTACCGGAGGAGTGCGAAGACTTGGACCCCGACGACCGATGAGGACTCCGCGACCGGCCCCTCGACCTCTCACGTGACCGGGGCTTGGTGCGGCGCGGAGCCGACTGCCGGACCTCGAGGAGCTTTCGAGACCGCTCTTGGGGTCGTGGTCGCGCCCGAGGCAGTAGAGACAATCCGTATGCGGATCTGTGATCGACATCATACGACCACAGAGGTCGCATGGCTTGAAGCCGGGCATCCCTACCGACACCTGTGGAGTCGAGCGACTCGAGAAAACAGTGAAAAATTCACAAAAACTTAGTCAAAAAATGACTAGGGCACTGCTCTTCCCGGATCTGCGCTTACTGGCGCGGAAAAAGAAGAAGTGACGTCAGCGCGCAGGGGCGGCGTCTAAGTACTGCCCGCGACGTCATCCCTGCGATCCCGACGCCGACGACGGACGCGGAGCCGCACGACGCCGCCTACCGACGCGCAAGGGTAGTGCTTCGCAAAACTTTCCAGATCCAGCCTGACGCCTGGGGATATTCTAAGGTAAGGAATCTGTCACTAACGTGTCTCTTTCAGATCCCTATTTACAAGTGTAGTTGTGTGGTGTAAAGTGCATTATAATGTAGGATTACTGTTCTGCTGAGCTTTTCTTCGTATACGGTAGAGCTGTTGTGTGTTTTGAATTTGTAGCAGATGCCACGTGCTGAGAGGACTGAAAGCTTTTAGCGCCGCTTTGAGCAGGCTACCATTCAATCTGAAACTTGGACACAGGCTGCCAGTCACCCAGATAGTTGAATCCAGAAAAGAGGCAACAGTGGTTTAACAGTCGCACATCCCTATCCTTAGAGCAATGTACCTGTACTACACAACAAATAATGGTGCTCACAACACTAGTGACACATCTGTCGCCACGATGTATACCAGCTAGTCCAATGAACAAAAATGCTATTAGCCTAACCAACAGGTTAGCGATGAAATAGAGGAGCACTCTTAATGCATGTATATCATGCATTAGTTCGGGGTTAATGTTACAGTATACTATGATGACTTATCAAGGTCTCAAGTTTGGCAGCGGTTGTTTTTGAAGTAAACTTACTTATGTCAGATTGTGAAAGGATAGGACTTAACTGCAAGCCAGAGGTGCTGTTTATTGCTCAATGTATGATGATGAGTTTGAGGCTGTTGGTTCTTTGGTTTTGAAATATATCGCAGCTATAAGAAGGAATACATATCTCAGCACCTATTCCTGTTTTCAGAAATACAGATATAGCATTGAAAAAGTTTCAAGCAGGGACAAAACATGTGTCAGATGAAATTATCTATGAAGCATCATCATTATATACTTCTGTAGTCATTGTTTGATGGCTGAAATTGTCTATCAAGCCTTGTCATTATAACATCTGTGCGATTGTTTGGTACTGGACTGAAAAGAAATAAAAATATCATTGATTATACTACACGGAGTCTCACATGTTTTTGAGTCCCCCGATGCCTCCATCAAAATATAGCAGGTGCACAACGCCTTTCTGATATATAAAAGGCATTTTATTTTTCTTTGTCCTACAGTAGGATTAGTATTGTATATCAGATATTATTCAAAAGAACTGCCACTATTGTTTGTCTGAAACCTACAAATTGTGCAGGGTTTGACGGGACATGTTGAAACTTTCCTTCGGTTGCAGTTTTTACAGGATGGGCACGTTTTTATTTGAAAAAGAAAGCTAAATTAGAGTATGACATTGCAGGGTGCACTGCCCCATGGAGGTGCTTCGGTGATGAGAGCCAATTCTGGCCCAAAAGGGTAGAAAATATTCTTCTCTTTTTCAGGCTCTACTGGGTACTTCAATTCTTCCTGGGGCAGAACTGGCAACACAGCACTTTGGTGCAGCTACTATGGTGTAATGAATGCAAAGGACTTTCTTTCTATGAATGGCAGAGACCTAAGAAAAACTTTGTGACTATTCCTAACAGATTTGGATTGCACTGACTGGCTACAGCCACTAGCCCTTAATGTGTATTAGCTGGACCCTCACACCAGGTGCCGGAAATCTTTGGGGTGGAAGGGCGTTTATTTGGAGAACATGGTTGGTTCCAAAAATAAGGCAAATTGGCTGAAATATTCTTAAGTGACATGTGAAATGTGAAAAAACAAAAATGAGGTACGACAGATAAGATAGAGCATTGTTGTCCAGGTGATAAGAGTCAGCTGATCCAAGAAGGATAGTTTATTAATAAAAAATAGACAGGGCGAAGAGCAAGTGAGATGAACAGCAATACAGATAAGTGTTAACTTAGAACAATGTTACCATTGGCAGAAGTGCTCCACTTAAGTCCTTTAATGCAAATAGTAGTCTGGAAGTCAAGTCTTCCATCTGTAACAATATTTAAAACTGGTCTTTGTTGCCTGTGAAGAAGTCTTAAGTAGGGGATGTCGAATTTTCTTTCCCACAGAGCTAAAAAATCACTTTGGCTGTTCTGAGTTTGGTTTTCATCTTAGAATTAAAATCCATAAGGCAGGCAGATTCTCGACTTGCACCTCCCCCAACTACTGATGTCTATTATTTGTCATGTGTTACCCATTTATTCCCCAAACGGAAATTGTGGAGGAATTTAGAATTTAAAAAGTTTAATTACCTCCAAAGTAGAAGGCACAGAATATTAAGACCTCCTCTTTCAAAATGTTAACATAACATCTATCTGGCGCACTGACTGGTTAAATAATGTAAATGTCCACCTCACCTTCCAGAGAAGGTGTGATGCACACAAGAGGCAATGCAAGCAGAAGAGTGCTTCACACTGCTCTTTAATTGCTCTCTTCTGAAGCAATATCCCCTATTCAGTCATTTGTTTATCTTGGAGTCTTATGTCTGACATGTTTTTCAGATATTTCTACCACTTTTTAAACTCCCAACTTTCATTCCTGCATGGTGCTCCTGATTGTCTCCTGAATCTGATGCAACTGCATGCTTCTCCTTCTGGATCCTCTGTTTAGGAGACCGCCGACTACCTTGTTGGTACTATACTCTTTGTTCATCTCTTCCGATTCCAATTCATTCCAGTAGACAACGTCCAAGGAGGTGGAGGAGCTTATCTGAGAAGAAACTTACAACCCTATACACTTGTTTCATGAATGATATGGTTTTCACAACCTACATTTGACTCTTCTTGAAGTACATAAACATGTCAAGTCTTCAGAATTGCGGACCTCTGGAAATCGGGCGATGTCATACCCTTTTCCCGGCTACAGCAAGATTACGAAATGGCCAAATCTGAACAATTCCGGTATCTCCAAATTAGGCACGCCTTGCTCGCGGTTCTCCCAAAAGGTACTGTCCTCCCTGATTCCTCTCCTCTGGAGGACAGGATCCTAGATGGCGACTTGCCCGAAAAAGCTATATCTCTCATATATAAGAAGCTTATTAACAACATGCCCGATCCCCTGATCCGCCTGAGAGGTAAATGGGACCACGATGTAGCTGGTTTGGAGGATGAGGAGTGGCGGGCTGCAGTGGCTTCCCCCTTGAGGTTGCCATCTCCTCCAGACTCGGATTGGTCCAACTAAAACTCCTCCATAGAACGTACCTGTCAGGACCCTCATTGTAGGAGAGTAGGATCTGCCTCTTATGTTGCCCCCACTTTTTTTCTGATGTTAGCACTGGTTTCTGGCTATAGTCTGGCTGGGTCCCTGCCAATCAGGGCCCCAGCCTCTCTGTTCTCTCTAAACGACATGGAGTGCACTCTAGGTGCACTAGTGATTGGATACTGTGGTGCCTTATGAGTCCCTAGTATATGGTACCTTAGGTGCCAAGGGCATAGGTACTTCACAGGCCTCCCAGGGGCTGCAGCATATGTTATGCCACCCCTGGGAAGCAGTCTAAATCTGACACCACAGGCCTGCTACTGCAGCCTGGGTGAGGTGGTGCTAGCACCCCTCACTGAGATATAGGTTTCCTATATCTCTCCTGCACACACATATAAACCTATCAGTCACCCCTAAGGCAGGCCCTATCAATCCTGAGGGCAGGGTGCTTGGCTTCTATGTGAGGGGGTGCCTCTGCCTGAGCAGGGCCCCTCTGCAGCTCTCAGAGTCTATTCTCTGGTGCTGTTTGTGGATGCGGTTAAACCATATACTATTAAGTGCATTATATCCTCGCGGTAAATGCTAACTTTGGAATGGCTGCATCAAAACATGTCGTGTTTGGTGTCAAACATCTTGGAATACTACCCCCGCCAATCTTGGCGGCGGGGGTAGCATTCCACCCTTCTAGAGGGAGAAGACATGTACCTGCTGTGGAAACGCGGTAGAATCCTAAAGAGCCCTGGCATCACAAAATGGATGCCACCAGTCACAGACACTGGGCTGCCCTCCTGCTGATGACCGAAACTCGCAGTGGAGGAAGCCCAACAATAGGCATCCTGTCACAGGGAGGTGTAACCACCTTCCAGACAGGGTTTAGTGTATTGGGGCTGGGTGGGTGCACTCTTAGAGTGCTTTGAAGTCCTGCACTGGGGGAGCAGAAGGCTCCTCTGTGCATATGCCAGTTCAAACCAGCTCAGGGGCTACCTGCCCCTGCTCTGGCGCGAAACTGGACAAAGGGAAGTGGGTGTAGCCACCCCTCCCTTGACCCTCCCATAGGTGGGGTCATAGAGCTAGTCCATCCCCTCTTTTAGTATAAGAGGGGGAACCTTGCCACTGCAAAGCAGATAACCCCTGGACGACGCTCTACAGAAGAATCCTGGCCCTTCGACGTTCCACTACCTTTGGAAGACAGAAGAATCTCCCTTGGAGTCAAGGAGTGACTCCCCTGCTTGGCAGGCACCAAAACGACAACGACGGTCGCAAACTACGCCGCTCCCGCCGGAGTCCGAAGTCCCTGCAGCCCAAGAAGTGGATTTCCTGACCTCTCCCAGGCCATCGTGAGTCCCCAGCGAAGCTGAGGCAAGTGGACCCCACGAGTAACGAGGAACAGCGACCCCTGGGTACCGTGCACTATTGTCGAGTGCAACCCCTTCACAACGTTCTACGAACTTGTGCTTTGGACCACGTGTGGTCCCGACCTCCAGCAGAAATCCCTCCGAAGATCAGAGGCCTACACCGTCCCGAGTGACCGTGGGCCCCTGTTGAGTGATTCCGCCCGAGGTGTCTTCGCGATCCCTTGCCCGCCGGCTTGTGGGTCCCCAGAAGACTTCTTAAAGAAACCAAAGGGCTCCCCTGGTTGCTCCAGGCCTGCCCTGACTTACCCTCGCTGGGTGAGTCCCTCAGACCTTGCTGGTCTGTGCCATCGACTTTTCTTCATCTCCCCGAGACTTGCTGCTGCCAAGGCTTGTTGGCTCCAATCGAGTTGCCGACACCGCAGTCAGCTGCAGACGCCGAGGGACCCACCGAATCCAGCTCCTGGTCGTCGTCGACACCTCCTGGACCACGTGGCTGAAGAGTCAAGGCACCCGCAACCGACCTGAATCAACCGACGACGGTGGGCATCCATCTTCCTTGCCCCGGGTCACTGCCAAGTGACTTTGAACACTGTCCCCTCTGCTTTCAGGTCATCCTTCTTCAGAATCCAGGCTTGGATTCCACCGGACACTTCTTCAGCTCCCGCAAGCAGCAAGTCTTCTTTGTTCGCCATTGAAAACGACGCCGCGACCCGACACCAAAGGACACCTATGCACCCGGCTTCCCTGGGTGAGGTAACTCCAGCACTACGGTGCTCCTATGGGTTTGGGCCCTAGAACTACTTACCCTGTAAGTGACTTGCTTGTAGGTTCTCCCGAAGTATCCTAAAACTCTTTATTTCCAACCGCAACTTGCCCCATTGAAGTTAACGGCGATCCGCGCCTGTGTATCCACACTGCACGCGTCCTCCGTGGGTCCTTTACTTACCTGCCTTGGGTGGTTTCGTGAGGCCCCTGCACTTCTGAAGGCCCTAGGCCTTGTCTCCCTGCAAGTCGTTGTCCCTAAGTCTCTTACTTAGTATATGGTCTGGTACGCCCCTAGGGCCCCAGCCATATTTTGTGCTTAACTTATTGTGAAACGTTGATTTGTGCATATGTTTGTCTTCTAATCTCATAAAGAGATTAGTAGAGAGTTATTTAGAAATAAATACATATATATTTGATATATATACCTGTGTTGTGTCTTTTCATTTGGTGATTCAAGAGATTATATGGTAAAACAAGCTGCTTTACATTCCTCCGAGACTTAGCCTGAAGGCTGCTCTCCACAGCTACCACTAGGATAGCTTTCTTTAAAAGGTTGTCTTAAACCTATCTACCATAAGAGTCGATTTGCTCTGGTGCAAGGTGTCCACTTTAATTAGTGAACAGCATATACCAGGCCAACTTCTCACATTGGTGGGCAGTGTGTGGGATTCCAGCTTGCCATTGTTTTACCAGAAAATCTCTATTTGAATTACTAACTGAAAACCATTATAGGTACTCAAGGTACATATAAAGTCAAGCTTAGTATCAATAAGTTCTACTGAACTTAGAGCTGTGTGCCAAGGGATAGCACACCCTTTCCACAGCTCAAGCTAGGATCAGTAGGCCACAAACTAGTGTAGGTAGTACAACACTGCACAACACTAGAATGTCCTTAAAGGGTGGACCCAGTGGATCCACTCAGCCTCAGTATAAGGACATGGCTTTCTCTGACTTGAGAGCCATGTGTGTTGACAGACACCTGAGACTAGGACAGAGTCCCTCAACACTACACCTGATAGATCTGCTGACAGCAGATGACCTTAGATTGGCTCTAGGAGCTAAAGGGTTTGAATCAGTGGGTGGGTCAGTCATAGTATCTGGGTCAGATGATGAAAATCAGAATGACCAAGACTCTGTGATTGAAGGGCCAGGCTCCAAGGGGCCTGAAAAGGACAGAGGAATTCTCCCTAAGAGAACTGACAGAGAGGAGGAGAGGCACAGATCCCCTTCCAGGGAATCTGACCACTCTTATCACTCTGGCAGAGAATTTGTCCAGCAGAGGAGCTCATACTTTTCCTTAAGAGAGACCTCCTCTGAGAGAAGGTGCAAACTGCTCCAGTATGAGGAAGCCAGAGTGGCCCTCAGAACCAAGCAGTTGGCACTGGATAGGGAAGCCCTGGAGATCCAGAGAGCTTCTAGAAAAGAGGGGTTAGAACCCCCTGGTGGCAGCAACAGTGTCCCTAGAGGCAGAGAATATATTCCTGACCATAGGAACCTGAGCAAGGTTGTTCCTCCCTACCAGAGTGGGGATGATATCCACAAGTGGATAACTGCTATGGAGAGGGCCTGTAGAGTACAGCAGGTCCCCCAAAAGCAGTGGGCAGCAATCTTGTGGCTCTCCTTTTCAGATAAAGGAAGAGACAAGCTCCTCACTGTTAGAGAGGAGGATGCTGATGATTATGAGGTCCTGAAGAGTGCACTGATAGATGGGTTTGGCTTAACCACTGAGCAGTACAGGTTGAAGTTCAGAGATACCCAGAAGGCACAGACTCAGGACTGGACTGACTTTGTTGATTGTGCAACCAAGGCTCTAGAGGGTTGGCTGGTTGGCAGTAGGGTTACTGATTTCAAGGGATTGTATAATCTGATGATGAGAGAACAGATCCTAAATAATTGCCAGAACCAGTTGTTGCATCAGTACCTGGTGGACTCTGATCTGACCTCTCCCCAAGAATTGGGAAAGAAGGCAGACAAATGGGTCAGAACCAGGGTGAGGCAGAAAACCCAGAACCAAGGGGGTGACACTAAGAAGCAAGATCCTAAAGGCTCTGAGAAAGGTGGGGATAAGTCAAAAGACCAGAAGTCTTCACAAGGGCCCCAAAATCTGCATCTGGTGGGGAGTCACAGTCCAACAAGGGAAAAGGCCAAAAGAAGCCCTGGTGCAAATTCTGTAAACAGAAAGGGCACTGGACTTCTGATTGTACCAAGTCCAAAGACCAAACCACCACCACTCCTGCCCCTAAGG